>PJEM01002386.1:0-122602 GCA_004023845.1 Helogale parvula | reverse complement strand
GGAAAAAAACCCCTAAAATTTAGTGAACAGTAAAATAGGCAATTAAACCAAAATCTTCTGTCTGCTGAAAGCGATCTTTTAGCTAAATAATGGACTTACTATTTGGTGTATAATATGAGTTTAATAAATACCTAACTATAAGGATAAAAAAAAAATAAAATAAAATGTGCCTGGGACAGCTGGGCGGCTCAGTTGGTTGAGCATTCAACTCTTGATTTTGGCTCAAGTCATGATCCCGGCATCATGGGATTGAACTTTGCATGAGATTCCATGCTGAGTGTGGAGGCTACTTAGGACTCTCTCTCTCTCTCTCTCTCTCTCTCTCTCTCTCTCTCTCTCTCTCTCTCTCTTTCTGTCTCTCCCCTCCCCCATTTGCACTCTCTTTCTCTCTAAAATTAAAAATTAAAAAAATGTGTCTGATGCTTATCCGATCTCCAGATTTGTCAGTTGCAAAGCCAGTAAATTCCCCATAACATCTGAGCTACTTTACACATTGTTTTTCTCTTACGACCTGAACCCTCTTAACTGCCACTTAGCAAGGCGGGACGTGGAGGTTTGGGAAGTGCATCAGTCACTCAGCACCATAAGGAAGCATAAACATTTGCCTAGCCTCATCCTCTGTGCTTATTCTTTTTCCCAGGACCCTTCCAGCTTCCGGCCATCTCTCAATCACTTCAACAGAGCAGATGTGAGTAATGGTCCACTCCTAACACTCTTCTCCTTTTGTTACTTCTTGCCCAACCCTGCACAGTCCCTACACATATTGTCCAAATAATCACTCCATTCCCTTTGGAGTAGGAGGGAACAAAATAAGACGCAATATGTAAGAAGGATTAGCCAGATGTATTTTTTGACAATTAACAGAAACATCTGAGCAGTTCAAATCCAGCCCTTTCCTGTTAAAGACACTGGCTGATGATGTATATTAGTTTTATTTTTCTGACATGTGTTTTTAATAATAATGATGATGATATGAAAGCCCCCCAAACTTGATACTGAACAGAAAAATGCTAATACTGACCAGGATTTTTTCCCCTAAAGCTAGAGAGTGCATTCTTGGGGTGACCTTGGGTCAATCCCCATTATCAAAATTTTGCTGTTCTGAGCACTTTTTTCTTAGGACATTTCCTTTAGTGAATACAGATATTATTCACTTAAAAAAAAAAAAAAACACCTTCCTAAGCCTCTACTAGGAATTTCAACCACAATAGTAAAGGAATGCTTTTGCATTTATTTGGGACTCTTTTTTTCTCACCATTTTCTGTACCTTATTAAATGGTTCAGTTGCCACTTCCGTATTTTATTATTCATTTCACAGATAAAGCATTTTGTCAACTGCCAGACAGCTTGAAAATGTGGCCACGTAAAGACAGACAGCTAGATTACTGAGGAAGTTGAAGCTGAGGGCTTTCAAAAGAGCAGACTACAGCAAAGCCTTGCTCTTGACATTGTATTAGAATTGGTGAACTTTGGCACCTTTTTTCCAAACACTTTCCACTATGTGTCTTTACTTCTGGGCTCATTCCCAGCCCCACACTGTAACCCCTCACTCCAGCTGTGGCTCACTCTTTTAGCATAGGAATTTGTTTTTATGTATTTTATTTTACTTTTATTTTTTAAATTTATTTTTGAGAGACAGAGAGAGACAGCTCGAGCAGGGGAGGGTCAGAGAGAGCGGGAGACACAGAATGTGAAGACAGGCTCCAGGCACCAAGCTAGCTGTCAGCACAGAGCCCGATGCAGGGCTCGAACCCACCAACCGCGAGACCATGACCTGAGCCGAAGTTGGACGCCCAGTCGACTGAGCCACCCAGGTGTCCCAGCCTTGGAATTTGTGACTTGGCCTGTCCTCTTATACAATCTACCAATATTGGGGGGCCAGCCTGGCACGCACTGGAAACTTCCTTTCATGTTACATTCAGACCTCAAACTTTTACCTCTGTTTATCATAAGCCAAACCTGTATAATAAAACAATAACTTAGATCAACTTAAATATTTACAAACTGTGGATTCTTTTTATATAATTAAAGCATGTTTAATACAGAGAATGCTAATAAGGGGAAAAATTACCCCAAATCACACATTCCAAAGAAAACTACTACTAATGTTTCATGTATGTATTTCCAGACTTCTTTGCAAACAACTCTTATATATCATATACCACATATCATATATGTATATATCATATACATGATATATATCATATACATATGATATACATGATGGAGATATATGTGTATATGTGTATCACATGTATGTATTTCTGAGCACATATATCCACACATTTACTTTGGAACATACTTATCCATTGTATTTATCATACATAAATCATATATATATCGTATATGATGGATACACATATATCTCATCATATATGATATATATCCATCATATATGATATGTATATGATTTATGTATGATAAATACAATGGATAGGCATGTTCCAAAGTAAATATATGGATAGATATGTTAAAAATATATAGATATATATTCTAAAATAATATATAAATGATCATACTATGCATATAACTTTATAAACTATTTTTTCATTTGCTACAAATGGATTAAATTTTCTTTTTAGTAAATATGCATGCACTCCATCATTATTCATGATTATAGAATAGTTATAATAATATGCTATAATTTACTTACTGTAATAAATGGACATTATATATGACCCTTAGCTTTTTCTTATTATAGACACTGCTGACATGAATATGTTAGTGCTTCATTGCTTGGGATACATGATTAGAAGGGCCTTTTCAGTAGAAAAAAATATGGATTCTTTTTAGAGCTTCTGACATCTATCCATGTTCCATTCAAGAAACGCACAGATGTGTGCTTCTAGCAGGAAGTTGATGAGTCAGCTGAAACTTTGCCTAAACTTGAGAGTTATCACTCAAAGTGTTTGCACACATCATAAAGATTATTGTTTTGTTACCTGTCCATTACTATTCATACTGATCAATAGTGGCCAGTATCATTTTTATGACCGTTGCCTTGGACAGAAAATAGAATTATTGACATGATATCAAGAACCTGAAATTCTTAATGAAATAACACAAATAAGTGAAATGACATAAATCAGTTCCAAATGACTGTGAACTTAAAAGAAATCAGACAGAGAATTGATAATATATTTTGGAGTAAAAACCATTTTAGAAAAAAATTGAAAATAATATTAATTCATACACTTTTTGTATCAATCTGGGCCTCCCGTTTTTCTCTAAACACTGGACCACCTCTGGCCTCCTTGCTACCTGGGGTTTTCCCATTTCGCATTCGCTTGCTATTTTATGGCCAATGAATAGTTCTACATTGTGACTAACTCAGCTGCTCCCCATATCAACTATTATAAATGGCTCCTGACTGCTTTCTGGACTGAACCCAAATACCGTAACCTGGCATTGCATGCCTGCATATGTTTATCCCATTCAGCTGTCCACTGACATTGTTGTCCCCCCCCCCCCTTACCCCCTTCTTGTAAAGCATTCTTCAGGCCAGCTGAATCGGAGTATTACTGTGCTCTAAATGCAGTCTACGTATTTTCTATTCTAAGGGTTTGTTCATATTACTCCTTGTCCGAACACCTCACCTGCCCATCGCCAACTGTGGCTTCAGTGTCTAAATTTTGTATCTCTGTAGTACTTCAGTTCAAAAGAGACAAGAACCTTCTGCTGGTGAACTTCCACTGCATGTTTGGATTAGCTCCCTGGGCGTTAATATTTGTTTTCTTATCGCGTCTTTGTAGTGAGCCTGTTGAGTTTTTCTGAGCAGGTGCCATGACTGGTTCTTCTTGAATCTCCTGCAGTTATCCAATACTTTGAGTAGAACACCCACTCGAGAGTGGCTGTTGGGCGCCATGAAAAGGCAAGGGGCACCTGGGTGGCTTAGCTGGTTGAGTGTCTGACTCTTGATTTCAGCTCAGGTTATAATGGCATGGTCTTGGGATCGAGCCCTGTCTCAGGCTCTGCGCCGAGCATGGAGTGTGCTTGGGATCTCTCTCTCTCTCTCTCTCTCTCTCTCTCTGCCCCTCTTCCCTGCTCAGGCTCTCAATCTCTCTCTTTCTCAAATAGAAAATAACAAATTAAAACAAACAACAAAGAGATAGGAAAGGATGGGTATGGAGTTCAGTGGGCTAGTACATACTAAAGCATGCCCTAATGTTATACAAAGATTTATTTATTTATTTATTTATTTATTTATTTATTATTATTTTTTATAGAACTTTGATCACAACCACTTTGTTTTGTTTTTTTAATTTTTTTCCTGTTTTTTATTTTTGAGAGATAGAGAGAGACAGCATGAGCTGGGGAGGGTCAGAGAGAGAGGGATACACAGAATCTGAAACAGGCTCCAGGCTCTGAGCTAGCTGTCAGCACAGAGCCTGACGTGGGGCTTGAACTCACGAACCGTGAGATCATGACCTGAGCCGAAGTCAGACGCCTAACCGACTGAGCCACCCAGGCGCTCCTATGAAGATTTAAAAAGTGATGTTTCTTCACAGTTGATGAAACTTAAGTCCCGTTAGGTACTCCAAGCTAATGTGATCCATGGCACACTTAGAAATCCCTTAATCCGGAAGTAATGACAGATTTCCCACAAGCTAGGTTAACTCTGTGATGGAAACTTTTTATTCTAAGTGACTGTGTTTTTTCAAAGGCCAGTATCACAAGAAGGCTTTACTTAATTATCCCCCACCGTGCCTGACAAAGCTATTCAAAAATTGTCTTTCTCCCCACGTAGCTAGCATGACTCACCGAGTTGAGCTTTGATTTTTCCAAAAAAAAAAGAGAGAGAAAAAAACAAACCTTTTCTTTTTAGTTTAATTATTTTTTCTCCAAGTCTCTTTTCTTATAAACCTGCATCTTGCCTTTCATAATTGGCATGATCCAAATTGGAAAGGAGGGAAACTGATCAAGCGTCTCTTTAGGTCCTCAGCACACAAGAGGAAAAGAGAGCCAAAACAGCTAAAACAGTTTTGGTTCTTTTTTTTTTTTAGTTTCCATATGCTTACTCTAATTTTAAAGCCTAAAAACTAGTATTTTGCTGATAATTTCAATCCCTATCAATTAGTAGAGTTGGATTTATGCATTTTTTAAGGCTGTGAATTAAGTAAGAATCCTTGGTCTTGCGTTATTTGGTTTTGTGCCTGTGATATCATTTTAATATTGATGCTAAGGAACACCACTCAGCTGCTCAAAATTCTTCAGTGGTTCTTTTTTTTTTTAAATGTTTTTTGTTTATTTTTGAGAGACAGAGAGAGACAGTGCGAGCAGGGGAGGGTCGGAGAGAGAGAGGGAGACACAGAATCTGAAGCAGGCTCCAGGCTCTGAGCTGTCAGCACAGAGCCTGACGCGGGGCTCGAACCCATGAACCGTGAGATCATGACCTGAGCCGAAGCTGGACACTTAACCGACTGAGCCATCCAGGCGCCCCTTCAGTGGTTCTTATGGTCCCTAAGATAGAGCCCATGCCTGACCTACTCTTGGCAAGCCACAATGTATCTTTCCAACCTTACTTCTAGGTAAAAGAATCCAGGCATGCAATGCCTGGCTATGACATTTGGTTCAATTCAGTGAGCAGAGGGAATCATTTACAGCCTTTGATATGGGGAGGAGTGGAGTATGACTTGGGAAGATTAATTAGGCACGAAGTAGTAAACATGAACCCTCCTTTAGAAGGAGACGGGCACATTAATACCTTCTCTTCTTGGATTCTTTTGTTCCACTTTTCTGGAATGCTGATTCCAGAATGCTAAATCTTACTCATCCTTTAAGGTCCATATTAAATGCATGAAACATTCCCAGGTCATTCCCCTTGGCAGGGACACGTTATTCTGTTTGCAGACATTTTTTTCTCACATAATTCAGTCATTCTTCTTCTTAATACTATTACTGAGGTCGAGTTAACATACCGTGCTATATTAGTTTCAGGTGTACAATGGAATGGTTCAATTTTTCAGACATTCTTTAGCGCAAATTGTCCGAGCCATCCATGAGGTATGTAGTTTGCTATTGCTCTGCTATTTATCATTGTCATGTGTTATCATTTAATGGGATTTTAATGCATGTTATTCATTTCTTCAATTAGGTTATAAGTTTCTCGAGATGTAAAATTATACTGAACACCTCTTTGGAGCCAACTAACAATTTTACATAACAATGTATTTACGACAGACATGTTATCAGTGTTTGGCAAATATTGATAAAGTGTTTTGAAGTTAAGGTTGGGAAAGATGGTTGCCTCTGGCTCCCTCTAGTGATGGCTCAAGATATAACCAGTAGCTGAGCATTCTTGGTTCATCCCATCTGCTGTCTTTTCACAGTCATCAGATGTGACTCCGAGAACAAATTCAGCTACCGGCAAGAGATAAAAATCATAATTATTATAGCCTAAGTCTACCAGTCTCCTACTGTATGCCAAGAGCTGTTAAAGTTATACTACGGACCTCAGCTAACTTGCATAAATACCATCTGGGATAGTTATTCACATTCTTCATTTTACAGATTTCATGTTCTCCATTTTACAGATGAGGAGACTGAGGCACAGTGATGTCATTTCCCTCATTTTGTTTTATTTTTTTCCCAGCTTTCTTGAGGTAACAGTGATGTATAACATCGGGTAAGTTTCAGGTGGGCAGTGTGAGAATTTGATATATGGACATATTGTGAAATGATTTCCACAATAAGGTTAACACAGCTATTACCTCACATAGTTACAACTTTGTGTGTGTGTGTGTGTGTGTGTGTGTGTGTGTGTGTACGTGTTGAGATCTTTTAAGACTTACTCTCTTAGCAACTTTCAAATATGCAAGCCAATATTGTTAACTATAGCTATCATCATATAGTACATTTCATCCTCAAAATTAATCCATTTTATATCTGGATATTTGTAACCTGTGACCACCTTCATTCATTTCCACTGCTCCTGATAAGCATCAATCTACTCTCTATTTCTTTTTTTTAATGTTTATTTATTTATTTTGAGAAAGAGAATGAAAGTGTGAGTAGGGGAGGGCCAGAGAGAAGAAGAGAGAGAATCCCAAGCAGGCTCTGCATTGTCAGCACAGAACCCAAAGCGGGGCTGTAAGCCACAAACGGTGAGATCACGACCTGAGCTGAAATCAAAACTCAGATGCTAAACCGACTGAGCCTCCCAGGCTCCTCGCTACTTCCTATTTCTAAGAGTTGTTTTTTCAGATTCCACATAAAAGTGACACTATACAGTTTTTGTCTTTCTTTATCTGACTTATTTCACTTAGCATAACGCCCTCAATGATCCTCTCTGTTGTCACAAATAGCAGGATTTCCTCCCTTTTTGTGACCAAATAATGTTCCGTTGTATGTGATGCCTTTTCTTTATCTATTCATTCATCAGTGGACATTTAAACTGTTTCCATGTACTCTTATTTTAGCCTAGGTGGCTTGGAAGATGTGAATGGATATGTTGGGACTCATGAACAGTTCGGTTATTTGACTAATGTGCTTTGTTCCTAAATCTTATTACATGTTTTAATCAAGAATATATGCTTCTGATAAATACATGTGCACAGCAAGCAATACTTAGTTTATACCGAAGGGAACGGAACAGTTGCATATGCAATAGAAAAAGGCAAGGAAAGTATTGTTCAAATGGCAAATGTACTGTCAAGTTTCCAAATAACTGTTTTAGAATAAGCCTTATTTGGCCTTGCTTTGCATATAAATAGGCTTGATTTAAAAATGAATTATTACCATTTAAAAATAGTCTCCTCCTGTTAATTGTTCAAGTTTTCAATTAATGACCTATTTGTTCCAAGAACTTGATGATAATGGATAATATTTTAATACCCAAATAATAACAAGATTGAAATGCATGCTTTTCATTTGCAGTTAAACGATTTGCATATTAATAGCTCATGTACCTTCTCATTTGTTAGTATCACAAATTAAACTGAATTAAGATTGAAAAAGCATCCTTTAGAGTAAAAAAGAGAAAACAGTGTCAATGTTCGTATTGATCTCATCTCCTAAAGGGAGAGACGCTTACCAATAAACAATGCATAAAATGCATGAATGAAAATACAAAACTATCTTTTACATTCTACATTACGTTCTGGTAGGGGGTAAATGAAGTAGGTGACCCATCTGAATAGTGGTAGATTACATATAAATATCTCTTTGGTCCCTAGCTAGACATTACCAATAGTCAATAGTTTGGGGAAATAAAAACCCAAAATTTAAAATAAAAGTGTCTCTTGCTCTCGATTTTTTTCCCCCGTGAGCATATATTATTATTAACAAGAGGCATCTGGTTCCCATTAACATTGAGAGGAGAGATCTATCTTAAGAATTATGATTTAAGTTGAATCGTAGGCCAGAAGAATTAGCCATCCCTTCTCCTTCCCATGCATTTGTAGTCATGCTAATTAACTGGAGGGAATCCCTCCTCTCTCTCTGTCTCTCTCTCTGTGTCTCTCTCCCTTTCTCTTTTGCAAAACAAATGAAATAGTGGAAACATTTTTTCCCTGAACTGTAAACAAGCCATATAAGGATGCCATATTGAAAGCACGAATGTGCCCATGTGTACAAGAAAGACAGAGACAGGACAGAGTCAGAGTGAAGCCTTGAAAGGAAGCTGCCACATTAATAGTCACAGCAGGCTTCCCATCTATCACAGGGGAAAAAAGAAAGATTAGGCCTTTCAACTTCTCCATAGTCTCATAAAAACGACCTTAGGAATTGTCCAGGTGCTCAGAAATGGAATAAAAAATAAATGAATGATTTCTCATTAAAATTTTTTAAAAAGTGGAATTTGAAGAGCCAAAGGAGAGGCATCCAAGGGGATAATGGCCTGTGGTGGCCAAAAGGTATAAAGAGAAAGGGAAACAGCGGTTAAGTGTCCAGAGCCTTGAAGCCTAACCAGACAGAACCAGACTTGCAGCCTATCTCCGTCAGTCATAGCTGGGTGACCCTGGAAAAATGACGTAGGCTTTCTGAACCCCCTTTTCCCCATGTGTACATGAATATTCATCTCGCAGGGCTGCAGTTAAGGGTAAGCTGACTCAGATCTTCTCTTTGAAAAGACGTTGAGAGTGCCCAGACCCCCCCACATATGGTTGTATATTCTCCAAGCATGTCTGTTTCCTTTTTTGGTTTCTTTCCACTTACCTTGGGAAGATCCCCCCCCCAGTCCCTCACCTGCTTACAAGATCTGTGCACAACCATGTTGTTTCCCATACAGTAGGGCTTGCTTACCTAGGACGCCTCAGTTCTGCCTGGACTAATAAAATAATGGCTTGTTCATGGACAGTTTGACCCCTGAGCCAGATGGGAGTCAAGTACATTGACCTTGACATCCCTTATGAGATGCACCGTTTTCTTTGTTGGTAAAGGCTGAATCTCCAAGTCCAGCAACTGCTCCTCTTTGCTTCTGGCCCCTGGATCAGAGAGTATTGTTGCATGTGTGTCCAACCTCTCCCTTTGTTTTCCTTTTTTTTTTAAACCTCTCTCCATCCTCACACAAAGAAGAAGAGAAAAATTCGAATTTAACTGTAGATAATGTCAACTGTGTTGCACATTTTACGCAAAGAATGCATAACGTGACTGGAGGTAAAAAAATATTTTTGAGAAAGTTAGGTCTCTCCTATGGCAACTTTGTTTATGAAGTTAAGTCTTTTTGTTTCTTTTTTTTTTTAAGTTTATTTATTTTTCAAAGAGAGTGAACACAAGAGGGGGAGGGTCAGAGAGAGAGAGTGAGAAAGAGAGAGGGAGACACAGAATCTGAAGCAGGCTCTAGGCTCTGAGCTGTCCACATAGAGCCCAACATGGGGCTCGAGCCCCAAACTGTGAGATCATGACCTGAGCCGAAGTTGGACGCTTAACCAACCGAGCCACCCAAGTGTCCCATGAAGCTAAGGTCCTGAGGTGGTCTGCCATGGCTGAAGTTTGAAAGAAAGCACTGAATGTCCTTTGAACCACAGTACCAAGGTAGATAGAGGTCAAGAGGAGGGAAATCTGGGCTCCACAGAAGGCCCATTAGATATTCTCCCAGGAAAAGTATTGCTATGGTCTCATAACTATTGAAACTCATAACTGTTGAAACCAGGGGCTCACAAAACACCGAGTGATGAAAGAAAACTTATTTCCCACTCTTGCTTCATTAGACTTCAGGTTTGGCAGTGACGGGGTAGAACACGGAGCCAGATGGGCTAGGAAAGCAGTTGAAAGAGTAAAAGAGGAATCAAGGAGACATCAGATGTTGCAGAGTGAGAAACTGCCCATGCAGGCAAAGGGAAATAAAAATTATGCCTTTGGCGCTATGGGACAGGGACGTAACAAACCTTGACATTCAACGTTACACAAGAATTGTTACATCCTGTGCTCTGCGGATCGTGTTTGTGACACATTCCCTTGGATGAGGGCCACTGACAAGTGTTGTCTTTAGAAATTGCCTTCGGTAGTCTGGGAGTGGGAAGCAAAGACTCAAATTGAGTTGTAGAAGGGAGAAAAATAATTATGCTTGACCGAATGCCAAGCTATGCTAAATAGTGCTCAGTCTCTTCCATTTTGCTCAATCCTCAACAACCTTTCGATGCTTTTGAAGCTGTTATCCCCTTCTTGTAGATGAAAAGTCTGAATCCTGATGCTCTGAAATAATGTGCCCAAGTGAACACGGTTAATAAGTGAAGGAGGTGAGGTTTTACTCCAAATCTGGCTGAGACATGTATTTCTTCCTTTCCATCATAGCAAGCTGTACTACAGAAGAGAGAAATAACTTAGTTCTCTGGAATCAGAGATGACTTTTCTAATCCAGTGTTTCCATAACGTACTCTGCGGAACACTAGTTTTAGGATTTACTTACTCAAAAAGTTATTTGTTGTTGTTGTTAAAAAAATGTGTGTATTTTTATATTCCACAGTGCCTTCTCAGAGATTCAAATGCATATTAGCTCACTTAAATCTCTGGCAATTCCTATACTGAAAGAAATGACACTGTTGAACTCTGTTTAACTGAGCTTCAAAATTTTCTTTTGACCCAAGAGTTAGTTGCTGATGAAATCAGTACTCTACCCAATATTTTTAAAGAAATGCTTTTCCAAAGGTCAACAAGGTGCTCTTGATATTTCTTCTGGTGCACAGTTTCCACTTCAGTGGATGAACCAACTCATGTTTGAAAGCTCATGTCGAATAGGAGTTGGACGCCACTGGTGGAGAATTTCAGGGCACCTGAGACACACGGATATAGAGCATGTTTTATTGTAAACTCTGATAAACAGAGTTCAAATCCTACCACCACCACTTTCTGGATAGGTGACTTTGGAAAATACGTCACCTCTCTGAGCCCTGGCTTCCTTATTTGATGAGAATACCAAAGTCCACTGAACAGGATGCTTGTAACAATCATATAAAATGATAATCATTCACATGGAATGCTCTGTAAACCAGGAAGACCCATGGCACTATTATAACCTTGCTGGTACTTTAAATCATCTCATTTCTTCATATATCTTTTCATTTTTTAAAAGGTTCATTCACTTATTTTTGAAACAGAGGAATAGAGAGGGAGCATGCACACAAATGAGTGGAGGAGGAGCAGAGAGAGAGAGGGAAAGAGAGAATGTCAAGCAGACTGCACACTGTCAGTGCAGAGCCTGACACTGGGCTCCATCCCAGAAACCATGAGATCGTGACCTGAGCCAAAATCAAGAGGCAGACACTTAACTGACTGAGCCACCCTGGTGCTCCCATGTGTCTTTGCCTTAGAGAGCGCAAAATTAACTGCTAGAGGAAAGCAAGAGTGCTCTGAGGTTTCGAGATCAAAGGAGAGTGACCAGTTAGGACAGGAAGTAAGCCAGCCCCAGCCTCTATGGCCTCTTACTGTTGGGTCAGAAGGACAGAAAGACATTTCTTTAATAGATTATATAGTATTTACTTAACACCAAGTCTTGCCATCAGGTGTAATGCTTAATTCTAAGAATTGTCACTAAAACTTGGAATGATATTCTCATTATTCCTATTATCAGTTTTGCTCATAAAATTCCAGACCACCCAAAGGTTGTATCATGTGAAACAGATTTTGTAGGTCAAAAATAATCAGAAATCAGCAATTTCCTCAAACCCCACCTAAAACTGGCCTGGCTGTCCTCTGAAGGACAAGTCTAAGGGCCTCCAAGCTACACACTTTCAGATTAAGTGGAAAAAAACACAATCTGTCATGTTGAAAACGTATAGACTTTTTTCTTCATAAAATTTTGACGATGCATTTGAGACTATATAGTGAACTGAACCTTTATGGGAGAAAGTGCATAATTAAATTGAATTGAATTTCTGCTCAAATGTAAGGTTGACAAGGACATAAGATTTTTAATTTACTGCCCTGCCCCATTGTCCAAAACTGTTTCTGGCCCAATTACAGGTGTTTGGTAAATATTTGTTGATGAAGTTGTCAGGTGAATAGACAATTCTAATCCCAGTGTGTATATTATAGGGATTTGTGTCTGTGAAGTTCAAAGCTCCTCACGTGTTTTAATATTGCCCATACCGAACCTGATAATGCAAAATGCACTTTACCTACTGCTAGCTGTGCAGGGGAGAGGTTGTTTAATCTTCTTGGGTATGACTCCTATGCTTCATGTGGAAATAAAAACAAAATTTAACTCATTTTCTATGACTTTTGCACCTAGTACACAGCAGAAATCAAAATCTAATTCCATCTACAAAATTACATTTCAATACTTCTTTAACCCAAATAACCAAATTGAGACCACATTTTATCCCTTTATGCAATGTTCTTTAAACTCTGACAACAAAAAAACAACATTTTGGAGTCCTTCTGTTACTCACTCATAGTGAGGCCATGTTCGGTAATATGAGTAATGTGATAAAAGCTGCAATTTGTCAAATATTTACTCCCTTCTAGGTACCAGGGCTTGGCAATGTGATACCACACCTCATGTTGTGAGAATTATTTGGAGTTCATGAAACGGTGAGAGAAAAGGGGTGGCCAGGTCGTGGGTGGCAGGCTAAGGAGATGGGTTATTAATTCTTAGAGCAGTGGGAGAAGATCCCAAGAGAACTCCAGGAGGATTAAGGTGGGGGTGTCAAGTGGTAAGGTTTGTAGTTTAGGAAAATCCCTCTGGCTGCAAGGCTGGGCAATCTGGAAGAGGGTGGAGACTGGAAAGTCCCATTTAGGAGGCTATTTCTATGATCCAGATGGGAGAAAAAAGGGAAAGGAGCTAATACAAGAAGGAAGCAGAGGGGATGGTGCGAGGCAAACTACTCCAGGATGAGAAGCTGGAGGCAGAGGAAGGCTGAAAGAATGCCATGTGTGGAACATGTTCCAGAGATGACCAAAACAGTACCTTTTATCCCTTTAGCTGTTCTGCCATTTGACCTCACTTCTGCCCACCCTACTCACTCTGACATCCAGAAGATTCTAATTCCCCGTCCCTTGACTCTCGGCTGACTCCTTTGTAAGAAGGTTAATGCAGCATCAAGGCCTCCAAGGCTAGATCAGCTTCTGGAAGGGTGTCATGGACTCTCTAGAACCTTGCCAAGAAGCCCAAGGCACATAGAGAGGCCACATGAAGAGGCTTCAGTTGAAAATTTCAGCCGGGTTTGGTCTTCAAGTCATCCAAGCCCCATGTGAGGAAGGAAGTCTCTAGATGATTTTAGCCCCTAGCCCTTTGCATGACCCCAGACATTCTCACATCCTAGAGCTGAGGCCCCAGACAATGGAGAACAGAATCAGGTCAACCCCGCTGTGGTCTCTTTAAATTCTTGACTCACTTGCAAGTTATAATTGATCCTTTCTGATCCCCAAGGGCCATGGTGAGAAGTCAGAAACAAATGGAAAATAGAACTAATGGGAAAGAAGTCACTGACCCCAGAGTTTGTTTTGCCGTGAGGAAGGCCATTGACATGTTAATAGTCATCTCAAAGTTGCTGGTATACCACCTGGAGAGTCATCAAAGAAACAGTTAATTATGCAAAAGGCCAGAAGAGATTTCATGACAATCATCCTACATAGAAGAACCCAATCCAGGGGCGCCTGGGTGGCTCAGTTGGTTAAGTGCCGGACTTCAGCTCAGGCCATGATCTCAAGGTTTGTGGGTTCGAGCCCCAAGTTGTGCTTTGTGCTGACAGCTCAGAGCCCAGAACCTGCTTCAGTTTCTGTGTCTCCCTCTCTCTCTGCCCCTCCCCTGCTCACACTCTCTTGTGCGTGCTCTCTTTCTCTCTCAATCTCTCTCAAAAATAAATAAACACTTAAAAAAAAAGAACCCAAACCAGTATGAATAAATAATCAGAACTTGGGGCAGGAGTCAAGAGTTCCAGAGAGCAAATAGAACCTACATTAAAAATGTATTTATTTATTTATTTATTATTTTTAATTTTTAATTTTTTAAAAATTTATTTTAGATAGAAAGCACCAGTCAGGGAGAGGGGTGGAAAGATAGAATCTTAAGCAGACTCCACGCTCAACTTGGAGCCCGATGTGGGGCTCTATCCCATGACCCTGGAATCATGACCTGAGCCCAAATCAAGAGTCTGTCATTCAACTGACTGAGCCACCAAGGCACCCCAGAGTCTACAGTTTTCAAAAAAAATTGTTTTTCTTTTTTGAGAGAGAGAGGGAAAGAGAGAGAGAGAGAGAGGGAGAGTTGTGTGGGGAGGGGCATAGAGACAGGAGGGCAGAGAGAGAGAATTCCAAGCAGGTTCCATGCTGTGAGCATGGAGCCAGACATGGGGCTTCATCTCAACAAACTGAGAAATCATGACTCGAGCCCAAATCAAGAATCAGATGCTTAACCAAGTGAGACACCCAGGCACCCCCAGAATCTACATTTTTAAATAGATAAAGTGTAAATTTAAAGTTGTGGGCTTGGGAATGCAATATATGTTTTATGAGGTCAATTCATGTTAGGTTTGAGGAAAGAATGAGATGGGAGAGTATTGCTAGAAGCAACTGCATTTTAAAGACCCGGGCCCTGGTCACACCATGGGGGGCTGCACTGTACTCATGATTTGATCCGTCTGTCTCCCTGACTGAGTTGTAAGCCCCTTGAAGAGACGGCTATGCCATTATCTCAGCACTCCTCACATCCGGCTTCGTGCTTTGAATATTCAATATATGTCTACTGATGCAGGTCCGTCTGCATTTATTATGTGTGTAAAAGGCCTGTAGGAGCCACATCCGCCAATGCAGCCATTCAATACGAGTCTCCAAACTTGATTTCCAACCCAAGTTATCACTGGAATAAAATGCTGATCACCACTCACCTGCTATTACCAACTCATCTCTGGCCACAGGCTTCCCTTAGGGGATTCACCCACACAATGGGGAAAGGACTTTTTAATCAGTGAGACCTGGATTAAACTCGGCTCTCGTCCTGCCAGTTCAACGTCCTTGCACACTTTCCAGCTCTCTGCATGGTGTGGTTCATGTCTGTAGAATAGAGATGACAATCGACTCAAGATTTTGATGGAGGGTTAAGGGAATTAAAGACTGGACGCATTCTGTAGTGTTGGCATGTACGAGGAAGTTAACGTAAGCAAGGTGTATCGCCTATGCTTCTTCCTCCCCTCCTTCCAGCTTTTGTCACTTATGGACTGGCCTGAAAAGCCATAACTGAAGAGAGATGTAAATTATTAATGCAGCTCCTCCTTCATCTTTTACTTAACCCCAGCTTCTAGTTCTTACTAGACATTCTGTCTCAGCCTTTCTCCACCTGGAGAGCCTCCACCCCTAGTTCCCAGGTGAGAAGGGGCAGAGGCCTTTTGCCCTAGGGCACACAGCTGGGAGGAACTGACCTAAAACAGAACTCAGGAAGTGCAGGCACCTAAGAATGGCAGGGTAAGTTTTCAGAAATACCATGAGTTTATGGCTGCTGAACAGAGCCATTAGTAAAATTACATGACAATAAGCTTAGAATTAAATAAATCATCTCAAAAACAAAGATAAAAATACCAAAATCTCATTCCTTTCTAATTATTTTTCTACGTGTTGCTATCATCAATGCCAGGAGTCAGCAAAATGCTACCCGCTGGGTAAGTCTAGTTCATCACCTATTTTTGTGAATAAATTTTATTGGAATACAGCCCTACCCATTTGTTTTGTTTATAGCTGTTTTCTAACCAAAATGACAGAGCTGAATAGTTGCAACCTAGATCATATGGTCTGCAGAGCCTAGAGTATTTACAATCTGGCCCTGACCAATACCTGACTTAGCTCATGGGGTTATTTATGTGTATTTTATCTGTAGATTGGAAACACTATACAATGGTGTGCTACTGAACATGACTTTCCAATTCTGCGTCCAGTGATATCACACTGGTATCTTGAAAGTGGCTATGGCGGGGATATTTCCATCATGAAAACTGGCAAACATCACAAGTCAGAATTTATTTTTTGTTTATCGTTTGCTTTGGGACAGCCAATTGTTGAGCATTAACCAGTACATCACTGAACCTCAATGTCTCAAACCTTATTCTTCAGGAGAGTCAGAGTTCAATCAGAGAGGGATAACTATGAAAGATAGATAGATAGATAGATAGATAGATAGATAGATAGATAGATGATAGTTGATGGTAGATAGATGATAGATAGATAGATAGATAGATAGATAGATAGATAAATAGATAGATAGTAGGTGATAGATAGATTCATCTCTGCAAGGCTATTGTACATGTGTTTTCCATTTGATTGATTTAAACTTGGGCCATTAGAAAAACCTTCCAAACCAAGCAAGTAAATATTACTACATGGTGTAAGATAGTCTTTTATAACACTGTTGACTTTGTGTTTGATTCTGAAACTTCAAATTTACAGAACATGCAGTTAAGGGAAGGTGGATGTGTAAGGATGCAGGTCTGAATCAAACTGACTCCATGACAGGCTTCAAGTTTCCCCTCTGACCTTGGAGGCCTAGGTGTCGGTTTCTCAGAATCATTAGACAATAAAAGGGCATATATTGCTCAACCAGGGACCACCCTAGTAACACCCATTCAGAAGCGGCCAGCTAAAATGCTTAACACTCCTAAGGGCAGGCCTAGAGATAGAAGCTATAGATAATCACTTATTGCTTAAGGCTAGCCATGCCTTACGTGAGGGTCCTGAGTCTACTCTGTAATTGGTTAATACTCTAAATGTTGTGATTGGGTCCCGCCAAAAGTAACGAACACTCTGGACAATATGTATGGTTAAAGTTACTGCCAATAATGTTATGTAATAATGACTGGGTCACTATACCTGTGTGTCACAATTTCCTGTAACTACCCTTTCTCAAAACCCATAAAAGCCCTACTTCGCCTTTGTTCAGGGCTCTCAGCACAGATCCATTGTGCTGGTGAAGTCTGTGAGCCCAAGCTCGAGCCAGTAATAATAAAGGCCTTTGCTTTTGCATGCGTGACTTGGTCTCCCTGGTGGTCTCTGGTTTTTTGGGACGATATTAAAATCTGGGCATAACAGATGTAAAGCTGAGGAGAGCAAGGGTGAATTGGAACTCACAGGCACACCCTGGAGCTCCTGAGGATGGACTAACTCCCGTATCAGTTTTTGTTGCCTATGACCTTGGTATGGGTGTCCTGCGGAAGCTGGGTCCTTCATCACGGAACTGAGCACACACACCTGTCCCAGTAGTCAAGGAAGATTCAGTGGAAGTTGAAGCCACAGCAGCCCTAGCCATTGTCACATGTTCTTGAGACAGTTTCTGATCGTGCATAAACTAAAAATTGGCCACTGCCCCATTTTCTCCTTCCAGATCTTACCTACAACTTCTTTTGGGAAATATACAAAAAAAAGAGCGTTCTTGGAAAGAGAAACCTGATCAAGTTGACATATCTCAAAGCCACCATACCTTTCCAGCATAGCTTCTCGGAAATGTTCAATCCAGTGATAGTACAGAGAAAGGCCGGGGTGGGTAGAGGGGGGATCCTCCATATGTTATGCTTTCACTTTGGAGCTGGACGAATATACCTCTAATTCTAATCTATATTCATGTAAAAGAAACTCCATTTAATAATAACATTTGCTTGCATGGTTAGGAAGCTTGTTCCAATTGACCAAGTTTAAATCAGTGTCAAATGGAAAACGCATGGTTTGCATTATTTATCAATAGAAATTATCAATGTTATAAGCAGCCAGCTGATCATTTATAGCAGAGGAGAGCCAAGGGGAAGGGAATTTGTGGAGGGTCTCTTATGTACCAGACACTTTACAAATATATCCATTCTTACTTTGTCAACCGAATGTTGTGATTAAGAGGATGGGGTTAGGCTACCTGGTGTGTAATGCAGGCTCAATACTAACTTGGCAAATGTGACCTTCAGCAAGTTGTTTCACTACTCTGGGCCTCAGTTTTCTCCACCTGTACCTTGTGCAAAGGGTCTTTGAATGATCAGACAAGCAACTGTATCCAGAGACTGTTAGAAGAATTATAAGCACTGGAAATAGCACAATAAATGTTATGATTACAATTATTATTTGTTTCTCTCCACAGGATGGTGTGTCAGAGAGCATCCCAGCAACTGGTCAGAAATTGAAAGAGAAATCAAATGACTCATCAACATTTACTAGGGACAGTAGCCCAGTCTTTCCAATATTAAGCCAATGCCATTTCCAGTTCAGGGTCTAAGCGTCTGAGCACCCATCAGGGATCAGGCACCATGCTGGACCCTGTTGATTGGACATTGGATTTTTAATAGGAAAACAGGGGGAGATGGAATGAAGAGGGTTCTTTGAACTATACTGTAGAGCTTTTTCTTTTTTTTTTTTTTTAATTCCAGGAAAAGGAGCTTGCATTCCATTTGGAAAACACTAAGGACTTATCAGAAGATTTTGCACAGTATGGAGACATTGTTTACTCTACCATACCCTGTAGGAATCTGCCTCCTAATCAAGCAAAAGTTGGTCATGTAGAGTAACTATCAAGTAAATCATTTGTGAGAAAGTCTCAGCTCTCTACTGTGTAAACCATAGGGCCATCTGACCGGCACTTGGTTAACCAGTACATGTGTCTGTTGGTGGTGTCCTGCCCACCAAGCTCTCCAAGCAAGATCCTGTGGGTGTGTTTTCTACTTTCCTCTCCATCATAACACCCCCATAAATTAAGCAACTCCTGTCAATTATTGGGCCGTAAAGCCTTCTCCTCCTCGCCAACCCCCCTGCAACTCCCTTCCTCCACAGCCCTCATGCACATCACTCATGTGTCAGGCAGAACAGTGTAGTGGTTACAGCTCTATCTCTAAGCCCAACAGAGAGCATGGAACAGGCTAGAATGGCCTAGGCAAGGTACATAAACTTTCTGGCTCAGAGGCTGTTGAGGAATTGAAAGAGTTAATAGTAGTAACATTCTTCAAACAGTCCCTTATATAGGAGGAGCTTAGTGAATGCCATTGCTGCTGCTGCTGACAATGACAGCATCATCTCACTACCCAATGTCTGGGGCTCCAGAGCCTCCTCTCTCTACAGCAGGGTCTACGTTGGGGGAGGCGGGTCATGTTGAGAACACTTTACTCCATTCCATTTTCACTCTACCACCGGCATACAAACTCCCAACTGCTCTTACCTATGCTGCCTACGAGGATATTACTAAGGGAGGGGCCCCTGGGTGGCTCAGCTGTTTAAGTGTCTGATTCTTGATTTCAGCTCAGGTCATGACCACATGGTTCATGGGTCTGAACCCCCCATTGAACTCTTCACTGATGGAGTGGAGCCTGCTTGGGATTCTCTCTCTCCTTCTCTCTCTGCCCCTTCCCTGCTTGCACACTCGTTCACTCTCGCTCACTCTCTCTCAAAGTAAATAAATAAATAAACTTAAAAAAAAAAGAATATTAGTAAGGGCACCCCCCAAATACCCTTCGATATATAGGGTACTTATGGGCTTTTTAAAAAAAATGTCTTATTTATTTTTTTGATGGAGAGGGAGAGACAGTGTGGGCAGGGGAGGATCAGAGAAAGAGGGAGACACAGAATCTGAAGATAGGCAAAATCTATCTCAATCACTAACTCCATTGTGATGTTTTCCTTATTTTTCAAGTTAAGGTAAGCTCTCTGCCTCTGCTGTCTTTGCGACTTGGACTTAAAATTATCACAGCATGTGCAAACATTTAGAAAGTTGTCCCATATGTAGATTCTCAGACCCTCAGGATGGAGACAGCACTTTGATGGGGTTGGCATAGGTTTGTCCCTATAAGATCCTGGGTAGATGTTTGTTGGATTGAGCCCCCAGAGGTCCTCAGAGTCCTGCACTGATGGCTGACACGGTAGGAGGGTATGTTTCAATTGAAAATCAGGCCACCCCCCTGCACAGAAGGCAGAATTTGCTGTCCACATTGTTCATAGACCTTGGCTTCAGGAATATGTTGTTCTGCTGCCCAAGGATCACACAGAGCAGGTGTTAGTGATGAGCCATGTTTTTGTTTGGTGAGTAAAATTCTGGGAAATTGCATGTAAAATCAGCCCAGGCACCCAGCTCATGACAGTCTGCCAAATCTGTCCGCTAGCCTCCTACATCCATCCACTCTGTGTTTTGAAAAAGTCTGAGGAAGCCTGGAGATTCCAAAAGAATTCCCAGTGCAAAGCAATTTGTGTGCCAGAAATGTCTTTTCTCTCTTCGAATTAGACCATTCTTCTTACTTTTCTTTTTATGTCATCTGCAGAAAGTGGATTGAATAACTGGGGAAAATGAATGTGGATGTAGAAAGCCCCAGCTGACCGGGGGCATAAATGTTGGTTGTGAAGTTGACTAAAAAGGAAGGGGATTTGGGAGGTGGAAAAAATAAATGGATTAAAGTTGAACCCTTCATGTTCAAGTTTGGTTCTGACCAGAGACACAAAACCCAGCTATTTATTCACACCTCTACTCTTGGGACATAGCTTGGCTTATTGTTTCTAAGACAACTCTAACACTTTTGTGTGGCTTCTAAATGAACTTACGATTGCGCGCGCGCGCGCACACACACACACACACACACACACACACACACACACCTCCCAACCTCTATTTTTATCCTCAGTCAATTTCTTTGGTCCTTGCCTTCCCTAAAATTGGTGTATTCTTACAGAGAGACTAAAGACTGGTCACATTGGACATTTTCTTGCAAAAAATAAATCACTAGGATATAATAAAAAAAAATGCCACCTTTCAGCCTGAGTTGGAATCAGTAGAAGCAAGCTGCCGCTATTCACTACCTAATTAGGAAAAGTAAATCTGACAAGATGTGTTTGAGGACAATTTCCCAAAGCAGTGAATACAGAGAGCATAGAGGACTCCTATAAAAGACAAGTCCTCACTCGAATACAAAGGGTGGAAGAAAAGCATTTCATGGAGACAGAATGGGGGAAAGTCCCATTTTTCTCTTGCTTTCTGTTCCCTGTGAGAATCAGAGTGTGCACAAAACCTTGGAAACAATGGGCCCAGCTGCAAGGGGCAATAAGGCAATTTATTAGGGAGATGACATTTTTAATGAGAAACACTTGCTGGAAGAGAACAAAAGGGCTTGTTTGGTCAGAAAGATGCTCTTGAATCCCTTCTGAAGTGCATGAAAAAGTAATTTCATTTACGCGTCATACCCTGAGCAGTGGAATTTCCTCAGGCTCCAGATGTTGTGGGGCACAGATGCTGAACAAATGGAACGAATGTCCTGAGAGTTTAAAAAAAAAAAAAAAAAGGAGCTCAAGGGAATTTTACGAGCTTTGTGGCCAAGAAAATCATTAGCAAATAATGAGCTTAAGAAAGAAAGGCCAAGGTTGGCGATATGTTGCTAGATATACGAGATTATTCATAATCATCTGAAATCAAAGAGGGAGATCAGTTTTCAACTTTGAAAAATAGAAATTATAGGTATAGCTGTCGTGGTTGAGACTTTCTCGCTGGTTTTCTGAAAATGATTTGGTGGATATTGTTTTGGCTGGGTTCCCAAAATGATTAAAAGTAATACATGTATGGTTTGAGATTTGAAAATTTTAAACACGAAGATTATTACCTTAAAAAGGTAATTCAGATGTTTCCAGAAAGGGCAATGCCACCATTTCAGCTGGAATTCCTCTCTGAGAAGCACTCCCACACACAGCAGAGGCAGATGCATCCAGTGCTAGCTTTCTAGAGCCAGGAGGGGATGATCAGGGTATCTCTCTGAACTAAGTTCAGGGATGAGCAAGCCCAAGGTGCTCCATGGAGAGTATCCGAAACTCTATATGGGGTTTTCGGAGCCAGCTCCTCCCTCACCAGCTCTGGTGGGAGCCTGCATACGTGGGGCTGTAAGATCATGGCCATAGAGGGTGCGTTAGGATTTTAGATTGGACCAACTGTGTTTGAAAATCCATCAAAATAAGCCTCTGATTCAAGCATCAAGATACGTTTATGCAACACACATCACTGTCTTACAAGAGTTAACAAAGATACAGATTGTGGGAGAGCAGAAAGCAAGAAAGTTAAAAAAAAAAAAGCCAAAAGATAAACATGATGATTATTACTACATGTGGGCTAAAAGGACCGGATGCCCTCTAAATGTCTTTCCAACTCCCTGCCTAGCAGAACGCCAAGCCCCTTGATAGTTCAGTATGGCGGCCATCTTGTTTATCATAGCGACAATGGTTCTCAGCACTTACCATGCTCTAGTAACTATCTACAGCTATGTATACTCCTTAACTGTCACCAGTCCTCACAAGAGCAAATGCCATCATCCTTCTTCGTATTTTAGGAATGAGGTACTAAGTTCAGAAGGGTTAGGTAAATTGTCCTGAGTCACACCGCCAGGGATAACCTCAGCAGTTGATAATCTCCTCATGCATCCATTCAGACTTGCAGCATTTGGGCCAACCCAGAGGGAAATCTGTAAACTGCGGGGAGGGGCAGCCCCACAGGCCAGTATTTAAGACATCGGTCCAGCGTGTCACCCCATAGAGCAGCTTTCTCTGGCTCTGGGAAATGGTTTTTAAATAAAACCCTCCAAAGCAGTAAATCATCTTCTATCTCTTATGCAGATGGGTGATAAGCAAAGTCAGTGAAGTAATGCCCATACATACATTAACTTAGGAGTTGAAATGTGTGTGGGGATCTCTAACCTGTCAATGAGATTGAGTAGGGATGCTGCAAAGGCAAGGCCAAAGCTCTTTATTATCCTATATCAGGGCATCACTGTTGTCTGTTTGCTGACATTACCTGGCATTGGCTCCGTAATGAGGCAGAAAATGACAAGGATCAAGAGCAATTAACACACTCCCGCAGATGTTTACTGCTATCTGCCTTGAGGACAGCGTCTAAGCAGTTCCCAGCAGCCGTTTCCTTTTACAGGCAAAAAGGCAGCCTTTCCAGTGCAGAAATCAGGTTGGCCAAAAGCCAACAAGGGTGAGAGTGCTTTCAAGGACAAAGGACAATCAGGCCCTTATAATCCTAAAATGGCTGAATTCTGATCAAAGCTTTTGAATACAGGAAATTGGCCAATGAATACAGATTCATGGGTCACCATCTACCTAGTGCTAGCGAATGGATATAGGGCATGACATTCGAAGAACCAAAACCCAGAAAGATCACTTCAAACTAAAAATTGAGCCTTGGTATTAGTGGCTACTAGCAATGGAAGGCATTTTATGCTGTTATCCATTTATTCTTCCGGACTGCCCTAAAACGTAGTTACCATTATTTTTCATTTGAATGTATTAGGAAATGTGGGCTCAGACCCTCAGAACAATGCATTCAAGGTTACATAGCTTGTCGGGCGAGATTGGGTGCGTTCAGGGTGATATGGCCATCGATGTCAGAAATGGAGACAAGAGTTATACCCAGGTCTGTCTTAATTCCAAACTAGTAATCTTAACCGCTTTATTATTTTTTAAATTTTTTTAACATTTATTTATTTTTGAGAGACAGAGAGACAGAGCATGAGCAGGGGAGGGGCAGAGAGAGAGACACACACAGAATCCGAAGCAGGCTTCAGGCTCTGAGCTGTCAACCCAGAGCCGGATGCAGGGCTCGAACTCACGAACCGTGAGATCATAACCTGAGCCAAAGTTGGTTGCTTAGCCGACTGAGCCACCGAGGCACCCCAATTTTAACCACTTTATAATAAATTAGGATCTTTTACTTATTTTAGGAGTCAACTAAGATGACCGAAGAGAACAACTGGAGAGCAGAGAATGAGTTTGGGGATGAAAACAGAGAAGTTTTCAGAGGGCGATGTTAAATTTCAGATTAAGTAGCACTAAAACACTCCAACAGCTCAAGTTGAAATAGGGAGAAATTTGGGCTAGTTTATGGTCTTGAAAGGCAAGAGGTGTTCTACAGCTTTCATTAGAAATTGTACCTGAATGTAGAAAGCAATCAGCATCTTTCTTCACCCTTTCTTTCCTTTGTCATCTGGTCTTATCTCTGCCTCTGTGTATCTGTTCTCTCCTCACTCCCTTTCTAGACCAGATTCCTCCCTCGTGGCTGCCCAACGCCCAGTGTCCCCCTTCTCAGTTCAAACACATCCAGAATGACAAGAATCTTCAGCTTTGCAATTAGAATCTCCCAGCAGAGAATTCTATTTTCTCAGCTCATTTCAGGTTGGGAATCTCCCCAACTTTATCCAAACCCTGAGCCTGGTGGCCAAGGTCCTTTCTGCTAACATGGGGGAGGGGGGTTCATGACAGACAGAAGCCATCTCTCACACTTGTGGACCCTTTCCTATGATTTTTGAACTAATCTGTTGGTTCATTTGAGCAGAAATCCCTAATAGTTAAGTTTGGGATCAGAGACAGATTGAACATGGTGGATGGTCCTTAGCACTCAGCCACACATCAGCTTTGCAATTCTGGAGATCATTTACCCATGCCAAATCTCAGTGTATTCCTCTAAAAATGGGAACCGATCATCATAATAACCTCAAAGAATGGCGATGATCCAATGAAATCTAACTTTAACACAGTGCCACCGAGTGTTGGCTATTATTATCTTAAGAGTTAGAAAAGTAAACTCATTGCTAACACGAACAAGGCAGGGGATGTTATGCCCATTTCAGATGTAGAAGCTGAGGGGTCAGGGAGTTTCAGTAATTGCCCACTTTTTGCATGGAATATAAATAATCAAACTAGGATTAGATCCCAGAATGTTTCCCCTATGCCATGTTTTTCCATCTAGGAAACCCCAACAGAGAGAAACTGCCTCTAAAGAGGTAAAGGTCAATGGCAAGTGGGTGCTGGGGGTAGGGTGGGTGAGTCTCTGAACCAAATCAACTTACACATTTTCAGGATTCCGAAAACTTCTATATGCCTCCTCTTCTTTCTTCTATTTTGGGTATCAACGTGAGCCCTCGGCCATAGGTTATTGGGACAAACATCTCTGCTTTAAAGGGACAAATCTGTATCAGCTGTATTCTAATAAAAAAGAATGATGAAGAATGCATTTTTTCATGTAGGGATCAATCCGTGTTTGTGCTTCATCTTTTCTGCTTCATCTTTACTGTGTCCTAAAATAAAACTGATAAAGTGGGTTTATCATTTAGCATTTAGCATTGAACAAACATCAAGAAATGAGAGAATGAGGATTTTTAATCCTTCAAACATTCTTTCAAGGGATTTCTAAATCTGGAATGGAAAGAGCCGGACAGTTTAAATGGCGTAGTCCTTTGCCAAGGATGCACGCACCTGGCCCCTTTCCAAGGTTCTCCCATTCATTCCGTGCATGCTGTGGAGGAGAGCAGGATGAAGCAGGGGATGGAAGAAAGAAAGCAGATATCAGTTAGGTAGATACTCGCCCCATACCTACAGTTCAGCACCAATCCAATAGGAAACGAGATTGCATTTGCTATTTATGCAAAAGGCTACGTCCTGATTTACCAGACCTGAGAGTCAGAAACTGTGTGGCATCATAACTGAGCATGTGGCCATGAGGCGTCAGGCACTAGATCAGTGGAGAAATGCTGGAAGTTAGGACATTTGAGGATTTGAGGTAACCTCCCTTTTGGGTTGAAGGAACAATCCAAGTGTCAGTGTAGCAAGGATTGTGCAAAGTCAGGCTGAATGCATTAAGTGCCAGTAGTCAAATGGATCCAAATAGGTGGGTGGAGCAGAGCAGTAGGAAGCTTCCAGCCTGGGCAATGGTCCCTCAGTCCAGCAGTGCCTGCACAGTAATAACAGTGAGAGGTGGCCAGTCTTCCTCCTGACTAACTAGGGAACTGGGACTGGAGCCATAGGAGAAGACATTTGTAGTACAACAAGAGAGGCTGAGAAAGACAGGACACAGGGATAAAAGGTAATATATGCAGTGAGGAGAGTTATGGGGACACAAGGCAAAATACACTTAGAAAAGTATGCACCTGTATACCTTGCAAATTCAAAATTCTACTGGTGGTCTTGGAGTGGTGGTCATTGGGATATTCTGGTGCACTACCTGGGTAGATGGAAGGGATACCACTTCTCTGTCCTCCTGGAAGCTAGGTGTAGCCACGTGACTTGCCTTGGCTAATGGAAGGGCTAAGTGATGTGCATCACATATGAATGAACCTTACAAGTCACATTCCCCTTCCGCTGTTCTAGATGATAGATCACGTCGCCATGGAGCGCACCTCAGCCTGGGTTCCTGAGGAAATATGGTGAACAGAATCTCTCTGATAATCTGCACTAGCTACCCAGCATAATTTAGAATTCAATTTTTTTTTCAATAGAATGGGTTTGGGGGATTGTTATGTTCCCGCAACACAACCTCGCCTATCCTGACTGATGCTCTGATAACTGCTAAGATGTCTGGAGGGGTATGGATTTCTGAAGCATACTACATAACTAGTGGCAAATGCCACCGTCTCATTACCAGGTTTGATATAAAGCAAAGGAAAATGTTCTAGCCTGTCAATCACATCTTTATTCCTGGATTACGCTCCCTCTTCACTCATCCTATCTTCTGCCTCTTTGTTCCTAGTCATATTGGACTGTGGCTTCAGGCTGGTTTTCTTCCACTGTGCAGTCCATACAGCCCTCTCAAGATGTTCTCCTACATGAAGATCCTCCCCAAAAATGAAAACTAAATAGGGGTGCCTGAGTGCCTCAGTCAGTTAAGTGTCTGACTTCAGCTCAAGTCACGAGCTCATGAACCAGGAGATCAGGCCCGAGTCGGGCTCTGTGCTGACAGCTCAGAGCCTGGAGCCTGCTTCAGATTCTGTCTCTCTCTGCTCTTCCCCCACTCATTCTCTCTCTCTCTCTCTCTCAAAAATAAACATTTTTAAAAATTAAGAAAAAATAAAAACAAAACAAACAAAAAACACCACAGAGATGCTTTCTTAACTCCAGATGGGTGAGCTTAGAGAGTCATTAGGAAGAGAGCCGGTCTCCTCCAAATCCGATCTGATGGCTACCTAGTCCCAGAATTGGACTTGAAATTCAAACACTGGTTCAGGGGCAACTCTTATGTTCAGTACAGTAAACATGGGTTATTTGGAAGAGTGCTGGCTTTGGAATCAGAAACTGCGTTTCTAATGTAAAGATGTTTCTTTGATGAAGTTGCAGGAGATAAAGGATTTAAAACTATGTTTTGAGGGTTCTCAGAAACCCCAGGGAAATAGTTGAAGAGGAAAGAGGGGAGACTGAACAGGTAAGTGCTCATCTCCATCCCCATCTCCGCCCTAGAGCTCCTCCGCCTTTATTATTTTTATGTGGTGAGCTTCTCAGGAAGATATTCACTAAGAGGAATTTATTTTGCTCTAATATTTTATGACTCAATATTCTTACCATCACCTGTAAGAAGCTTTTATCTGACCCCTTCTCTCTGTTTGAATGACATCTACCTGGGTTCGAATCCCAATATTACTTTGGTTAATCACTAACTGTGTCTCAGGGTATGAAATGAAGAACCTATTTTCTTAACAGTACTTTTTGAGATTCAAATTTATGTGATATAAGAGCTTGGTGCTCAGTAAATATTTCTTTACTTTTGTGTCTTTTCTCATAATCCAATCTTATTTTCCACTATGACTGGTTTCAGAGGGTCTTAGACCTGCATTTCGCTCTTCTACGTAAGTAAGACTAAAGTATTAATTTTTCATAACTGAGATGATTGTCAATGCACTTTTTAAAATACAAGGTCTTGAATGATTTAGGAACTTCTTAGTCTTTGGCATAGGAATTAAGATAGGTCTATATACTCCCCAAATTTCAATCTCGTCACCCCAGGAGGAAGACTCTGCCACAACAACTATTATTTTTGGAAAAGAGTAGTGTTGTTGTAGAAAACCTTGCAGGATAAATTTCCATAGGAATTCCATATACCTATTTTTGTGGGATATTAGGGATGGATAGTTTGGTAAAGGAAAAAATGTGAGACTTCTCATGGGCTAAAACAAAAGAATTGAGTGTCTTAGTTCACATCCAAATGTTCTCCATCTTTCACTGGCTTTGAACTTCATACAGCTCTGTATGCTGTGGAAAATGGAGGGTATTGCAAATAATTCTTGAAAATCAATTGGATCTAATGGAATGCAACCAACGATTACCCTGTGGATAGACTGGTTTCAAATCAATTTGTAAATTCATTTCAGAACTCTCAATTCTCTATCTATGCCTCTGCTCTTTAAAATCCCCCTTAGACCAATTGTAACATTTTACTTGTCTTTGACATGAGTTCATTTTATATCTGTGTAAGAGGCATGATTATACTCTCTCTTAAAAAATATCCTTTAATAGTTTTAAAGACCATTTACTTTTCTGGCTTTGACTGGGGAAAAGGGAGAAAAGGAGAGAGAGCATTTTTTAAAATAAGCCTCTTAACTCTAAAGAGACATCACAGACTGCCATTTTCATTTCTGTACCTCTACCAAGAATAGAAAAGATACACCTTGGGGAAAATCTCAGGTTGGATCATGTGGTTTATAATGAAGGTGCCTGAGATTAAGAAAAGGAAGAGATTAGTTTATGAAGTCTTGGGGAAAATCATGGATTTCAAAATGGTTTAGTTTTATGTATCCTTAAAGCATAAGTATAGAGGATTTACTTTGTCATTGAAGTATTTGTTCCTTCTTTTGATCCAGGCTCTAAATTATTTTCTTATAGGATCTCACTGGACCATAATTTTATATAAATGTATTAGTGGAGGACATCTGGTTTAGCAGAGCTGGATGGTCCAATATGATTTCCTCAAATGAGGCAAGAAGCCAGCCTTGCTTTAGATCTTTCCATTATCCATAGTGTTTCTATTGCTCAATGATATGCAGCTGAAGGAATTGTTTGGGAGAAAGGAGACCCTGGGGAGGACAAAAGGAAAGCCAGAATTGTAAATTAAGAGCCATTCGTGGTCTTTCCAACCAATCAGAATAAGATAAACAGGGTCATGATGGGAACACAAAAATCTGTCTGGAAAATCTAGTATATTCCCAGAAATGTCATTTTCTTCCAACAAATTGAGAGATGAACTAATTCTCCAGTAAGGGTAGTAACTGACACACTAATATAGAACTTCAGAAAATTATTTTGTTGAGGCTTAGAGGAGATAGACATTTTTAAGCAATCACATATCTGTAAATGGAAAATGATAACAGAATATGGAAAAGGAACAATGAAATAGGACAGAACAATGTTAGAGAAAGAAATTGTGAGTAAAGAAAAAATTTTTAAATAATGAAAAAAAAATTACTCACAGTTTCTTTAGGAAAGTCTTGTCCTTATGAAAAAGTACTTTCATTATTTAAAAAAAATGTTTTGTTGTAAGACCAGAGAAAGAACAGTTGTATTCCTAATGTGATAGTAGTAACTGGAGTCCCAGAGTTCATGATTATATTTTTATTTTGTATTTCCTTCAATAATATAGAATGTTAAACTACTTTTAAAATAATCAATCACTCATCTTCAATGAAAACACATATAGTATTGCTAGGGACATACTTAATATATACAACTTGTAGACTTGGGAGATAAATATATACTTGGGAAACCATCACCACAATATATGTTATAAACATATTAATCACCTCCAATTCCTATCATTACTATTATTATTATATATGTGTGTGATAAGAACTCAAAAAATCTACTCTTTTGGCAAATCTTAAAATTTATGATATACCATATTGATTACAGTATTAATTGCTACAGAAAATAATCTGCACATTAGGTCTCCAAGACTTGACTCCCACTCAGAAGTGGCAGTGCCTGGGTGGCTCAGTCAGTTGAGCACCGACTTTGGCTCAGGTCATGATCTCACAGTTCATGGGTTTGAGCCCCATGTGCTGACTGCTCAGAGCTTGGAGCCTGCTTCGGATTCTGTGCCTCCCCATCTCTCTGCTCCTCCCCTGGTCGCCTTCTATCTCTCTCTCAAAAATAAGTTTAAAAAACACTAAAAACAAGTAGGTTTGATGGATCACATGGTAGTTCTACTTTTAGAAGAAAATGTTTGCCTGAAGAAATTCATGCTATGTTCAATAGGGGCTGTACCAATTCACATTCCCACCAACAGTGTATAAAAGCTCTCTTTTCTCCCCCCCACATCCTCACCAACATTTCTTCTTATTATTATTATTTTAGGTAATAGCTATTAACAAGTTTGAGGTAATATCTCATTGTGATTTTGATTTAGATTTATCTGGTAATTAGTGATGTTGAACTTTTTCTCTTATATCTTTTGACCATTTGTATGCTTTTTTTTTTGAGAAATATTTATTCAAGTCCTCAGCTCACTTTATTAGGATTATTATTTGTTTTTTTGTTTTTGCTCTTGAGGTGTAGGAGTTCCTTACACATGTTGGAGGTTAACCATTTCCAAATTTATGGTTTGCAAATATTGCCTCCCATTTGATAGGTTGGCTTTTTGTTTCCTTGATGGCTACTGTACAAAAGCTTTTTAGTTTGATGAGATCCCATTGTTTGTTTGCTTTTCTGGTCTGTGCTTTTGGCCTCATAGTCAGGAGATCACTGCCAAGACCAATGTCAAGAAGATTTTTCCCTATGCTTTGTGCTAGGGGCTTTAGGGCTAAAGGATCTTATGTTTAAATCTTTAATCCATTTTGAACTGATTTTTAGGCATGGTGTAAGATAAGTGTGCCTATCCTTTTGCATGTGGATATCTAGTTTTCTTTGTCCCATTTACAGAAGAGGCTATGTTTTCCCTGTGGTGTGGTTTTGGAACCTTTGTTGAAGATCATTTGGCTCCGTGCACATGGGATTATTTCTGGGCTCCCTAGTCTTGTTCTATTTATTCTTTTTTATGTTAATGTAAATGGGATTGTTTTTTTGATTTCCTTTTCAGTAGTTTGTTGTTAATGTGTAGAAATGTCACTGATTTATGTAGGTTGATTTGTCTCCTATAGCATTATGGAATTTGCTTTGTATGTCTTTAAAATTTTTCTAAATTTTTATTTATTTTTGAGAGAGAGAAAGAGAGAGACAGAGCATGAGCAGGAAAACAGCAGAGAGAGAGGGAAACACAGAATCTGAAGCAGGCTCCCGGCTCTGAGCTGTCAGCACAGAGCCCGACATGGGACTGGAAATCACAGACTTAGAGGTAGTGACCTGAGCCAAAGTTTGATATTTACCTGACTGAAGCATGCAGGCTCTCCACTTATTATTTCTAACAGACTTTTCTTTGTATGTGGAGTCTCTAGGGTTTTCTATATAAAGGATCAGGTCATCTGCAAACAAAGATAATTTTACTCCTTTTCCAATTCAGCTGCCTTTTATTTCTTTCTCTTGCCTAAGCACTCTGACTAGGACTTCCAGAACAATGTTGAGTGGAGTGGTAAGAGTGGGCATCCTCGCCTTACTCCAGATCTTAGAGTAAAAGACTTTTCATCACTGAGTATGAATTTAGCTATGTCTTACATATTGCCTTTATTGTATTGAGGTAAGTTCTTCCTATACCTAATTAGTTGGGAACTTTTACCATTAAATAGTGTTAAATTTTGTCAAATGCTTGTTTTGTATCTACTGAGACGATCATGTGATGTTTATCCTTCATACTGTTAATGTGCATCACGTTGATTGACTCTCATATGTTGAACCATCCTTGAATCTCAGGGATAAATTGCATTTGGGCATGACGTATGATCCTTTTCATGTGTTGTTGATTTTGTTTGGCCGGTATTTTGTTAAGGGTTTTTGCATCTATGTTCATCAGGAATATTGGCCTAGAGTTCCTTTTTCTTATGACGATCTGGTAGCTGAGCGATGCTCCTGGAGCATACACTTCCCAAGTGACAACAACCGTGTTACACCATCTTATCAAGAAGATCATTATATTCTCATGTGCACACGTGCTACCATTTGTAAAAATTGCTTTAACTATTGAGTTCTTTTATACTGCCACGATCCTACCATGGACACTTGCTAAATATAGATGCTATAAAAAGCTCTTTATTAACGATATTACAAATTCTTGACCATCATCTACAAGTGAGCCAATTAATGATGCCTAACACTCATTCATTCTTCCGGTTATGTACTCTTTCACTGTCTCCTTCCTAAATATGGCAGACCTTATCCTCTCCACTCAAAATCCCCAAGACTCTGCTGACTCTTCATTCTCAAATAATGACCTTGACTCCTATTTTTCTGGGTAAAAAGAAACAATCAGAGAATAACCTCTGAACATGTGTCTCTACTATACCAGTGCATCTATGCCCTAAGCCTTCAGACCCTGTCTTTCCTCTTACTATGGAAGAAAATTGCTGTATTCCTAGCAAAAGCCAAATTAGCACAAAAACAAGGATCTTACTCTCACATTTTTCTCTCTATCATTAGCAAAGAGAACTTACTTTTCCTTCCCCTTTTCTTTTTTTTAAGTTTATTTATTCATTTTTTGAGAGAGACAGAGGGGAAGGGGTGGGGCAGAGAAATAGAAATTCAAGAAGGCTCCATGCTCTCAGTGCAGAGCTGAACATGGGGCTTGAACTCACAAACCATGAAATCATGACCTGAGCTGAAATCAAGTTGGGTGCTTAACTGACTGAGCCATCCAGGTGCACCCCTTACATCCCCTTTCCAAAAAATTCTAAACAAAAACCTCTTGACCTGACTTCTCCTTTCCATGTTCCCCTCTATAATACTTACAATTTTATCTGTACTTGTCATTTCTAATCCGGTATCTGTTGAACCTACTGCATTCAGGGTTTTGTCACCAAAACTTCACTGAAAATGCTCTTGTCAAGGTCATTAGCCAACATGGGTTCGCTGGTTACTTCCCAGTCCTTATCCTACCTGGCCCATTGGCATACTTGACAATATCCATCATTCTCTGCTCCCTGCCACATTATTCTCCCACTGTTTTTCCTTCTGTTTCTCTGTATGCTTCCCCTCAGTCACCTTTCTTTTTTTCTTTTTGTCTTGCTGAACTTTGATCTGTAGAATATCCTGGGATATGATCTTTTAGCTTCATCTCTTCTTTATCTGCAACAATTTCCTGAGATGATGAACTCATTTCATTTCATTACTCCAGATTTCATCAAGGTCCCACCATGGCTCAGTTTCTGGTAAAGCCCTCTTTCTGGCTTCCAGATGGCCACCTTCTCACTATGTCCTCATGTGGACTTTTTTTGGTGTGTGCCCATGGAAAGATACCTCTCTCATTTCCTGCCTCTTCTTATGACATCAGTCCTGTTGGATTATGATCTCGTCTTTATGACCTCATTTAACTTAATTACCTCATAAAAGCCCTATCTGTACAACCAGCACATTGGAAGTTAGGGCTTCAACATAGGAATTTGAGGAGAACACATTTTGGTCCATAGCAGGGGCATCCAATTCCAGACTTTCTCTACTACCTGAAATCCAGACCAGAGTAGGCTTCCCCACCATCCACTCTTTTCCTGGGACTGGAGGAACAAATATTTGCATTCTGGGACACAGCAATGGAAACAGTCAGTCTTTCAAAGTTGGAGGACTAGGAAGAAAATGGTGGGGGTGCCAGAGCCAAGACCTATAGATGTACTTTCCACCTCACCTTCAGACTTCTGACTTCTGGTCTTTCATTCTGGTCGGAACTCTGAAGGTCACTTGCTAGATCTAGGAGCGCTCAGAAGCTCTGAGAGGAGAAGAGTGGCTAGGAGCTGCTCAATACGCTTCCAGTCCACAACCAGGACCATCATCCTCATAGCTGACACACACACACACACACAAATCCAACCATAACAAATACCCTTTCAGTTAAAAGTAATAAATCTTCTTTTAGTTAGAAAACAGTCCTTTGGGATTTCTGCCTTTGCTCTCAGCAAACTCATATGAGGAAAATTGAATCCACATGGCCTAGAAAGCAGGAGATAGGCTAAGTAATTAGATGGGAACTGATTGCCTGGCAGCCAGGCTAACGATAGGAAAGGAGGCTTGGGCTTTGTTCTAGAAGCTCTTTGGTTTGTCTGGTCCATTGAAGACCCCAAGGTTGTCTTTCTTTCTCCTTCTGTGCTTGTTTCTTGCAATGCTCATTTCCCAGGGCCACCAGACCTGCGATTAATTATCCTGGGATCTCATTCTTGGTTGCCAAACATCTCATCCCAGAAATTTTCTACTCAATGTTAATATAAGCATATCCTTCATGAAATATAAAGATAAGACTATATTGAAATGAATTTCTAATAGCAAGTACATAGAAAAAAATATATGTGTGTGTAAGTAAATATATATGAGTATGCAGGGGTGCCTGGGTTCGGGCCCTGTGTTGGGCTTTGCCCTGACAGCTCTGAGCCTGCATCCTGCTTCAGATTCTGTGTCTCCCTCTCTCTTCCCCTCCTCTGCTTGTGTTCTTTCTCTCTCAAAAATAAATAAATATTTTTTAAAAATAAAAAAGAATACAAAATATATGAATATGCATTTGTTTTAGCCAGAGACTATATTGTCCATGTTCCATAGATCATACATTATGCATATTTTATTTTTGTCACTTATAAACTTGACCTGCATTTGGATTATCATTAAATATTAAGCCCAATTTCTACTCAAGGGCTTCCAGCAGTCCATCAAAATGGTTAAGCATAAGATATCTACACTGTTACAGGAGGTCACAGCTTCTACTGTTTTCTAATCATTGGACAATTTACTTAACATCACTATGTCTAGGTTTCCTGGTCTAGAAAATGGTCACACACTATCTCACAAATAAGTGTCCTCCAAGACCTAGATGTAAATCATACACAGCAATTATCATCATGGTGGCTACTTAGTAAATGCTCAATAAATGTTACTATGATTTTCCCATCTCCATGAATTCATTTCAGGGCTCTGGAGTAGAGATGGTGTTTACACTCACAACATGGGTTGCTATGTGATTACATGAGTACACGCACATGTACAACTACCTAAAACACTTTCTGACTTCTAGTCTGTATTCCACAAGAACTAGATATTATTCTTTTCCTACCTCACCTTGTGCTTAGCCAACCAATTCATTAGTTTGTTTTTTCTTTTTTAACATTCTCTGTTTCTCTTACACAGTTATAAAAGGAAAAAAAAATGTTTTCTCTGGTGAAAGAGCCACTCTAGGTTCTGTTCCCAGCTCTCTCCAAGGCAGTGAACAATAAATCTAAGTGTTACCAACTAATGGTAGGGATGAACACTTCTTGCCCTGGTCATAATTTAGGAGAATGGCCCTCCTCTCCAGCCCCAACTTCTACCCCCAAATGTTTAAATTGAGCACTGTTTCTCTTCGACAAACAGATTACACCAAAATTAAAATGAATTTCCATGGCTTGAGGAAACATTTCACTCAATGTAATAGAAAAGATGATTTTAGAAATTATTAAGGGCAGAGAATCTACTTTCCTATTAGGAGATATATACATACACATAATATAATTTTATATAATTTTATATATATATGTATATATACATATATATATGTATATATATATATATACACACACACACATAAATATTTCAAAAAGTAAAAGTGGTTTCATGAAAAGAGTTTTAGAATGTCTCAAGTACCAGAATCAACTTTATTTAATAATCTTTGCAATTTAGCTGGCTTTGTATTACTAATTTTTGGATACTGTGACCAATCGGTTTTAAATTCATGAAGCTAAGGCAAGCAAATTGGTTATTGTTTCTACTGGAAGGCAAATACGGCAGGATTGACTAGATAGGACAGATGGATTCTATTAAATTTACAAGTCTAAGTGAAACTGGCTAGTTACAATGGAAAACCTTATTAACTTGAACCATAAATGATATTTTTATCAACCATGGGTGAAAGGAATTTAGAATGTAAATTGTCTTAGGGGACTAAAATCTAAAAAGGCATGGACTGGTGCATTCGAAACGTTGATTCTAGACATGTCTCCCGCAGACAAACTGCGATATTTTAGTCATCTTGATTGTCTCTCTTTTGATAATCCCTTTCCTTGATTGGCAGAGTGAGGGAATGGTAGTGGTTAGTCTATCACACGCTCCATAAACTAGGTCCAGGGCAACGTTTCACCAAAACCGCGGGCAATTCTTCAAGGGTCCCTACAAAATAGAGCCAAGTAGAAAACTACGGTCAATAAGAATAATTGAATGGATCACTCGATCAGAGAGATGGACCAGAAAAGATGTCAATATTTAATCCTAAAATACAGAGCCAGAGGTCACCTATTTAGGGACTGAAACAGCAGAATGCTACATGTCAGGCAGGAAGGCTGGGATGGATGAAACATGAGATGCATTATTGCCTGTGGCTGGCTTCTTGTGTTGTACATGACTCTGACATGCTTAATGAACCAGAGCTGAGCTCTGAGACCGGCTTACAAATATAACCTTCTCAGCGATGGACACAGTGTATCTACGTTCTAACCCAGAACTGTAATGACCACATCTCTTAATTAGGTTCAGCTCTATTGCAAATATTAAGGATTGACCATAGACACAAAAAGAAAGAAAAAATATAAAATATAAAATTATATATGTGTCACCATCTATGGGTGACACAGTTCAAAACAGTATCTAACCCATCTAACCCAGATTTATTAAATGGATGAAGAAGCGTTCTAGACAGTAGAAACGAGTTATCAGTGCCAATGAACAAGCCATTATTTTTATTGTGCAAGTTATTGTTATTTTATTATAGGTAGGAAGTGTCTACTTGGAGCTTTGCATAAAACACACAGTGTATGCTAAATCAATATGTGTAAAATACATACAGATTTAACTGTTTAAAGAAATATTCTCAAAATATTGTTATGCTTGTCCAGTATAAGATGATTTCTGCTTCCCATTAGAGCCAAGCCATAAACCTCTGTGTGGGGGATGAAGAGAGAGTAACTTCTGGCAGGGCAAAGATTTTGTGGTCTTTGTTAGCTTGGCCTCAAGAAGATTTTTTTTAACCTGACATGAGAAAGTATTCATGAAAACAGCAGTAACATGAGTCCATGACTGAGTGAGATTCCTATGTATAGGAAAGAGACATAATAAGAAAGTGACATGGAATACAGAAAACTGAGTTCACTGATTATATTCATATGGGTCAGGGTAAGAACTAAATTTATTGGACAAAAATTAAAGTTTTACTGATGGCCAAGAAAGTAAATATGTAGCCTTAAGTTTCCATTGTGATTTATAAAATTTCTTTTTGTTATATGCAAATATCCTTTTAGCTTAAAATTATTTTTCTCGGGGCGTCTGGGTGGCTCAGTCGGTTGAGCAACTGGCTTCGGCTCAGGTCATGATCTCGCGGTTGGTGGGTTTGAGCCCCTTGGTGGACTCTGTGCTCACAGCTCAGAGCCATGAGCTTGTCTTCAGATTCTGTGTCTCCCTCTCTCTCTGTCGTGCTGTCTCTCACTCTCTCTTTCAAAAATAAATAAAACATCTAAAACAAAAAACTATTTCTCTCTCCATTTCTTAACAGAAACCTGATTTCTTCATGAACCCAAGGAATCACTACTCTTTGGGGTAAGATAAAGCAGAGAGGGAAAACAAGTGTGGACTCTTTCTCCACACTTCTTAACACCATCTCCAGACCACTGAACTTTCTCCTTTCTCCTTACTCGTATTTAAGCCTCAATAGTATCACCATCTTTATCTTACTGCTAAGTTCATTATCTACTAAGAACTACTTTTACAAAATAAATTAAAGCAACTGATTCTTCAGGCTGCCTTCTCCTCTTTCTGCAGGTCTATGGATTTAACACCCACATTTGGAAACCCGTGGGATTCCTTGACTTTATTTATTCCTTCAATATCTCCCATGAATTTTGCTTCCCACCCATTTTCAATGTTTACACTATACTTTGGGCATACAGGTCTCCTTGCCATTCTGAAGGCATACAAGCTTGCCTCTTCTTATTTAAATTTTTTTTCAATGTTTTATTTATTTTTGAGAGAGACATCACAAGTGAGAGAAGGGCAAAGAGAGAGAGAGGAAGACACTGAATCGAAAGGAGGCTCCAGGCTCTGAGCTGTCAGCACAGAGCCCGATGTAGGGCTCGAACTCATGAGTTGTGAGATCATGACCTGAGCCAAAGTCAGATGCTTAACTGACTGAGCCACCTAGGTGCCCCAGCCTCTTCTTAAAATTTAATTTTTTGGTACATCCTTCTAACCGGTGTTAAGAATCTATATGTAATTTGGAAAATAATAAGCCAAAATAAATCCTCCCAAAATGAGTTACCAGATCATTAGTACAGTCTATCCACGAAAATGCAATAAAGTTTCTCATCTAAAGTCTAAGCTGTAAAACTTCTTAGAGACAATAGTTTTGTTTTCTTTTGTTTTGTTTTGCTGGGCGTTTAGGGCTGTAAACTTCAAGCTGAGTTCAGCTTGTCTTTAAGGTCTCCATCTCTGACTGGACAAGTCCATCTGTTCAACTTCTCCTGCCTTTTAAAAAAAATTATCTAATGTTTTTATTTATTTTTGAGAGAAAGAGAGAGAGAGAGAGAGTATGAGCAAGGGAGGGTCAGAAAGAGAGAGGGAGACACAGAATCTGAAGCAGGCTCCAGGTTCTGAGCTGTCAACACAGCCTGATGTGGGGCTTGAACCCATAAACCGTGAGATCATGACCTGAGCCGAAGCTGGCTGCTCAACCGACTGAGCCACCCAGATGCCCCATCTCCCACCCTTTTAAATTCTCTTTTTATCTTTTTTCATGTTATTAATAATGAATCATTCATGAGGAATTCTCATTCAGTGATCATTATCTTCGTATTTCACCCTCTTCCCAGTCTCTCAAAAACTGGTATTTGCTTTCATCAGTAATTCCATAATGATGTATATAATACATATTCAACTCTTCTTGGAGGAAATACTTTACACACAGCTCAAGCACACAGCACCATTTAATACAGACCATCTCCAGAATTTAAGTCTATTTACAAAACCGTTGTCTTTACGCTTAAATGTAAATAAAGCTACAAGAAATTTTTGGAAAAGTTTTTTTTTTTTCCAATTACCTAAAGTTCATTAGGTTATCACAATAACGGACCTAAATAATAATAATGCTTATATTAGGATTCCTCTACTTCAGAAGAACTCAGAATTGTTAAATAAGTTATAAGTACCACTTGTTACAGAGCAGGTAACGCATCCATATGTTGAAAATCACTAAATAAATGAATCGAAGTGATATGCACAATCATGGAGAGAAGGTTGTAAATAAAGCCCGCTCTTTCTATTTTTTATGAAGATACTTTTTCAAAACAGTTGAAAGCTAAGAGTATTATATATAGTGTACTTTGACTTCACTTTGCAATCACACTCATGAATATTAACCTCCCCATGAGTTCCAAAAGAGCCACATCCTTACCAATTTAAACAAAATAATACCACTCATCTTTATTTCTTTTTTGTTCTTGTAATTCTTTAAATCAGCAACCCAACCCAGTCATCACAAATCACTTGTGAGAATCCTTTCAGAATTCTTGATGCTTACGTACGCATATAGATACATAGAAAAAATGATTTTACATGGATGGGGTTATTTCATAGGCAGTATTTTATAATAGCTGTTGCTTCCTTCTTTTGAATGAATCAATTTATCTAACCTGAAAAGTTCACCATTTTCTTGCATCTCCTGTCCCCCACCTCTGCCAACCCCCAATCGTTCCTCTCTATCTATGAGTCTGTTTTTGTTGTTGTTTATTAGATTTCACATATAAGAGAGAAATATAATATTTGTCTTTCTCTGTTTAACTTATTTCACTTAGCATAATGCCCTTGAGGTCCATCCATGCTGTTGCAGATGGTAATATTTCATTATTTTTATAACTGAATAATATGATATGTATACATATATAAACAATTTCTTTATCCATTCACTCCTAGGTGGATACTGTTTGTTTTGGTATCTTGGCTATTGTAAATAATCAACAGGGAGGTGCCTATATCTTTTTGAGTTGGTGTTTTTATGTTCTTCAGATAAATACCCAACGTGGAATTATTGAATCATATGGTATTTCTATTTTTAATTTTTTGAGGAGACTCCATACTGGTTTCCATAGGAGTTGCACCAATTTGCATTCCCATCAGTCGGGCACAAGGGTTCCCTTATCTCTTAGCTACTCCACCACTTGTTATTTCTTGTCTTTTTGATAAAAGCCATTCTAACAGGTGTGAGATGATATCTCATTGTGGTTTTGATTTGCATTTTCCTGATGATTAGTGATATTGAGCGTCTTTTCATGTAACTGTTGGCTATCTCTATGTGGTTTTTAGAAAAATGTTTATTTAGATTGTTGGCCTATTTTTCAATTGGGTTGCTTGTTTGAGTTGTATGAGTTTGTTTTTAAATATTTTGGATACTAGCCCCCTAAGTATGTAGCTAAATACATAAGACTTGATAAATATATTTTTCTTATTTCTTATCTTAATTATTTCAAATGCATACATTATATAAAGCACAGTAATAACACTATGTTGTTGATTTTTAAAAATACATATATAGACATAATACATATGACAATAATAACATAAAGGAAAGTAGAGGAACAGGAAATATAGAAGAGCAATGTTGCTACATTTTACCAGAAATAAGTTAGTATTATTTTAAAGGGGATTGTGACAATTTAAGACATATACTGGAGTCCTTAGCATATCCACTAAGAAAATAACTAAAAATCATAGTTGAAGAAATCAATACAGAAGTTAAAAAGAGAGACTCAACATATTTAACACAAAGAAATTCACCAAATAAGAAACTGAGGAACAAAATAAAGATATGAGATAAATAGAAAACAAGCAGCAAAATGGTGGATGTGAATCCATCCATGTCAGCCATTCCATTAAATGTAAACCTACTAGGGACGTCTGGGTGGCTCAGTCAGTTAAGCGTCCCGCTTCGGCTCAGGTCATGATCTCACAGTTTGTGAGTTCGAGCCCCGTGTCAGGCTCTATGCTGACAGCTCAGAGCCTGGAGTCTGCTTCGGATTCTGTGTCTCCCTCTCTCTGACCCTCCCCTGCTCATGCTGTCTCTCTCTGTCTCAAAAATAAATAAACGTTAAAAAAATAAATGTAAACCTACTAAGCATTGCAATTGAAAAGAGGCAAATATTAAATTTTAAAAATACAGGTTAAACGTAAAAGGATGGGCAAAGACAAGCCATACAAACAGTAACCATAAGAGCTCTGAAATGGCTGCATTAACATCAGATTTTTAAAAAACTTAATATAAGATACATTGCTAGAGGTGAAGAGGGATATTTTATAATAAGAAACAGCCCAATATGTGGGAATGATTAAAAAATTATAAATGCATACAAACATAGTCACAGGACTCCAAAATACATGGGGAAAAAACAGAATTGAAAAGACAATTAAGCAAATTAGCAATAATAATTGGAGATTTATATACCCCTATCTCAGTAATTGGTAGAAGAGCTGGACAGAAAATCAGTAGTTAGAAGACTCAGCACCATCAACTCACTCCATTAACTGACATAAGCAGATTGTTCCCAGCAATGACTGTAGAATACATAGTGTTCCTAAATACACATGGAGCATTGCCTTTTAGGCTAGAACAGATGTTTCAAATCAACTCTCAATACATTTAAAACAACTGATATGCAAAGTATCTTCTCTGATCCACAATTAAAGATCCGTAACAGAACCAAATCTGGAAAACCACCAAATACCCAAAAAACAAATAAAAACCTAAGTAACACAAGGTCAAGGAAGAAGTACAAGGAAATGTAAAAATATGTTTAATGAAATAAACGAAAACCCCATCATATTAAAATTTATGGAACTCAGGTAAGCAGTGCTTTGAGACACATATAGATCTTTAAACATCTATGTCTGAAAAGAAGATAGTTTTCAAATCAATAAACCAAAATTTTACCTTAAGAATCTGAAAAAGAACAAGTTAAAAGCCAAAAAAAAAGAAGAAAAGAATTAATAATGATCAGAGCAAAAATCAGTGAAGTAGAAAACCACAATAGAAAAAAATCTACAAAATCAAAAGATAGATCAACAAAATTAACAAACCTTTAGCTAAACTGACAAAGCAAGAATGAGAGAAGTCACAAATTATTAAAATCATAAATGAGATTCTCTTGGATTTTAAGACATCACCAGTGCTTTTTAAAAATTAAAAGTCTAGGGGCGCCTGGGTGGCTCAGTCCGTTGAGCATCCGCTTTCAGCTCAGGTCATGATCTCATGGTTTGTGGGTTCGAGCCCCACATCAGGCTCTGTGCTGACAGCTCAGAACCTGGAACCTGCTTCAGATTCTGTATCCCTCTCTCTCTGACCCTCCCGTGCTCACGCTCTCTCTCTCTGTCTTTCAAAAACAAATTTAAAAAAACAATAAAAATTAAAAGTCTAATACAGAAATATTATGAACAAATCTGTGACACAAAATTAAATAACTTTGATGATACAAAGAAGTTCCTACAAAGATGCAAATTATAGAAATTGACTTGAGTAAATTTTAAAATTCTAAACAGATTTATACAAGTAAAGAAATTGAATGAGCAATTAAAAATTTTCCCACAAAAAAAGCCCAGGGCCACATGACCTCACTGGTGAATTCTAGCAAATAATGAAAGAAGAACAAATACTAATCTTTCACAAACATTTACCAGATAATAGAACAACTCATTCTATGATAACAGTATTATCCTGATACCAAAGCATAAAGATATAACAAAACAGTACAGATCAATATCCTTCATAAAGATAGATGCAAAACAAGTATAAACAAAATATTAGCAAACCAAATTCAGCAACATGTGAAAATGATTAAAACCATAGCCTAGTGTGTTTTATCCTAAAAATACAATGTTGACTTGACAACTGAAACTCTATTGACTAATATACCATAATAATAGGACAAAAGACAAAAAAAAAAAAAACTCCATCACATACACATCATCTAAAGAGATGCAGAAAATTATTTGAAAAAATTGTGTATTCATTCATCATAGAATTCCTCATCAAAGTAGGAATAGAAGAGAACACTCTCTCAATGCAATACGGATACATGAAAAACTTACAACTAATATCATGCTTAATGGTGTGAGTTTAAGTGCTTTCCCTTTAGTTACAGAAACAGGGAAAGATGTTCACACCAACTACTTCCATTCAACATGGTGCAATAAATCAATAACAACAACGAAAAGAAATTCAAGGCATCCAGCTCATAAAGGAAGGAGGAGAATTCTCTTGTTCAAAGATGACATTATTCTACAAGCAGAAAATCCTAAGGAATTTGCTGAAAAGCTAGAGGAATAAGTAAATGAGTTCGGCAAAGTTACAGAATACAGGATCAAGATACACACACACAAAAAATCAGTTGTATTTCTGTACATCAGCAATGCACAATCCAAACATTAAACTAAGAAAAAAATTCCATTTACCATGAAACCAAAACTATTATTTAGGTTATAGGTTTAACAGTATAAGTGCAAAGGGCGCCTGGATGGCTCAGTTGGTTGAGCGGTTGACTTCAGCGCAGGTCATGATCTCATGGTTCATGAATTTGAGCCCCCGTAATGGGCTCACTGCTGTCAGCACGGATCCCATTTTGGATCCTCTGTCCCCCTCTTTCTTTGCCCCTCTCTTGCTCGTGCTGTCTCTCAAAACTAAATAAGCATTAAAAAAAAAAACCAAAAGTGCAAGACTTGTACACTGGAAACCCAAAACATTGGTCAGAACAATTAAATATCTGAATAAAGGGAGAGGCAGTTCATGTTTATAGACTGGAAGACTCGTGAGGTGGCAATTCTCTCTAAATTGACCTGTGTATTTAATGTAATCTCTATAAAAATCCCAGAAAGTATTTTTGTAGAAATGTATATGGTCATCCTGAAATTCATATGAAACGTCAATTCCTTTTTCCTTTGGACACGTCTGCAGTATTCTTCTGTAGCTTTCCAACGTTACAAGATGTCCCCAGGCTCCAATGACACAGTTACTGAGCCAATCCTGGACTTGGTCATTTCTCCACATATCCCTGGTTGCTTTTGGTGGCTAAAAGTGTTTAAAAGCTAGAAGCCCTTTCTTCTTTCTTGACTCCCTGGTACATTCAGTTAGAACTCTAAAGAAGGCTGAGTCTATAATGAATATTTCCAATAAGTGCTAATAAGATGAAATCTCACCACCATCATCTGGGGACACTTGCAAGCCTGTGATAAGTGTGCTGGTGGACCAGAAGCAACAAGGGAGAGGACTCTGGCTCTAGCAGGCATTGTCCCTCTGTTGGGTGGCTTTTGTAAGTCAATTACATGGTCAGATTTGCTCTCTCCAGCTGTGAAAATAATTACCTGCTTCCTAAGAGTTCTGAGAAAATTAATTTGCTAAAACCTTTAAAGAGGTTTGAAGATCACAAGTTCTATGTATATGCTAATTTTATTATCTGAAATGACTCTCTCTCCTGAGTAAATCTTCGATGGCCAAGTCTCAGCATCACTATGAAACCATATGCGATTCACAATCATTTTTAATGCCCAAGGTGTACAAATGGGAAGGGAGACACTGAGCAGGAATGTGCAAGGGGCAAGATAGCATGAGAGGCTTCCCAGTTCTCAAAATCCCAGTGTGCATTTAGTTGAAACCAATATTCATTGGCTCTCCACCATGCCTATCTACTATGTGCAAAGTGTTGGGCTCGGCCCCCATTGACTCTATTTCTCTATTATGATTTTTTTAAGTTTTTAATGTTTTATTTATTTTTGATACAGAGAGAGACAAAGCATGAGAGGGGGAGAGGCAGAGAGAGAGGGAGACACAGAATCCAAAACAGGCTCCAGGCTCTGAGCTGTCAGCACAGAGCCCAACATGGGGCTCGAACCCACGAATGTGAGATCATGACCTGAGCCAAGGTCGGAGGCCTGAGCCCCCCAGGTGTCCCTCTATTATAAATTTTGAACTCAGAAAAAAAATCACTCTCTTGGGGCAAATGAAAGTGTGCAAAAGAGATAATGTCATGTTGAAAAGAAGCTGTTGTAGGCAATGGAGAGACCTACCCATGATGAGACCTGACCCTGGGTGAAGCGAGGTATCTCTCCGTGACTCAGGTCACCAGCCCTGCTGAGACGTGGCAATGCAGGGACTCTGGATGCATATGCACTGGTGATGCACAAAGAACTTCAGAGATCATAGCCATGATCAAGTGCAGGGAGAAGGAGGTGGGAATGTGTGCATTTGGGAGAGCCATGCTTGCAGTCCTCTGTGGGTCGGTCTTTAGTTTTCAACCACCTACAGAACCATGAGAATCGGTAGGAATTGAAGAGTTGGGACGCCGATGTCTTGGAGATGGCTTACCAAGGTGGAGGCAATAATGTTGCCCATCTTTTGTGTGCATCCCTTCTGCAAGGACGCTTCCTCTTTTCATGAATCTGTGCTCAGTCTGGGACTTGCTTGTGACCAAGAGAATGCATTTCAGGAGATATTGTGTGATGCCTAAGCCTCTGGTGTTCGAGGCCTTTGCAGCTTTCACTCTCACGGGTTGGTCTGTGAGACAACGGTGGTAGGAAAAAATCCAAGAGGAAAGAACACATGCCAGAGGCACTGTCATTTCGGCCAGCCTTGCAGGGCCTAGGGGCGGAGCCCAGCCCTATGAATGAGCCTTGGATTGACCGACAGAGGAACCACCAGGCCAGCCCACAATCTCATGAGAAATGACAAGTCCTTGTTAAGTGCTGGAGTGGTGGGCGTGGAAAATCAGGACCAGGGGTTTCCACCAGAATTATTTATTAAGCACTTAGTACAGATCAGGTACCTGTCCAAGCCCCTTCAGTGTAAAAACCCAGAGATTCCTCTTAACAACCCTTTTGGTTATGTACCATTTTCCTTCTATTTTACATATGGGAAACTGAGTCAGACAAGGCTTAACAAGGCGCCCATGCCTGTGCGTATACTAAGTGGTGCAGCCAGGAATCAATCCCATATAGTTTTGGCTCCCACGGTCCATGTCTTAATCCCTGTACAATGCTCTGTATTGTGGACATTTTCCCAGTGGTCTGTAGGAGCCTCTGGTTTCTGAATTTTTACAGGTGGAATTAGGCTTGTGTAGCAATCACCTTTCTAAAAGCTGTGCAGCACGTCTCATGTTAAAAGAAACAACGCCATTAAGTCTCCTTTCAGAAGGCTGTTGGACTCTGTGGGTGTGTTTTTAGAACGCTGAAAAACCATTATCCAGCCTAAGTCACCATTCTCGAGGCACGCCTCAGTATGGAAAAGTAGTCGATCAGTAGGTTCCAGAAATGTGTTTGAAACTCTGGAGCATGCCACCTTACAGCTGGGAAAGCTGGAAACAGCCCTACGTTTTTTTTGTTTGTTTGTTTGTTTTGTTTTGTTTTCAATGTACAGACTGAAGAGGGACTCGTGGCTGTAATGTGATCACATCTGACAACAGTACCCATGAAGCGACAAAAGCAATCACCCGCTTTACACACGCAGATAAACAATCATCTTCCTCGGTGTCAGATCCAGGCAATCTAAAAAAGAAGGTACTGAAAGAGATATGGTCCTAAAGTGTCAAATCTGGACAAGTTTCTTTCTTCAAACAATAACAAAGCTCTTGATAAAGAATGAAATTAACATTGTGTTGGGGATCATTGTAATTAGTAGTATTTTCCTCTCTTTCAAAATATCCATGAACATCATCTTATATAGAGTGGAAAATATAATTATAAAGTTAATATGGATTGGAAATGTGAAGAAGCTAAAGACTGGCTTATTTGGATGAAATTCCATCAGTTATTGATGGGAATGCATAATCCTGAGGTGTTTTTGTGTTCTCCGCAATATTTCTTATTTTCAAATAACAGAGGAATGTTCATTGAATGTAATCTGAACTCCTCAAGAAATTTCCCTAGTTATGTATTTTTAAATGCACACCATTGAGGTGTTTAGTATAAAGGCTGAAAACACTTCCAAAGTTAGAAATCAAAAAATTGAGTGAAAAATAGATGCATTAGCCAGAATATTTCCAGCCTGCTATACACATTGTAATTCTGCATAGTAATCATGAGGGAACATACTGGATTCTCTGTGTGAACAGGACTATGTGGAAAGATAACTCTAGCTCAGGAAGGATTCTATGTGGCAGTAACTGCAGATATTCCTGGAGAATCTTTGAAAATACAAGCGTCAAGGAGAACACTAAGAGAAGTGAATAAAAATAACAGCAGCCAGAAGTGTTTATTTACTCTAGTGTGAGCAATATTAATAATATCTTACAGCTCTGAGGACAATTTAATTAGGTAGGCACATTTTGCACTTTAGGAGAAAAAAGAAACATGAAGAAGAAGGAAGTTCTAGAAGTTCAGAGCTTTGACTTCAAAGCTCCTGCATTTTTTTATTTTAAATATGTTTAACGTTTTTATTTATTATTGAGAGAGAGAAAGAAACAGAGCATGATCATGGGAGGGGCAGAACGAGGAAGAGACACAAAAACCAAAGCCGGCTCCAGGCTCTGAACGGTCAGCACAGAGCCCCATGTGGGGTTCGAGCTAATAAACCATGAGATTATGACTGGAGCCAAAGTCGGATGCTTAACCCACTGAGCCACCCAGGCTCCCCTACATTCTTAAGATATGTGTAGATAAACTGAATTCTTTGGCCCCATCCCAAATCAACACTCCAGATTTAGCTCCAGATATCCTTATAACTATCATTATATTTGTCTCTTTTTTTTTTTTTTTTTTTTTTTGCCTATTTTGTCTTGGAGTCACTTTTTAAGAAGGATAAGAAATAAGGGTAAACTTCATTCACTGTCTTGAGAGATGTGGAACTATTTTCATTTCCATTTACTGAGGAGCTGACATGTTACTTACACCTATTTTTTTTACCATTTTCATAATTCATTTAACATTTCTTTCAAACACCGTGTGCAAAGTGAGATGTTATGCATTAGAGAACCAACAGACAGGGTATAAATGACGCTTGTCATAGAGTCACCGAGACAAAAATGGAACTATAAATGTGTATTACAACTTGCCAGGAGAGGTTTATGATGCTATTGGACTATGTTGTCCAAGATGGTAGCCACTAGCCACTACAGCTATTTAAATTTCAATTATTAAAATTTCATAAAATGAAAAATTATTCATCACACTAACTACAGTTTGTAAGTGCTCCATTGTTACTTGTGATTATTGGCTACTGACTTGGAAAGCACAGCTTTAGAATGCTCCCATTTTTGCAGAAGATTCTATTGGGCTGCTCTGCTATAATCCGTTACTTTGATCTTTTCGTCATAAAATGTGTAACAGCTCTTCAGTTTACTTAGATTTCCATATCTGTTTATTGCGTATCTGTCTATTCCATTGGAATGCAAACCCAATGAAGGCCGAGGTTTGCTCTCTGTGTTTTTCCCTCAATGCCTAGCACACAGTAGGCATTCAATGAATTTATTGAATAAATGAATCAAGGAACTAATCTGGAAGGCATCTGTAAGCTCAGTTCTGAGTTACCTAGAAGAGAATCTGAGGGAGGAAGAACATTCTAGAAGGAGCGATGAGACTCACTGAAGGACCTGACACCACCTTAAGGAAAAAAAGGTTATCTCCTGTGATGAGTGCTTCACAGTGAGCACAGAGATGAGGGAACCCATTGGGTAGGATGAGCTAGTGAGGTGGTTGGACCTGATCATGTAGGATCTTGTGGGAAGACCCTTCTCTTGAGAGACATAGTTGCTGTCCTTTCCTTTCTGCTTTGTGGAACAGTCTGTGCAATATGGCCCTGGACCATATAGTTCCCATGGCTGCAGTTTTAATTGTTTTTCATTTTTCCAACGGTTTACTCTAAACCTAGGCTTGGTGAGAACCTGACACCCTATCTCTCTCCTGCCAGATGTTTTCTATAACGCGTGCTGTAAAGTTGCTTTGTCCAGTGTCGTAACCACCAGCCAGCTATGGGGACTTAAATAAATTAAAATAAAACAAAATGGAGAATTATTCTGTGTATCAATTCTGCACACCGATGTAGGTCCTGCATGGTGTTTGACGGAGCAGACTCCTTTGTTGCCAAAATCTTCATCGCTGTGGGCCTCCCATTTTTTGTTATTACCAACCGCTGCCCAAACTATAGTCAGGCTTGCTGCTTTTGGTTTGTTCGTTGGATTAGCTTAGCTCCCCATGAAAGTCATCCAGAACTTTCTCTCGCTGGTGGTCACCTTTTACTCTCCCATCTCTTTCCTGTTTCCTGGCAGTCAGTTTTGCCCAAGTGCCAGCATGCCTCGCCCTTGAGCATATCTGGCTTAGGATATTCCTGCTTGTCCACTTCCCAGTGCTTCCCAGTGCATTCCAGTGGCACAGTGAGGACCCACAGAGAGTTCTCATTATGGAACACGTACACTGAACCTTTCTTTCTAAGCTCTGTTCATCAGTTTAGAAACAAATGAGTTGTCTCTGCTCTGAGAAGCCCAAAGGAGAAAGCAGAGAATTGAAATCAATAAGATTCTTATAAAGATTCTCTAAGAAGTAGTCCCTAGTGCTTAAAGAGTGTTGGTTTGGGGCACCTGGGTGGCTCAGTTGTTTAAGGGCCTGACTTCAGCTCAGGTTATGATCTCATGGTTCGAGCCCTGCATCAGGCTCTGTGCTGACAGCTGAGAGCCTGGAGCCTGATTCAGATGCTGTCTCCCTCTCTCTCTATTCCTCTCCCATTCATGCTCTGTCTCTCTCTCTCTGTCTTTCAAAACTGAATAAACATTAAAAAAATTGTGTTGGTTTTAGCTGAAATGGGTTATGTTATATTAACTACCTCACATTTTTAATAATTCAGACATTTGACTTAAGATCTTAGGAAAACAATTTAGAAATACCAAAAAATGGGGCGCCTGGGTGGTTCAGTTGGTTAAGCATCTGACTTCCGCTCAGGTCATGATCTTATGGTTTGTGGGTTTGAGCCCTATGTCAGGCTCCGTGTTGAGCCTGGAGCCTGCTCTGGAATCTGTGTCTCCCTGTCTCTCTCTGCTCCTCCCCCTCTCAAAAATGGATAAACATTTTAAAAAAAAGAAATACCAAAAACTAGCAGTAAAGATATGATGGCAGTCACATACACATGTATGTAGGTATGCATGCGTGTGTGTGTGTGTGTGTGTGTGTGTGTGTAGACAGAGAAATAACAGCATTGATAAATAGGTCACAAATGTTCCTCTCCTTCTTTCCCAGCCCTAAGGATACTGTTTTGGCCCCTTAATCTCCCCTACTTTGCCTCTTTCCAGATAGCTTTCGGCAGGTCAGCTCCGGGCTCCTATTAGATTCAGACAAGGTAAGAGCTGGATTTAGAAAGATCCTCGAGTCATCGGAGAAAGTTAGTTGATGACAAAAGCTTCTGTGGAAGGAATTAGTTGGGAAATAGAAGGCAGATTGGAGTAGGTTGAAGAGAGAGCCTCTGTGGGGGGGGGGGGGGCAAGTAGGCATGTCTGTAGAGACAGGGGACATGTGTGGCTGATAATATTAGAAAGTGGAGACACTCGTGTACATGGCCACCGAGTAGGAAAGAGATCAAGTAAATTAATGGTTCCCAACTGGCACGACACATCATCAACACGACTTAATCTTTGTTGAACTCCTAGTATGTGCCATTTTCCTCAGCACCTCGTACGTAATAACACACTCAGTTTTCACAGGAACCTACAAGGTAGATGCTTACTGCCATTTTCCGGATGGGGATATTGAGGCAGGAAGGAGTGAAGCAACTCGATCAAGGTCACAAAGCTAAAGAGTTGCAGACCCGCCATTTCAAATCCAGGCAGTCTTATTTCAGAGGCAGTGCTTTTAAACAAGAGGCCACACTGCTGGAACGTGTTAGTATGCTATACTGTGTTAGAGCACCTAATGAACACTAAGCAATAAATGAGTGTCACATATGAAAGCACTTATGAAAAAGCAGGAACAAAATTTTGTGAGAGGTTATAATCACAGATAGTCACAAATACAGGTGGGTATGAGTAAAGACTGGGAAAGAATCATGTGGTGGTGGTAAGATTATTATGGCTGATCTAGTAGATTGTTTTGTGGGTTTTTAAAAAATTTGATGGACATGGAGGAGGGCACTTGTGGGGAAGAGCACTGGGTGTTAAATGGAAATGAACTTGACAATAAACTATTAAGAAAATAAAAAAAATAAGATGAATTTATTTACTTTTGAAAGAGAGAGAGAGAGCAAGTGAGGGAAAGGCAGAGAGACAAGGAGAGAGAGAATCCCAAGCAGGGATACACTGTCAGCGCAGAGCCTGATGCAGGGCTTGATCCCATGAACCATGAGATCATGACCTGAGCCAAGATCAAGAGTCGGAGGCTTAACTGACTGAGCCACCCAGCAGCCTCTTTACTTGATAATTTTGAACTCTCAGAGTCTTATCATGTGATTTCTACAAACAAAAGCACAGAATAAGGTAATTAACAAATGCTAATTTAAAAGTCTACTCCAATTATTTGCATTTCCTCCATATGCTTAATTTTATATATTTATTTGAACATGTCTTTCCTTGCTACCTTACGTCTTTTAAAAATTTGTCACTTTCTTCTTCTCCAGCAGGATTTTTAAAGACGGTAATTAAATCCACATATAAACATATGGTTATGTCAAGTTACACAATTAATGTTAATATATGGCATGTAATCATCATCTAATTTGAATTATAGCATGTGGTGACATAATTATAACACGTAATGATGGAAAGATCCTTATTTAAGCCGAGTGAAATGAAGCCAGTTGAAATTGGATGATTCTTCAATTACAATTTCCCAGTTGCTTCAAGGGCCCCTTGGGGACAGGGACGGGCTGAGCTCTGCCTATTGTTACAAGGCAAAAAGAAAACAATTTAAATATATCCGAAAAGGAGCACTGGTGTTATATGGAAACCAACTTGACAATAAACTATAAAAGAAAAAAAAAAAAAGAAAACAAGGTGATGTGAAAGGGGAAGTTTCTTGTTTTTTTTTTAATTTATTTTTTTTAAATGTTTTATTTATTTTTGATACAGAGAGAGACAGAGCATGTGAGGGGGAGGGGCAGAGAGAGAGGGAGACACAGAATCTGAAACAGGCTCCAGGCTCTGAGCTGTCAGCACAGAGCCCGACGCGGGGCTCGAACCCACGAATGTGAGATCATGACCTGAGCCGAAGTCAGATGCTTAACCGACTGAGCCACCCAGGCGCCCCGGAAGTTTCTTGTTTTAACCTGCCGGGGAAGAAACAGATTATTAGCCAAAGGTTACTTCAAAACGGTTATATAAAAACGACTTTCAAGCTGAGACGGAAAAATAGGGGACTCCAGGCTGCCCCTGAAGTTTGCGCTCCTGGGTCCACAGATGGGTCCACATCCATCCATCCTACCCCAGGGGGCGGGGCGAGGATGAAGGTCCTACCTCCCCTGTCTTCAGCTCCACCCTCTTGTCGCCTCTTCACTGTGGTCCCTCACAGTGAAGCCAGGCATCTTGTTCCAAATATCTCCTCCTCTGCAGAGAGATCTGCTTCTGGAAAGGGCAAAACTGACATCCCAAGGCACAGCCGTAATTGAAAGGAGGGGATGTTAACTCCCCGCCTCTCCGGGGAAAGTGGTGAAGGTTTCCCGGGGCGCTGGCTAATGACAGGAAGCGCAGAAGTGGACTGGGTATCAGGTATCTAGAAAGGAGCCTGGGAGTAATAAAACAAATTGGGGAAGGGGAAAAATGTAAGCTAAACACGGAAGCGTCCCCTTGCGCCGACCTGTATTAAGTTGTGGGGAGACAGCCTGCCAAGTTGAACGCTGCGAGCCTCCCACCTTCCTAATTGAAAACCCCGCAGGTTTCGACCCTTGGAGATGGGAGCCAGCACGGCCTGCCTAATAAGAAGTGACCCTTGGATCTGGAAGCTGTGGAATACTTTTGTTTTGTTTTCATTCCTTAAAACCTCAAACTGCCTCAGCATTGGGGCTCCAGGGCTTGGAAGGAGTGTCCTTTGTTTATAAGTTAGTTTTGCTGTGTTTTTCTTTCTTACTTTATATGAACTGCCAGGGACTTCTTGGGGAAACCTGTGGTGCTTGCAGAGACCCATTCAGGAGTCCCAGCCGAGGCCCTAGGGTACCATCCCCAGAATCTGTGTGGTGAGGAAGACCCTGTGTTTCCTGGGCTGTTGGAACCCAATCCTCTGTCCCCGACCCTCTCTGTTATGGTGGATCAGTCCCTTCATTCCTCTAGAGTCTTGTCCATCATGTGTTAGATGAAGGTGTGAACCAGGCCAGCTCAAAGCCACCTGAAAATGACCTTAGACGCTTCCTGTTTGAAGCCAGCAGAAGTGTCATGGCCCTTGTCATATGGCGGCGTCCTTAGCAGCCCAGGGAGTCCAGCCTCTGACCATGTTCAGCTCCTCACATTAGCGTTCATTCAGTCAACACACGTGGGCCAAATCAGATCCAGCACAGCATCTGAAGGAAAAAGTGGAATGTGACCCAGAGCCCCGCTGATGTAAGACCTCTGATGATTTCAGATCCCTGAGAGTCGGGGGGAGGGCGGTTATTGTGGTAATTTTATTTATTTATTGTGGTAAATTTATTGTGGTCCAAACTTTCTCAGGACCAAACCAACTTGAAGGGGTATAATTATTAGTCATCTTCAAATGGGTGGCTCAAAGTGTGGCCCCTGAGGTTTTTCCTGGAGTCTTTAGAGTTAGAAGAGCCATCCTGAGCCTCAGCTGGGCTCTTCTGTTGAGTGGCCAGAGAAGGGGGAAGGGGCCATCTGACTGGTTCTTTGAGGTGCAAGGATAGAGGAAGCAGGGACTCTGGACATTCCTGGTGGGCTGCTGTCCCCTGCTCTATCTGCCATGAAGCTGATCGGCTCCGGTGGGGAGGGCTGAGGAGGTAAGAGAAGGGTGGGGAATGGGCGAGGTCTTCCCCTTGTGTACATGGGCGTCCTGGTATTGCCAGTCCGAGTGTAGTGGTGTCCTGGTCAGTATCCTCCATGGGGAGGTGATTGCTGGAGGCCCCCAATTCCTCCCAGCTTATTCGGGAAGCCCCTGGGTCTTTCACAAGCTCTAGGAAAGCCACTTCCTTGGCAATCATGCCCCTTTCATGATCTTATCACCAGCTTCTTTTTGGAAGACCCTAACTTATAGTCCAGAGGCTGACCTGTCTGCTCATGGGTTAACAGTCTGTTCCCAATGCCGTTCCGCCCTTCAGTTATATGAGAAATTCTGACTCTTTGTGGCTGAAGATTTCCTCAAATGCAGCAAACATCATGTGTCATGTAACAGATGTCCGAACAAAGGAGGGTACGCATTAGGTCCTGGGCTCAGATGGTAGTGACATTCTTATCTTGTGGATCTGTCCTGTATTCTGTGATCACAAACCTTCCTGGCCAGCCAGCCCCGTACGGAAATTAGGGGCCCAGGTTGGAAAACGATTGAAGACTCCCATGGTTTCTGCTGGGCCCAAAGTACTGCTACTCTGGTATTTGAATACATGGTCTTTGGAACAGCTCTGTGCCTGGCCCCTCAGGCTTGACAGCATTTCCTGGGGTGCTCTATAGCTCCTCCAGGTCTCATCAAGAAACCCTGAAAGTTTCAGCAGGAACTGGATTTAGGGTAGCTTCTGGGTCTCTGAGCATCACACAAATGACAAAATTCTCCCCTTGTGTGGTCCTTACTTATGTGATGCTAAATTCGTGTTTTAACCAGGCACCAAGATAGAAGGGACACCGGGTGGGCACACCTATTTCAAGTTGCAGGCTAAAATGCAAGCGTTCAAAATAAGAGAACCGGAACTAGTTCCATAAGGCTTGGGCCTCTTAAGGAGCCCTCTTGTCCCGTCTCAGGCTAAACAAGCATTGAAGAAACCCAAGAGAGGAATTTTGAGAATAGATTTTTGGAGAAAGTTGTGGGATCCCATCAGTGCCGTTTCCCACACCACTTCCAGGCCAAATCAAGGATGGGTTGAGGTTACCATCTCCTTACCTAAATCCTAGTAGTGAAAAAGTCAACAGGCCACTTGGAGAGGGATGTGTGCTCTAGCTGTGGATAAATGAAGAGTTAAGGAAGAAAGAGAAGTAGGTACAGAAAGATTTCATATTAAATCAGTCTTAAAACAATTTAAATTTTTTTTTACATTTATTTATTTTTGAGAGACAGAGTGCAAGCTGGGAAGAGGCAGAGAGAGAAGGAGACACAGAATCCAAAGCAGGCTCCAAGCTACAACCAAGCTGTCAGCACAAAGCCCCACATGGGGCTTGAACCCATGAATCGCAAGATCATGACCTGACCTGAAGTTGGATGCTCAACCGACTGAGCCACCCAGGTGCCCATTTTAAGGCTATTTTTTATGACAGTTTTAGGTTCATAGCAAAAGTGAAGAAGAGGCATAGAGATTTCCCACATCTCCTTGCCCCCACATGTACATAGGCTCCCCATTATCAATATCACCCACAAAATGCTGCATCTGTCATAACTGATGAATCTATATGAACATATCTTAACCAGCCCAAGTCCATAGTTTATATTAGGATTCATTCTTGATATTGTTCATTCTATGGGTTTAGACAAATGTATAACGACACGTCTCCATTGTTATAGAATCGTATAGCATTTGCACTGCCCTAAAATTCCTTTCTACCTATTCATCTCCACCTCTCCACTCCCACCACCTGGCAAACACTATCTTTCAACTGTCTCCATGATCTTGCCTCTCTCCCAGAATGCCATATCACTGGAATTGTATATAGTATGTAACCTTTAAGATTGTCTTCTTTCAAATACCAATGTGCATTTAGTCTCCTCTGTGTCTTTTTAGGGCTCGACAGCTCATTTCTTTTTAGTGCTGAACAACATTCTATTGTCTGGCTATTCCAGAGCCCACTTATCCACTCACCTACTGAGGGACATCTTGGTGGCTTCCAAGTTTGGGCAATTAGGAATAAAACTGCCACAAACATCTGTGTGTGGGTTTTTGTGTGAACGTAAGTTTTCAGCTCCTGTGGATGAATATCAAAGAACATAATTGCTGGATTGCATGATAAGAATAGGCTTTGTTTTATAAAAAAAACCCACCAGGCTGTCATCCAAAGTGGCTGTAGTCTGTTATTAAATCCAGTTTTGATAGTCCAATTTCTGAATAGAAACCCTATCCGCTGCTGGAAGTGACCCGCTCATCTTCCTCTTACTGAAGAACAGAGCAAGCCAGAGGTTGTGCCAAGGCAGCGGGAGACGGTAACTAAGTCACTAGACAAAATAAGCTTGTCCTGCACCTGCCTGTAAGACAATTAAATTGTAAAGTAGGTAGCATCCGCGAGAAACCATGTTCTCCATGACACATGGATTAGCAAGTTCATGGAGGGGCAGACTGGGGCTTGTATTCTGCTTCTGTTGCCATCCTTAGAAAATATGTCTTATATTTTCTAAGCCTCAGTCTATCCATCTGTAAGCCAGAAATTACACTAACTGCTTTGTAGGCTTATCATGAAGACTAAATGAATCAAGCCGGCAAGGTGCAATCACATCACCTGATGTCTTGGGCATGGCTAGGCAGTCCACACATGCCAGGGCTTTCTCTTTCACTCTAAAAGATGCGGGAAATGCATTTTAGCACAAAAGCTGAACCATAGGAAAGTTTTAGGAGCAAATACTCTTTCGGAGAGTAGCGCTGAGTCTAGTTCCTTGGAGTAGATAAAGCTCAGGAACCATCTGATTGTTTCAGACAGAACGGACCTATGACTGACAGCACAAACCAGATGCAAATCAAAAAAGCCCATCTTTGTGGGAAGAGATGCATGTCCCCATAAGGTTTCCCAGTTAGGAAAGAAGGTGGTCTCAGGAATTCTATTTAAATGGTGATAATGATAGGGGCACCTGGGTCACTTAGTCTGTTAAGCATCCAACTTCGGCTCAGGTCTTGATCTCACAGTTTGTGAGTTCGAGCCTCTCATCAGGCTCGGCACTGACAGTGCAGATTGGAATTCTCTCTCTCTCTGCCCCTCCCCTCCTCTCTCTCTCCCTCAAAAATAAATTAATTTAAAAAATTAAAAAAAATAGATGCTGATAAAGATCGCTGAGGCTCATTGAGCACTTACTGTATGCTTGATCGTGTTCTAAACACTTTATTTGCAGGTGTCATTATTCCCTCCACCTTCACAGATAAAAAGAGTCCAAAGCAAAGCAGCCCAGTCATTTGCCCAAAGGCAGTTACTCTGTGGCAGAAGCAGGTTTTGCATGGAGATAAGGCCGTGCTCTAATCTGCCGTGGTGCAGACCTGCCTTTTGAGACATATCAGGCGGGGCCTCACTCTTCTTAAAGTGCCAAATGAGCAAGGCCTTGGGAAATTGCTTTGCGGTGACAGACACGTCTCAGGGATGACCGCTGAATAGAAATAGGGACAGCCAGACAGCTGCTTCCTGATCTGATGTGCGCCCCCCCCGCCCCCCTTCTAAGGGCTGGCTTCCACATCCATTATGTGGATCAAATCCGAAAGCAGGGCTATGTTTCTTCTGGATCCAGGCAGCTACCTTGAATACTGAAAATACCCGGCTATTTTTTGCCGTTATAAATGACTTGTGGGGCGTGCAGCGAGAGCCCAGGATGCCGCCAAGGGGGAACCTGTCAATAGAGTCAAAAGGCTCCTCGCCTCCTCTCAGCCCCAGGGTGTGCATTAGTTCTATAAAACCAGTCCAAGGTAAAAGTTCAAGCAAAATTTTCAGAGGAAGCACAATGCTACTCGCTAAAGAGATGTATGTGCATGTGTTTAATGTATTAATTTCCAGTCGAAAGCCAGAGACTGTGTCTCCAATCATAGAGGAATTTGTCCCCAGAGGAAAACGCTGATACACAGTCCTCCCTTTCCATGGAAGAACAGCATCTACCATGTGACGGCTTCATACGTCATTTAGGCCATTTGTGTAACAAATAAATCCAGTATTTTAAAACTAATCGGAAACAGTTCATTTAATAGTTTCATAATAGTATTAAAATCTAGCATCTATGAGTTATATGCCTTATTGCAAAAGGCTAGATCCATGAAAATGACAACACTGGCCTGTTGGAAATAAATTATCTGATAGATATAGAAGATACAAATTAGATATCAGAGCGACACAGAAGATGCTTACAATATATTATACAGAATAGCATAAACCTTCTTTTACTATACTCTAATTATCACAGTATCACCCACACATCCGGGGACTGAAAAGTAATGTATAAATTGAAACTAGGATGGGGTGCCTAGGTGGCTCAGTCAGTTAAACATCTGGCTTCAGCTCAGGTCATGATCGAACTCAGGTCATGTTTGTGGGTTCAAGCCCCATGTCGTGCTCTGCACTGACAGCTCAGAGACTGGAGCCTGCTTTGGATTCTGTGTCTCCTTCTCGCTCTATCCCTTCCCCTCTTGTGCTCTCTCTCTCTCTCTCTCTCTCTCAAAAATAAATAAACATTAAAAAAACATTTAAACTGAAACTAGTTGGGGCTCCTGGGTGGCTCAGTCAGTTGAGCATCCAACTTCAGCTCAGGTCATGATCTCACAGTCCATGGGTTCGAGCCACGCGTTGGGCTCTATGCTGACAGCTCAGAGCCTGGAGCCTGCTTCGGATCTGTGTTTCCTTCTCTCTCTGTCCCTCCCCTGTTCACACTGTGTCTCTCTGTCTCTCAAAAATAAATAAATGTTAAAAAAAATTTAAAAAAAAAATTGAAACTAGTTTAAACCTTCAATATGCTGAGACTATAGGGGAATATATTCTTCCATGTCCTGATAAAAACTATACACTTATTAAATATTTACCATGAGTCTGAAACTGGGCTATGGATATTATGTATGATATTTAATGTATATTATGTATGTATATCTACATGTAAATACCCAATGTGTGTCATACATATTATACACGCATGCATATTTCATACATGTTATACATTTAATCCTCTGACATAGGATGTAGCCAATAAACAGCCAAAGCTGACATTGATAAAAAATAAAAATTTAGACAATAGGTATAGGGTTTCCTTATTGGCTGGCAATTTAAGGACAGTCTTTTTTGTGCAGAAATGTTTGCTTTCAGTGGTTGATCAGGATTTTATGTTTAACCTTATACCAAGTTAAGCTTTTCATCCTGATTAGTACATTTCCATTAACACTGAATATCATAATCATTCACTAATATATCTTCCATTTATTGTGATAGTGTTAAAACTTGAATAAATAAAAATGCTTTTCAAAAACAAGACTTCCCTATGCTGTGGTAAGGGTTTTTTTTTTTCTGTGTAATTTTGACTGCAACACACACATATAATTAATGATGTTTGTGGATTCACTCATGGTTCCATGCGGGAAACATGGTACTTATTTAACTAGAAATATATGCCAGGAATTATGTTAGCTACAGGGGACAAAATGATGAGCAAAATAGACATGCTCCTTTTTTTAAAAAATCATTTTTAATGTTTATTCATTTTTTTTTTTTTGAGAGACAGAGACAGAGTGCAGCAGGGAAAGGCAGAGAGAGAGGGAGACACAGAATCCGAAGCAGGCTCCAGGCTCTGAGCTGTCAGCACAGAGCCCGATGTGGGGCTTGAACCCACAAACATGAGATTATGACCTGAGCTGAAGCCGGACGCTTAACCGATAAGCCGTCCAGATGCCCCGACATGCTCCCTTTTTAAATGGAGACGGCAAACTTTTCGTAAAGGGCAGGCTGTGTAGGCTTTGCGGGCTGCGCAGTCCCTGTGGCAGCTGCTTAGCTCTGTTGCTGCTGTGTGCAGGCAGCCACGGACGGCACTTACATGAATAAGCACGTCTGTGTTCCAGTACAACTTTGTTTACGAAAACAGGCAATGGACTGGATTTGGCCCTTGAGCTGCGGTTTTCCAACCCCTGATCTAGAGGGGAAGATAAATATTTATCAAGGAACCAGACAGATTATTTGCAATGCTAAGTTAGTAAATCGTAAAACTGCTCTTAGGACCATGGAGAAGAACTCCATTTGACTAGACGCATGAAGACCAAACCAGTTCGATGTGGAAAGATGGTCCGAGAAGCCTTTTCTGGGAGACGGACAACTGAGCTAACATTGGAATGATGGACTGGAAGTTGTCTGATGAAGAGGTGGCAGAGGGAAGAGCATTCCAAACAGAGGGAACAGTCTATGCAAAAGCCTTGTAACGCAAAGGTATTTAAGAAAGCCGTAGTGGCTTGAAAGAGTTGAACACAAGGATGTGAAATACAGGGCTGGAGGCAAGGCTTTTCATGTGACTGGATGCAGAATGATGTCCAAACCAGGGGGCTTTGCAAGTTCCTCTCACTGTGAACTTCCTCCTGGACCTCTGGACCAGGACCCAGAAGTGGTAGTCCTTGCCCCAGGACCCAGAGAAAGCTTTGTGCTTCTGTCCTATGTTTCCTGAGAATGTAACCCTGGCTTAAATGACCCCCACTGCTGGGAACAAAGTGAGGGTGGGCTCAGGGCTAGAGGAACTCGGGGAGAGAGGAGAGGTGTTGGGGGGGGGACCCAAAACACAGCTGGAGTCTCAGCTCCTGCCAATGTCATTTTCCAAGGAATCCGGAGTATTTGCAATGTAAGCAAAGTTAGAGACCACCTACCTCTGGGCTTTCATGTGGCTTTTTTTTTTAAGTTTATCTATTTACTTAGAGAGAGAGTGAGTGAGCTGAGGAGGGGCAGAGAGAGAGAGAGAATCCCAAACAGGCTGCACACTGCCAGCATGGAGCTCAATGCTGGGCTTGAACTCACAAATCACGAGATCATGACCTGAGCTAAAATCAAGAGTCAGATGTTCAGCTGAATGAGCCCCCAGGCGCCCCTTGTGTGGCATTTTGAGAAGCTCCAGAGCCCCACAGAGGTTCCTTGGAGATCCTGCGTAGCTGGGGAGTACACATGGACTTCCAGGGCTTTGAGCTCATCTGCTCCCCTCTGATCTACGAAAAGGGAATTGAATCCTGGATAAGATTCCACCATAATAAAGGTATCTGAAAGGAGAAAAAGAATTGAAATCTGTTGCCCCATTGACACTTCTTGGGTGGGGAACCCAGAAGCCCAGGAAGATTAGACCATTTGCTCATTGAGAACTGACCCTTTGGCTGATCTTCTCCCGTTTCTACGTGACTTTAAATGACTGTCGTAAGACATGCAGCCAGGGGGTTGAGATGCAGGGCAGCAGGATCTTTCCAGCTGCAAGAGCTAGCCCAGAAGCAAGATGGACTGAGAGGTGTGTTACTTAGGTGTCTTGAGGGCTTAGGTGTCTCACCAAATCCCGGGACAGTGCAGTACACAGGACCAGAGCTGCCTTGAAGCCACAGAGGCTACAAAGGAAATCAGAGCTGAGGTGCAGCTCAAGGTAAGAGGCAATAGGAAAATGGGTGGAATAGACCTTCCCAGGCAAATAGAGCAGAGACCGGGGAAGATTTCCTCAGCCATCCTTTGGCCGCTGGGGCCCCTCTTGGAAAACTTGAGGCTCCTCCCAGTGGACTTCCGCAGACAGGTGCCGCATAGTGCGCCCTGGGCCTGTCTATCCTTCCTTCCTCCTCATAGGGCTGTGATCCCACCCAAGGAGCCAGTGGAGTGCAGGCAGCAACTTTGTGACCTCGGGACTGCAAGCTATAATTGCAGGGTGAAAATGAGAATGTCCTGGTGAGCTGCACTCACCTATTCTTGCAGGGGTGGCTCTCGGTTTCAGGTTCAAACTGAAAAAATTGCATCGGGGTAAAGTGGGATGAATTCTGCTGAAATCGATTGGGTTCCGTCCTTATCTGACTCCTCACTGCATTGGTTTCTCGCCATCGCATGTTACAAGTGGCACTCATCATGATTCGGCTCATGCTTCCTTTGGATTTAGTACATTGCGTCCAGGTTCCTGCCTTTTGCTGCATGGATCCGCAAAGCCTTGTCTCTACTTGTTAACGCCAGCATCAGGCCAGCGCTGGTGAATAAAGGGCTAAGTTCTCATTCCTGAGGTTGGGCTCAGCTGTGCTCAACCTGGTTCGCTTCACTTTGGAAACGAACAAAATTTAATGGAACTTCCCTCTCTCCTCTCCTTTCGACCTCTATTGGCGAGCACCCCACTGAACAAACAGCAAACAGCTCTGACTTTTCCAAGCCCTTTTGGCCAGAAATGGCGACTGCCAAAGGACACAGGTGGCCCAGTGATTTCAGCCTCTTGGCACATTGAATTTCTACAGCATTAGTAGCCGTTCCTTCAACAGAGCATATGGGAGACAGACAGAAGATGCCCTAATAGCCTCTGTCATTAAAATCTGTCTTTGTGAACTCACAAAGCCCCTTGTCTCTGTTTCAGGATGGTATTCTGCATTTCAGTTGTGTCTCTGGCAGCCAGAGTCATGTCTTTGCAGCTGGTGCTCAAATGTGCTCTGTTCCCTCCCCCCGGCCCCCGTCAGGGTATTGGACCGGATCCTCGTGATAAAGAGCATCTGCTATTCCGACCCCCGCAAGACAATTTTATAAAATATCTGCTTGTCAAATTTCATATGGGTTGATTTTACATTTATCCATTAATCCTCCGCTGCCCTCAAAAAATAGGGGGTAAAAAATAAAATAAACCTATTTGAGTTTTCAAATATTCATCCATGTGGGTATCCTTATTAAATTTATGAGACTCATTTCAAATACTAAAGCATTAAAGTAAGGAGAGTGAAGACCTAGTTTGAGCAAAAAAAAAGAAAAAGAAAGAAAGAAAGAGATGCACTCTGGAAGAATTTTTAAAACTGCAGTTCATGGCAAGGGGGGATAAAAGCACATTTTCGAGACTGATTTATAAAGAGAGAACTTCTAATGGCTGTAGAAGGGTGTATTCCAGAGGCCAGAGAGGTGGATTTACTTACTCACTGTGTAATAATCTATCATTTTCTATCAGCATCAAACAGGAATGTGATGGTTAGGCATTCATATTCTTTTTTTTTTAATGTTTATATTTTTGAGGGAGAGCTAGCGGAGGAGGAGCAGAGAGAGGGGGAGACACAGAATCTGAAGCAGCTAACATTCATAGTCTATCATACCAGGAGAGGTTTTAGTATGTAGTTTCTGATGAAACAAGGTGTTGCACTATAAAGAGAGAAATTCACAAGGGGTACGTTAATGTTTCCTAGGCAAGGTACAACATGGAGCAGAGCAAGGAGCCCTGAATTAACAACAGGCTCAGTCAGTGAAGCAATCGGTTTCGGCTCAGGTCATGATCTCACAAATCGTGGGTTCGAGCCCCACATCAAGCTCCATGCTAATCGCTCAGAGCCTGGAGCCTGCTTCGGTTTCTGTGTCTCCCTCTCTCTCTATTCCACCGCACTCACTGTCTCTCTCTCTCTCTCAAAAATAAATAAACATTAAAAAGAATTTTTAAATGATATTTACAAAGTAGATATGGAGTACCAATACTTTGCACGCATTCCCAAAGGCTTATAACATACAGTCATTCTTTTTACATAGAAAGAACTACTAAGGATCGATGTCATGTTGAGGCCAATTTTCACTACCTCATGTTGGTAGATTTTTAATTTTCAAGTATGTTGCAAGTTAGTGTTAAACACAGCAATTTTTTTTAAAATAGACTATAAGCTTACTACTCAATGAATGATGATAAAAGGCAATACTCAACATTCATAAATTTCTCTCTTACTATGTTTTACTGATATTTATGCTCTTCAGATTATTTATAGCAATTGTAATTGTGTGTTATAAAGACTAGAGATCAGAGTGATAATGTGAATCTCTTCCTACCTCTGCAGTCAGTAGGGTGGGTCATCTTGTTGCTTGACATAGATCACTGTGGAAATATTTACACTGCAAAAGATCAGCAAAGGCTCCGCAACAGTGTAACTTACTGTTTTGTTGTTTGTCTAGACCTAAGAAATTTATGGAGAAAATAATGGCTCTGGTTACATTTAAAAGACTATTGTATTCATACCCATCAGGTTGTAAATAGTACACAAATTAAGAAACTATTGTTTCAGTACTTAAAAGCTATCACTACCTGATTCTGTAATAATGTCACTTCTGTCACTGATGAAAGAGAAGTTCTGGCACGTGCCTTTGCTGTTTCACTTTCCTCTTACTGGGAAATGTAAACTTGTTAAGGACCAGCATTCATTTCAGAGCTATGCTCGTTAATCAATTGCAACCATAGGTTGGTTAGTGGTATAAGAATTGGGGCAAAAATCCATGAAAGTACTCTGTGATCAATAACTGGCTATAGGAAAATTTTAATAAGGAGTATTGTACATATATTTTTTTAAAAATGCATGCTGCACATCTTTTTATATCGGTAAGTTTTTTAGTAAACCTGTATATGTTTATACATGCATACTTTTTGAACATTTACCAGCACACAGCAGAGAGACTAACTCAGAGAGAATAAGCCTATCCAAGGTCACAGGGTGAAACAATGCTATTGGACCAGGTGGGGATAAGGAACAGCACCTATCAGAAGAGCTTCCAGTCCACTCTCATTGGCTTTCTGATGCATTTGTTTTGCGATCTCACCTTTATTTTCTATGCCATCTCCTTACTTTTTCCCTGATTGTTATTGGGAAGGGTTGGTCTCATATAACATGTCCCTCCCTCAATACTGTCCTTCCTTCCTTAAATTCTATACCTAAATATGGATGAGACTAGCCAAATCAAGTGCATGTGGTCTTTTGTTGTCAATTTCCCTAAGACCCACCCATCCATGCCAACCCTCAGCTGCTTCTTCTTTCCTACAAAGTCTAATAAAAACAGAGACACAGATTTTAAATAAATTATCCTCTTGCTCTTTTTGAAAGAATGTCTCTTTTGGGCTAAACACGGTCTTCTTGTAACTGCCTAATGCAGGAGCTAGCAATTAGAACAGGTGGGTGGTCATGTTTATTTATGGCAATAAAATAATGAAAGCAGCTTATATTTTCACAGAACTGTCAGCTTTACAATGTACTTCACTACTACTGTGGTTTTTGGTCCTCATAATAGTGGTGAGATGTGTAGAATCAATCTCCTTTAACCTAAGAGGAAATTGAGGCTCAGGGAGTTTAAAGGGTGCCTCTAGGGTTATGGCCGGACTGCGTTATGCCTCGGGGCCTATTTTCCATTGTCACCGCACCAAGCACCCTGTAGAGGAAATGTGAACAAAATCCCTCAGGTTTATTGAGCAAAGCAAGGCAATAAAGAAAGATTACGGCGTTCAAATAAATCGAGCAGCAAAAAGCCTCTCAGTTCCTCTCTACGGAAACAGAAGCATGAGAAAAAGAGAGGAAAAAAGCACTGGAGGTAAAGTCTGAGCCTTCCAAGTGATTTTTTTTCTCAAAGAAACAAAAAATTCATCTTTCTATGGAAAATACTGTCAATTCTGGACTTAAATTCACATCACAAATAAGCTGGTCCTTTTCTGGTGAAATCGACAGAATGGAAAGTCCTTGAAAAGGTCAGACGCAAAAAGTAGTTCACATTTAGGGACGGGAACCTTGCTCCCGACTTGTTCCCAGGTGACTTAAGTGTGTCACTCTCAAAAATCATCCTGTGAGGTGGTCACGGTGATCGCTCCCATTTACAGATAAGACGACTGAGGTTTAGAGCGATGAAATAATTTGCCTGGAGTGACTTGGGTAGCTAATCTTAAACTTAGATTTTACCTCAGATTTGTCTAGCTCTGGATTTTGAACCATGGAACCCTCTAGACTAATCTAGGAACAAAGTGCATTCTTCATTGCTGATCCACCTTGAGGCATTTTACAGTTTCTTGTTCTGATGGTAAAGTGTGTTCACATGATGGGAAATGATGTGACCTCAGGGGCAACATCAGCCCAGGTGCGAGCCCTCAGACATCAGCATGAGGCTAAGGGCTGGGACCTAAGAGAGGATCCCCCAGATCTACTCTGGACTGTGTTTCCTTGGGCCAACGACACCAGCTCTGAGCCTCCATTTCTTCATGATGCTGTGTGAACATCACTGAGTGTTAAACCACCTCGTACTGAAAAGCTTGAGACGCTTGGTAAATGCAAGTACATCCTTGCACATGTGGTCTGTGTCACGGGGATGCTCACACCCCGGAGTTTCAGAGAAAACACCCAAGGCGCAAGCCAGACCTGCTCGAAATACCGCTCTTATGGTTGATGGAGAAAGGGAGAGTTCGGGTCTCCACGGTATCTTATATTCCCCACCTCATGAGCATGGGGACAGCCCTGCACGGCGGTACATGTGCTCACTCAGAGGTAAAAGTGTATCTTTATCCTCATTTTTCCTTCTGAGACCTCCGTGATCTCAGATGCTCCAAGGAGCCATCTGTGGCTGTGGTTTCTTCTTATTGAAACTGAGCCCATTTTTTTCAGTCATTTCTTCTTTCCAATGGTAAAGATTTTTTGTCTCCTGCATTGCTTCAAAATGAAAACGAATCCACCCTAATGGGAAGGGGAAATCAGTGTGCATGTGAATTAGTGGGCTGAAATTCGGGTCACCTGGATTATTGCTTCATTTTCTTACCTGGGCCATCCACCTTCGGCCTCCCCCATGCCGGTGCATTCTCCACCGTGGTTTTTCTAGAACTCAAATATCGTCCTGCCCCTCCACAGCTAATATTCCTGCACTGGTAATTTCTGTCTTCCAGGGAAAATCCAAACCACATCGCTCCTTAGGGCCCTTGTCTCTGTTCAAATCCCCAACCTTGTATCCTGCCACTTTAATCACGTCTGTGATGCTCTTTACATGCACTGAATTATCTGCAGCGTTGCCACTTTGCAGCATATTATTTCCACCATCCCTTCTTCACTCTTTAAGCCACATTAAGTGTTGTCATGTTTCCTCACAAACTTGGGCCAAGCAGATGTGTCTTTGATGGCTCTTTACACAGCGCATCACAGCTCCGACCAGACCTGTGAATTACTTATCTCCCTCTTTCAAAGGTCAAGGAGTTACTGAGCAGCAGGGATTGTGCCTTTGTCTCTATTCTAGGCATCTTCAAGGGCTTTGCATATAGGAAGGACTTGTAAGTGTTTTTTTAAATAAATGTATCTCATATATTGAAATATACTCACATTTGGAAATATATACAGTCAAAAACTCTGACTCTACCCATCTCTGCAATTTTAAAATAATGATCTATAAATTAGGGAGTAACATAAAATCAGAAAATATAGGAGTTTTTTTGTTTTCGTGGTTTTGGAAGGGGAGAGTGCACATGAGTTGGGGAGGGGCAGAGGGAGAGAGAGAATTGTTTTTTAGGTTTATTTATTTATTTTTGAGAGTCAGAACACTAGAGAGAGCAGGGGAGGAGACAGAGAGAGAGAGAGAGAGAATCACAGGCAGGCTCTAATGTAATATTGTGAGTCAAATATACTTCGATAAAAAAGAAGAGTCATATTTTATGACCATTGACATAAAGTATCAGCCAACAAAAATGCCCAATAAAGTTGTTCCTTCCTTTTTCCAAAAAAAAAAAAGAATGGAAAGAAAAGAAAAGAAAATGAAGTCAAGGATCTTTCCCAAAGCCCAGAGCTGGTGAACTAGCATCAGTGCCAAGCAGAAAACCTAGTTTTAACTACCCTGCTCCATGAGTTACTTTCCAATGACTTACATCAGAAATAAATTACAGAGTCTTATTATGTCATGTATATCATTTATATTATTTCATTATAATGATATATATCAGTAATAGTAGAATGTCATTAGGATACATTATAATACTTTAGCAGACAAAATTGGATTATACTTGAGATAACGCTGCACTAATTAATTGATTTAAAACACTTTTGAAAAAATCTGCCTCATCAAATTGGTGGTGTTTCAACTTTTATGTGCATAGGAGCCCCATGAAAATGCAAATTACAGGGTCCTAGAATCAAGGAGGTCTCAGACATGCCTAGAAATACACATTTCAGCAAGATTCTCAAGTGATCCTTGTCTTATTCTATCTTCTGGGGATGCATCTCAACCCATGCTCTGAGAGAGCCCTGGCCTAGCTTCGAGGTGTAATATTTGCAATATACTGCCACTTAAATGTAATTCTTGCTGTCCTCCTATTACAAACAAAATTGAGCATTCGATACATAACCATGATTATTACCTTGTCTCTGTGACAATTTTAGATTTAATCTACATTGTTTTAATTTACAGCAACTTTATTTTTTAAAATATTTTATGTGTATTTATTATTGAGAAACAGAGAAACAGAGCATGAGTGGGGGAGGGGCAGAGAGAGAGAGAGAGACACAGAATCTGAAGTAGGCTCTAGGCTCTGAGCTGACAGCACAGAGCCCGACACAGTGCTCGAACCCACAAACTGTGAGATCATGACCTGAGCTGAAGCCAGATGCTTAACCAACTGAGCCACCCAGGCACCCCTATTTATAGAAACTTTAATGCCAATAGGTAAGAGATGATTACATACACTCAACATAATAATATAGGTCAATAACACAGTGTCTGTTATCTGCAAGATACTTTCACATGTTATATCTAACCTTCACATCATGGTTCCTATAAATTAGGAAAATGAGGTTACAAAACGTTAAGAAATTGCCCCGTATCATATAGCTCATAAACACCCAGACTGAGATTTAGATACTAACCCAGCTAACTGAAAAGCCAAATATTGCTTCCACTGAATCACTCCTTTCCCCCATCACAGTACTCAGAGCTATTGAGTTGCTCTATGACTTTTAACAGATAACACAAGTCTAAAGTCGAATTGGAAGTAAAAATATTGGGATCATCTTGCCGTAAGTCTACTTCCAACAAAACATGCATTTGGCTTCTCTTCATTTTAGCAAGAGGAAATCCTCCCATTGTGTTTGTGTAGAAGAAAGGGGCTGAGCAATCCTGTGACCATTTCAGACCATCTTAAACTGCATTACCAACTGTCACTGCCACACCAATACAGGAAAGGAAAGAGAAGAAAGAGGGGTGCCTGGATGGCTCAGTCAGTTAAAATGTCTGAGTCTTGATTTCAGCTCAAGTCATGATCTCATGGTTCATGGGTTCAAGCTCCATGTCAAGCTCTGTGCTGTGTCAGCGGGGAGCCTACTTCGAAGTCTCTCTCCGTCTCTCTGTGCCTTTTACCCCACTCATGCTCTTTGCCTCTTTCAAATAAATAAACTTAAAAATAATTTTTAAATAAAAATAAATTTTAAAAAAAGAAGAAAGAAATGGAGAAGGAGAAGGAGAGAGAGAGAACCATAAGGTCTTTATTTAGATTAGTGAATCAAAATGTGTCTTCAGAGATGTCTGCTGGCTCAGTCAGAAGAGCTTGGGACTTGATCTCAGGGTTGTGAGTTCGAGCCCCACACTGGGTGTAAAGATTACTTAGATAAATATATAAATCTAAAAATAAATGTGCCATCAGAATCTAGCACTTCAGTTTTGTTCTGTTTTGTTTGTTTTTTTTAAATTTTTTTAATGACTGGTGGGGAGGAATGTGCTCTACTTAACTAAATATATCTTATAAAATATCTGGTGTAGGCACAACCTCAGTCTCCCCGATTCTTGGTCATTTTCCTTCCCATCCCCGCGGGGGTGGTTTTCTGAGAATCACTAATTTATTGAGGATGCTCAAGACAACAGGACCTATGCCAATGACTAACACTTTTTTCAAATGCAGTCAAGGGTGGAGGAGAGCGCTTCTTCGGTTGCATCCCACTTCCTACAACCTCCTACTCTCCACAAACTCTTTGTAGAAGCAGGCTGAGTGCTCCCGGAGAGACAGACCTCATCCGAGGACTGGGAACGGCCCCAGAAGAGCTGCTTCACCCTGTCTCTGACTCAGATACTTCCTGCCCTGGCTGGAATCAGATGTTGCCAAGACAGCTGTGAAAAAAAATAAAGAAAAACCCAACTTTTCAAAAGTAAACTTCTACTATTTAAATGAGAGTTAATCAAGTAGTTGAGTTTGGACAGAGATTGAGGTTTCTGCAGCAAAAGCCAGAGAATTGCTCAATACCACCAGCAAGCTGGTTCCCAGAGCGCCTGGGGGTGGAAACCACTGGCCTGGCCCGCTGGGTTTGCAGATCGGGCTCCGGGCTTAGTTACATCCGGACCCTGCAGATGTTCCTAGGGGCTCACCTGGCAGAGGCAGCCAGGACTAGGGGGAGTGAAATCTAAAATGCACTCTATTTCCTTTCGTATTTTTAAACCAGTAAATAGCCAATTTCGACACTGTTTATTATTTGGGCTGATTGTAGAGGCACGGCATGAATAGAATAAAAAAAGTGGAAAATTTAATAAATAGCCTTAATGGAAAAAAGCATCCAGAGTCTTACCATCCAGGAATAACTACTATAAAAAAATTAAGGCACTCTAATGCAGATGAGGCAACCTACTTTTGTCCCCAGCATGTCTGTGTGTGTACATATGTGTGTCCCTCTGTTATTTATGTATGATATAAATGACCACTTGTCACTTTTTTATCTTCCAATTTATATTAGGTTATTAACTTTTTATCAAAAACTATTTTTTAAAGTTCTGGTTTCTTTCATTTCCCCTCACGCTATTTTCCTGTCTAATAATAACTAACACTTGCCAAGTGCTCACAAAAAGTGCTCTCTATGTGTGCACTATGTTAATACAGCAAGTATTAATTTGCATATGGAGAACCTGAGACACAGAGAGGTGATGGGACTTGTCTAAGGTCACAGAGCTAGGAAGACATAGTCTCCTGCACTATGCTAGCTCTTGTGCTAGTTATTGAGAAAATATAAAGTTAAAGGCACACAGTTCTGACTCACTCATTCCCTTATTAAAGAACTACTTACTTAGTGCCAAACATGGGAATTCTTCTAGATGCTAGAGATACCACAGAACAAAATGGAAGAGATCCCTATGTCGTGGGCTTATGTGCTCATTGGACAGACAACAAAAGCTAAGCAAAGCAAACTACAGAAGTCTCCTCCCCTGATCCACAGGAATATGTTCCAAGATCCCCTAATGATTCATGAAGCCACAAACAGTACCAAACCCTGTAGATACTATGTTTTTCCCATACATCCATCCCTATGATAAAGTTTAGCTTATAAATTAGGCACAGTAAGGGACGCCTGGTTGGCTCAATGAGTTGAGGGGCCAGCTCCAGCTCAGGTCATGATCTCACAGTTTGTGAGTTCAAGCCCCGAGTCGGGCTCTGTGCTGACAGCTCAGAGCCTGGAGCCTGCTTCTGATTCTGTGTCTCCTTCTCTCTCTGCCTCTCCCCTGCTCATGCTCTGTCGCTCTGTCTCTCAAAAATAAAAATAAACATTTAAACAAATTTAAAAAGACTTTAAAAAATTAGGCACAGCTAGAGATTAACAATAATAATAAAATAGGATAATGATAATTACATACTGTAATAAAGTTATGTTAATGTGGTTTCTCTTGTAAGGACACAGGTCTGATTCAGGCTTCCTCTGTACTTAAAGGCCAAGGTGCCAGTCTCGGTATCATTGGCCAATGGAAGGGCGCACATTGCTCAGGGAAGGAGGGACAACTCTTGTGGCACCCAATCAGGAGAGACCAGCTAACACCTTTGACCTTTCTAGGGGCGGGCCTAAAGATGGAGGCTAGTCACGCCCTATGTGAGGGTCTTAGTCGTACCCTACTAGGGTCCTGGGCCCACTCTGTGATTGGTCGATACTCTAAATGTTGTGATTGGCTCCCACTATTGCCAGTATCGATATGGGGGTAGGGAATGGATCATTGTGTCTGTGTCTCATTTCCTGTAACGCCCCCTTCCTAAAAAAGCCCCTACACCGCCATATTCGGGGCTCTCTCCAAGTGGCCAGTGGGTTGGTGGAGTCTGTGAGCCCAAGCTTAAGCCCGTAATAAAGCCCTTTGCTTTTGCATGCATGACTTGGTCTCCCTGGTAGTCTCTGGCTTTTTGGGGGGTGATATTGGAAACTCGGGCATAACACTCTCTCAAAACGTGCTGTACTCATTCTTCTTTTTTTAATGTTTATTTATTTATTTTTAAAAGAGAGAGAGAGAGAGAGAGAGAGAGAGAGAGAGAGAGAGAGAGCATGGGGGAGGCACACAGACAGGGAAAGAGAACCCCAAACAGGCTCCACACTGTCAGTGCAGAACCTGATGCGGCTTGATTTCTGTGACCTGAGCCAAAATCAAGAATCTTTGCTAAACTCACCAGGCCACCCAGGTGTCCCATACTGTAGTCACTCTTCTTGTGATGGAAGTTAGATGATAAAGTGCCTACTCGAGGTGAAGAAGGGAGGTGAGTGACATGGGCATGTGACGTAGCCTTAGGTACTAGTGGCCTGACATACTGTCAGAAGGAGGATCATCTGTTTCCAGGACCACAGTCGACCATGGATAACTGAATCCATGGAAAGTGAAACCACAGATATGGGGGGACTAAGATACACTGTGATGTCAGGGAGTGACTAGCGCTATGGAGAAACAGCAGGGGGTGGGGAAGTCCCTGCGCATGAGTGGCATTTGAACAGAGAGGTGGAAGAAGTGAGGAGCAAAGCATGCAGGCATCTAGAAGAGAGCATTATGTAAGTATGTTACAGTCTAGAGAGAGGGATACAGATGCAGACATCCAGAAATCCTGCACATGAGAGATAGGGTAAGAGCAAGGACGTAGAAGCAGGAACACAACCATGATACGGTCTAGGAAAAGCAAGCCATCAAATGGGGCCGGGAGGAAGGCTAGGGTACGGGTATGATGAAGGATATGTGGCTGGAAAGTCCCTGGGAATCACGTGATGATGAACTTCAATGTCAGACATTGTCTTAGTGCAGTGAGAAGCTGACCTAGAGTCTTCTTCCATCTCTAGAAACCTGTGATCAACTTGTTCTCTAAGCGTTCTGACCGATTGCACTTAGAAACTTCACAAATAAGAAGTCTTGATTACCAGGAATCCATAAACAGAAGGCTTTGACTTTGATGGTCAACATCCTAAAGAGACACAAAGTAACAGAAGTCTTTTCCTGGGCTGGTAAAGGAGCCGCCTCTGTGGGTTAGAGTCTCCCGGCTGCCTCTTGCTTCACGACAATGACTCCCCCAAGGTCATAGAGCTTCTCCCTCACACCTGCCTGTTGCCCGCCCCTCTTTCATGTCTGATCTCATTCAAAGTGACTGTGTTCTTATCTCGCGCATGCCTCACCTTGGAAAGCATCACCTTCTTTTGCTATGAACTTTTCAAGAGGAGATATTCTTGCCAAAAAGATTTTTGTTTCTCTTCCCCTGAGGGGGGAAAATGATTATCTGCCGGGTTTGCACATTTGTAGACACTTCTTCTCACAGCTCTGTCTGAAACATCTAGCCTCTAAGGTGCCTTGTCCTTGAGATTGCAAATTTAATTTCTCAGTAGCCACTCCATTTTCCCTCCCACTTTCAGTGGAAATTAAAAGGACCAGATAACTCCATTTTTATCATCCCCGTCATCATACCCAGCCATCAAGGTGAATGTGAATTCTCTCTTTGCTTTATTCTAAGACTGTTGAAACTGTACCTTAGGTGATGAAAGACGCTGAAATATCATCTAAATAATCCCTCTTAATTATGGCCAGATTCGTCACATTGTTGCCTTTGAAACAAAAGAAGACAATTATTATTATGCTTTAAAATGTACTAAGGGGAGGGGGGGTCTGGGTGGCTCAGTAGGTTTGGCATCTGGCTTCAGCTCAGGTCACGATCTCATGGTTTGTGGGTTCGAGCCCTGCGTCGGGCTTTGTGCTGACAGCTCAGAGCCTGAAGCCTGCTTCGGATTCTGTATCTCCCTCTCTCTCTGACCCTCCCCTGATCGCACTGTCTCTCTCTGTCTCTCAAAAATAAATAAAAAACATTAAAAAAAATTTTTAAAATGTACTAAGGGGAGCCTGGTTGGCTCACTCAGTGGAGTGCGACTCACAATCTCAGGGTTGTGGGGTCAAGCCCCATGTTGAGTGTAGAGATTATTTAAAAATAAAATCTTAAAAACAAACACATAAACAGTGCACTATAGATGACCTGTGCATAAGCAGAGATGGGCCACACTGCAAAATTCTTGTTCAGCCTCCCCCCTCGCAACTTATAGCAGCTCCTACCATCGCTCCTTCTCTGTCCACTGCCACCTTGCTCCTTCTTTTCCTACAAAGCTCTGAATTAGTTCCACCCTTTCCAAAATCCCATGTCCCTGACAGGCCTCCTTAGAGCTCAAAGTTCACTTGGAAAGCGTCTGGCAAGAGATGGCTTCCCAAGGAAGAAATATCTTCTGCACGAGAGCGAGGGTAACACTAGTGTCAACATTTTGGGGAAAAAAAGAACAAAAATGGAAAAATTGTAGTTATATTTAATCATGGTAACTAAATTGAATAAACTAAAAGTTAAAATCACAGTTTAGTCCCCCAATTATTTATTTTAAAATAATTTTTAATGTTTTTTTTTTTTTTCAGAGAGAGAGACAGACAGACAGAGCGCCAGCAGGGGAGGGACAGAGAGAGAGGGAAACACAGAATCAGAAGCAGGTTCCAGGCTCTGAGCTGTCAGCACAGAGCCCGACACAGGGCTTGAACTCATGAACTGCAAGATCATGACCGAAGGCAAAGTTGGACACTTAATGAACTGAGCCATCCAGGCACCCTTTAATTCCACAATTTTTAAAGGCAAAACACAACAAGAAAAATTCCAAAGTGTACAGGAAATGACAAAATATGCAATGGCCATTCTCTTGCCCAGAACTGACATTCCCCTGGAGGTTTAAGGACTTGCTCTTACTCCAAATCCCTTGAATTGTCTTGGGCTCCTGCCACTGCTGTTGGGGCTTCTCCCTCATTATTCTTGTATCTCCTCAATGAAACTTTTCTGTTTCTAAACCTACAATAATTTATTTGGCTTTTTTATGATTATAAAAGAAATAAAGGCTCCTTGTGAAAAGTTGAAAATACATAGAACTCTAAGGAAGTAATAAAAAGTACTATCATTACCAAGAAATGACAAGTGTTAACATTTTGGTATATTTTTTTCAAGACAATGTGTGTGTGTGCGTGTGTGAATATAGAGCTACTTTATTGTTAACTTAAACATCTTTTCATGTTAATAATATGTATCAACATTATCATATTGATTTTTATTTTCTCTTTAAGTTTTTTTCTATAATAGAATTTCTTTAAAAATTAAAAAATTTTAGGGGCACCTGGGTGGCTCAGTCGGTTAAGCATCTGATTTCGGCTCAGGTCACCATCTCACAGTCTGTGGGTTCAAGCCCCCCACCAGGCTCTGTGCTGACAGCTCAGAGCCTGGAGCCTGCTTTGGGATTCTGTGTCTCCCCCTCTCTCTGCCCCTCTCCTGCTCATGCTCTATCTCTCTCTGTCTCTCAATAATAAATAAGCATTTATAAAAATTAAAAAATTTTATATGCATATCAAAATACATGTGATAATCCAAAGATATGAAAAACTTTATTTTTTATTTTACAGAGAGAGTCCACACAAGCAGGAGAGAGAGGCAGTGGGAGGGAGTAAGACTCCCAAGCAGCCTCCATGCTCAGTGCACAGCCTATACGGGACTCGATCCCATGACTCTGGGATCATGACCTGAGCCAAAATCAAGAGACGGATGCTCAACCAACTGAGATACCCAGGTGCCCCCGAAGATGTGAAAATCTAAAAAAATAACAATAATCTCCTCTATTCTCTTGTCTTCTGAACAAGCACACCTCAATGGCTCTTGTGCAGGTCTCAGAAAATACAGAGCTACAGGGATGGAGGTGCTTCTACCACAACTGGTTAACCCCCACCCCCCAACCCCAGAAGAAGGTAAGATGACTCTCCCAAGGTCTGCTGAGAGGCTGATGGGGCTTCTGGGCCTGGCGTTGGCATGGGAGAGGGTTGGCAGCACCCAGTGTGCCCTTCTGTCCTTGAACATGGTAACCACTGGCACCAAATGCCCATGGATTATCGGGCAAGCACTGTTTGAAGTAGCATGTGCATGTTACCATATTGAATCCCTGAAACAAGTCTATCAAATAGGTACTCTTAGCTTTGCTTTACAGGTAAGCAAATTTAGGCACAGAGTTAAGATGTCCAGCCAGAGTCACACTGAGTGGAGGAGACAGGATCCAAGTGGAGACTTTCTGATTTCTGAGCCAATGCTTTTATCCATTACCACGCCACTCAGTGAATATTTGTGAATGACCAAATGAATGGACGAGGCTTGGAATGGCCAAAGACAGTATGAAAAGGCTCTTCTTTCACATTTGGAAGAAATGCAAATCAAAACCGGAATCAATACTATTTTAATTAACAAGATCGGGGGCACCTGGGTGGCTTAGTCGGTTAAGGATCTGGCTTCAGCTCAGGTCATGACCTCACGGTTTGTGGGTTTGAGTCCCATGTCAGGCTCTGTGCTGACAGCTAGCTCAGAGCCTGGAGCCTGTCTTCAGATTCTGTATCTCCCTCTCTCTCTGACCCTCCCCTGCTTGTGCTGTCTGTCTCTGTCTCTTAAAAATAAAAAAACATTAAAAAAAATTTAATTGACAAGATCTTACTAACCAAAAACATCTGATGCTATTGCAAATAGAAGTCCACTGGGGATTGTCATGTATTACTGATAAGAATATAATTTGCCACTATTATTTTTGATACATAATCCCTATCAAATTAAAAATTTATATAGGTCAAAAGATAACAACGTACAATGTCAAAACTCAAGAGCAAGACTAAGAAAAAGAATCTGCCACACTGTTATATAATAATCTAAACTTCACTAATTTGCAGTATTTCTGAAAAGTATTAAAAGCCGGGAGTGTGATGTGTGTGGGTGCTGGTCTCCCACCGGCTGGGAGACTGCCTGAAGGAAAAAGGAAGATTCATTTGATTTGCTCAGCTATATTCTGCCAATTTCACTACATATGTTTTAATGTTTGGGTAATTGAGTACGTTACAACTTCCTTTGTGAGTTCCAGTTTCTCGTCTTCCTTAACAAAATCATTCTCACCCAATTTTTACATACCTTACTTAAATTTCCCCCTCCTGGAATATCGCTTTTCCCTCAGAGAGCCTGTTTCTCAGACCTTCACACTTGACCTGGAATCTACACCATTTGCTCTTGAAGTCGAAAGACTCCCAACCACACCACCAATGTTCCTGGGTCTCTAGCGTGTAGACAGCAGGTCATGGGACTATTTCCTGTTGGTGCTATTTCTCTGAGGAACACAATAGTTTCACAAGAACTCTCCAAGTTTCCAGGAATCCATCACAGCTTTTCAAAGTCCCGTGTGGATGTCTCATTTCTCATTATTTCCTTTTCAGGTTTTGGTCAGATTGTCATTAGCTTTTAACCAGTAAGTCTGTCTCCTGCAGCTTCAGTAGACCATTGCCATTGGTTGTTTTCAACCAAAGAGTTGCAAATAAGGGTCTTCACACAGAGCAGCTGAGTTCAGTCAATTAAAGAGGAGCTCTACAGGGGTGCCTGGGTAGCTCAGTCGGTTAAGCGTCCGGCTTTGGCTCAGGTCATGATCTCACAATTCTTGGGTTCAAGCCCTGCATCGGGCTCTGTGCTGACAGCTCGGAGCCTAGAGCCTGTCTTTGGATTCTGTGTCTCCCTCTCTCTCTGACCCTCCCCTGCTTGTGCTCTCTCTCTCTCTCTCTCTCTCTCTCTCTCTCTCAAAAATAAATAAAAATATTTAAACAAATAAAGAAAAATCCTACAAATGAAGCTTTTTAATAAGCTGCCCAACAGGTCAAATAGTGATGATTAGCACTGAGGGTTGAAGGGGAAGAGGGAGGGGGGAAAAGAGGTGGTGGTGATGGAGGAGGGCACTTGTGGGGAAGAGCACTGGGTGTCATATGGAAACCAATTTGACAATAAACTATTTTAAAAAATAGTGATGATTACCTGGATGTGGGGTTTTAGGGGACATTCCAAACCCATTCAGCCCCTTGAGTGTCTTCTGATTAATGGTTTTCAAATCTACCGTGAGGCTGGGGAGAGAGACATAGGATTTAGGTCAAGTTGAAATGCCACATGGCTCATTCTTCTTACCAAAACGTAGCCATTGTTCTTTAAAAAAATTTCTCAGATTGTAGCAACCTTTACTTCATTTCCAGAATTCTGAAAAGGCGACTGACAGTTTTTCACAGTATTTTCATTGCTTTTATGGAGGAGAAGATTTTTAAAGATCCTTACTTTGCCATTCTAGTAGTGGAGACTCAGTAATTTTTTTTAAAACATTTAAGACTTGTTTAAGTACAGTCTGGCTGTGCCTCAAATATTTGAATATACAGTGCTTTTCTATCTGTTACTTCAAAGGATTTGCTGGTTTCAATTTTATTATTGAAACAGCTCTAGATGTTGGGAATTGTTTCAGAATATCTATGTATATATTCTCTTGATTTCTTTATTTTTGTTTTACTGTATTAAGGAAAACCTATGACCTTGTCAGCCTTTACTTGTGTGTGTTTATTAAGGTTTCCTTTGCAGAGACTTCCAGGAACAATTTTTGTAGATGTCTCTGGAAATACAATTGTATGTTTTGGTTTATAAATACAATGTGACCATACTATTCAGACTATATATTGTTGAATATGTTACCTGGAAACTGCTCATTTACTTCATATTTTAAAGATTTATTTATCTTTTAGGAGATCATTCTTTATGGTCAGTACATAAATATCTTTAAATTTATTTGCTTGAGACATTTTCTTTCCTATTTCCCATTTTTATGCTTCCTGCCCTTGAGAATTCTCCTGCATCTAATATACATCTAATTTTACTATTGCCACTTTTGCTTTACTTAATTGTATGGCCAGGTATATCTTTGCCAACCTTTTATTTCTAATCTTTTTATTGTTTATGCTTTTCTCTTGCCACCTTTTAAATCTATTTTGCTGAAAGACTTGTAATTCTTCACTTACCTTTTGTTTTCAATTACGTCATCAGAGATGCATGTTTGATAAAAACAGCATAATTTAGGTACTCATAAAGCACTTCAAAAATAGATAGGAAAAACAAAAGAAACTCTATTTCTAATTGTTTAACAAAAGTTTTCTTGTTTATTTATGTTTGAGATAGAAAAAGAGAGTTGAGAGAGTGAACATGAGTGGGAGAGGCTTAGAGAGAGGGAGACACAGAATCCCAAGTTGGCTCCAGGCTCTATGATGTGGGGCTCAAACCCACAAACCATGAGATCATGACCTAAGCCAAAGCTGGACACTGGACTGACTCAGCCATCCAGGCGCCCCCCTCTATTGCTAATTTACAGTGATCGTAATTAGGATTAGACAGCATATCCAGGAACTTAGTGGCCTCCTAAAAACTAGAACAGCTGGAAAGCCTTATATAAATAGACAGAAGATATTGTAAATCCTGGTTTCTTTCTTCGTTTGGTTGGCTTTCTTAAGGTCTGAAAAGTAATTTATTGGAAATGCTATGTTTGGCCTCATGCTCATGATTTTACTAAAAGTCTTTCATTAGAAAAGGGAATTTCATGAAAATGATACCATGGGAAATATCCCATGTATTGGGTATATTTTAAACATTAAAGAAAATGTTAGTTGCATTATTAATAATAATAATTGATGAGAAGAGACCCTGCAAAAAAGTTGTTCTCTTTCCCTGTGAAGACGTTAAGTGACTTGACCAAGTTCACTTGCTCAGTAACTGAGGAAGACTTCAAGCTCTGTCCACTTTATTCGAAACCCAGTTTTTTCCCACTCTTGTTTTGCTATTTAAAAAAGAAATAACAAGGGGTGCCTGGGTAGCTCAGTTGGTTGAATGCTTGAATGTCTACCCAATATTGTGGGATCAAGCCCCATGTGGGTTCTGTGCTTGGTGTGGAGCCTGCTTACAATCCTCTCTCTTTCTCTTCCTCTGTCCCCTCCTCTAATTGTTCTCTCTCTCTCAGAAAGAAAGAAAGGAAGAAAGAAAGATAGAAAGAGAAAGGAAAGGAAAGAACAAATGAAAAATGTTGAAAAGTAATTTTTTACTTTTGCAATACAATTACTACAATTGCTAAAGAATCCTCAAATACAAAAAATGTAGTTCCAATTTTTAAAAATTTGTTTAGAGTGTATACATCCCATATCCACTCCTCTAATGCGGACCGTGAATTGACTGATTCCCAGTGGCCATGATGGACCGTCTGCACTGTAGGTTGCCTTCTAAGAAATTTTAAGACTCTTGTAAACAGTGCACTCTGCCCAGAGAGAAGAAATATCACTGTGAGAGGAAACACACCCCCTTGGGTGGACAGCCGCCCAGAAGCCCCCCGCCCCCCGCTCTTCTAGAACTATCCCAGAAGCCACTTCTCCAAAAAGCCAACTCGCTTACTAATCGTTCCATGGGACATCAAGGTCACACTGACTTTTACCCTTTCTCATCCTCCGTAACCTTTCTCATCTGCACAGCTGAGATGGAAGCTGCTCTCCAAGCATTGTGCTATATCTTCTCCAGTGTGCCCATTCTCTTCTCCCCCACCCCACCAACCTGGTCTAGTTCCCTTCTACCTTCCACAAGGCCTGATTTACTATCCCTTATTCTATGAAACTTCTCTAAACCTTAGGCATGCACCTCAATCTCTTAAGGGTGAACGAGTCATACTATATTTTGGGTAAGTCATGTTATATTACATTCTTTGGCCCCAAATAAAGAGTAATCTTCACAAACAGGACCTGTCATTTAATCACATCACAGCAATTAATATAGCTCTAGACACAGGGTAGTTACCAAAACTAAATGTCTTAAGTTAAGAAGATAAGTTTCTGGGTTTTTAAGAATGTTTATTTAGAGAGAGAGAGTGAGTGAAAGAGAGAGAGCAGGAGGGGGCAGAGAGAGAGGGAGAGAGAGAAGGCTCCACACTGCCAGCACAGAGCCTGACGCGGAGCTCAAACTCACAAATCAGAAGATCATGACCTGAGCAGAAATGAAGAGTTGGACACTTAACTGACTGAGTCACCCAAGTACCCTGAAAATAAGTTTTAAAAGCACTTGGTAAGGTATGATAGATAAGTTTAAAGAGTTTCTATAGATTTGGGTAGCTTATTAGTAAATCCATACTTATTAGTACGTTTATTACTTATATTTAGTAGGAAAGTGATACTTATTAGTATACTTATTACTAATCCTTATGAGTAACTTAATGATTAATAAATTATTCCACAAATAATTTTAGGTGTTTTATACTATAATCTGTGTATTTATAAAATGCAATAAAAAGTAACAAAAGGAACAAAATCCGCATAAGCAATTTTAAAATTATTTAATGTTTTTTTTAAATTTATTTTTAAAGACAGAGAGAAACAGCACAAGCAGGGGAGGGTCAGAGAGAGAGGGAGATACAGAGTCGGAAGCAGACTCCAGTCTCTGTGCTAGCTGTCAACACAGAGCATAATATGGGGCTCAAACCCACAAAACATGAGATTATGACCCAAGCCGAAGCTGGACACCCAACCGACTGAGCCACCCAGGCTCCCCCACATAAACATTTTTTAACCTTAGACTAATTTCATTTAAGAGTTTAAACATCAGGAAAGGTCAAATCAGCCCTTTGGTTTCACACTGATCCAAGTGAAAAGTAGAATTGATACCATTTTCCTCTATTATATCAACATTTCAACCTATTTCTCTACTAATTCTATATTGCTTATAAAAATACAACACATTATAAAATAAATAAGCATATAATTCATTTTATTAGCGGTTACTTTATTTAAGTGGTTGGCCAATTACTTAGATCAAAATGTAAAGAAAGTCAGCTATCTTATTGTATTTATTTTTTTAAGTATTTTTTTTAAAGTTTATTTATTTATTTTTGGAATAGAGAGAAAAAGCATGAGAGGGAGAGGCATAGATAGAAGACAGAATCAAAAGAGGTTCCTTACTGTCAGCATGGAGCCCAACATGGGGCTCGAACCCATGAACTGTGAGATCATGGCCTAAGCTGATGTTGGAAGCTTAGTAAACTGAGCCACCCAAAGGTGGCTATTTGAATAGAAAGTACATTATTTAATTGCTCCTCAGCCTTTTGGCTAAAATCAAGTGTAAAAAATACATCATTTATATACCTTTAAAGTCACTGTGTAACCTAATCCCAGTTTCTTTCCGGAATTGTAATAGGTTTCTAGTTTCTAAACAACCTTAATCAACTGGCTTAGAGTTCCAAATCTCTCATCAAAAAGCCAGGACTTGAACTCCAGAATTTTGGTTCTTTAAGGAAATATTCTACACTGAACGTTTGGGAGCCCCAAGTCCATATGTTGAATACTAACTTTCAAGATGATGGTATTTGAGAGGTAATTAGGTCATGAGAGTGGGAGCCTCATGAATGGGATTAGTGTCTCTATAAAAGAGACCCCTTGAGCCCAACCACCATGTGAGGACGCAGTGGAAAGACAGCTGCATATGAATTAGAAATCTGGTTCTCACCAGACACCAAATCTCCTGGGGTCTTGATCTTGGATGTTCAAGCCTCCAGAACTGTATGAAATAAATTCCTGCTGTTTATAAGTCATCTGGTTATGCCATTCTGCTGTAGCCGCTCAAACAGGCTGAGACAGGAATCCTGATAGAAAAATCCCATACATGTAGGCTCCTTGTAGAGGTTGGCATTTCTTACTATTCTTATTATTTCTTTGCTTTTAATTGATGTGAAAATGGCTTATTCTGATATCACTTCTACTTCCTTTCCTTTGTGTCGCAACAGTAAGACAAAAATACGTATTACTGGTTTCCTTTCACCCCCCCTCCCACTTTCTCCCTCTCCATATTCCTCTCTGTTGGACCACATTGTATAACCACATTTGTAGACATCTTCCCTATTTTGACACAACTTTACTCTTTTTCATACTTCTTGACTTTCTAAATATACCAAGATCTTTAAACAAGACTCTAAAACGATTTTATGTTAATGATTCTACCAACCCAATGTTCTTGAAGCATTTGAGAAAACACTTGATCTTGTCGTGCCTCCAGTTTTCCTCATTTAATCTGATACACAAAGAGTTTCTGAACACCTGCTGTGTGCCAATTACTGGTAAGAGACCATTTGTTTCAAATGTGCATGCTTTCACTGGGAAGAGCTTGGCTTGTGCTAGACTCAATGTTTCCAAGGCCTTTGTCACAGAGGAGATAAAACACCATTTGTTCTCAGCCCCCAAAGATGTGGTGAAAATGTCTTAGTCAAAACATAAGAATCAAAGGTGTTTGGTTTCCCTAAAAACCCTAGCCTGGAAATCTGAACACCTTACCTTCCAGGTGCTGCTTCTGCTGTTGGGTGGTTGTGGGTGACTTGGCCATCCTTGACTATTCACGTTTCCTTGCCAGCATCTGAAGATGCAGTTTTATACATGCTGGAACTGTCCAGTGAGTTAGTAGCTCAATGGGAGGGGGTCTCTCTGAGGGACGGTTCTAGTTCTACAACTATAGCAAAACTTAGCCAAAGAAACAAATCCATAGGAGTTGTCAGGACCAACAAATGTAAATCTGTGCGCAACTTCCCGTTGATGACTGGCCCACGAGCTCCCTTTGTGGGTGCAACTAGGGATGACCAGACCATACATGACCTCAAGGGGCCTCAAGCTGCCCTCTGTGATCTCAACAATCTGGGATCCATCTGTGATGACAGATGCAGTATTCTTTTGGTTAAAAAGAAGACTTCTCCTTTTGTTCAAATGGCAGCTAGCTGGGATTTATGAGCTTATTACCTCCTCCTCACCCTCAGCATCCTCATAAGAGATAAAGGGATCTCAATCCCATGTGACCTAGTGAGAGGGGAGCTGGTCAGATACTAAGAAGAGAACCTAAGGCTTTAACCCCAGATCAGAGATAGTCCTTAAATACTGTGTGAAGATTCCTCAGCTCTTGAAGAGAGTAAATATCTGTTGTGAATGTTTAAAGTCAATATAAGATTGATTGAGAAATCTTATAAAGCATGAAAAACATAATATGTCATAAGGAATAGAAAATTTTAAATGCTAATTAGGTTATAAACGAAGCTATGTTTAGGACTTAGGAGTCATAAATTCATTTTCTTATTTTATTGTATTTTTGATTTATTTTCTTTGAGAGACAGAAGAGAGAGGGAGAAGGAGAGAAAGAAAGGGAGAGAGAGAAAGAGAGAGACAGAGATTGAGAGTAGGGGAGAGGGGCAGAGGTAGAAAGAGAGAGAATCTTAAGCAGTTTCCATGCTCAGCTCAGAGCCTGACATGGGACTTGATCCCATGACCCTGGGATCATGAACTGAGCTGAAACCAGAGTCAGATGCTCAAACTACTGAGCCACCAAGGTGCCCCATAAATTTGTTTCCAATAATGAATATTATTGAGGAAAAAATGAAGGTGGTGTCCTGGAATTGATGGATAGCTGAGACAGTACATTTCAGTGAAGAGATCCCCAAACATTCTTCATCATCTTGTTAATTGCATGTCACAATTAGAATATTTTTAGAATATCTTAGGATATTTTAAATACACTTTTTATCGCATATGTTTTACTGGCCATATTGAGAAATGCCATGATGTTAATCATAGCTTATATCAAATGAGCACTTTAAAAGTGTCTAGAAAGTCTTCCTAGAGAGTGTACTGAAAGCAAGGAAGCTTCTAAGGTAGTAAGAAAAGCATATTCACCTTAGACAGATGACCTTTGCCACTCTCCCTTATTTGCCTCTCCAGGATTAATTTTTAAATGGATTTTATGACCTTTCAACAACGTGAATTCTCATCTGTTGTTAATCATCATGGAGCTTAATGTATACTTTGACTTCAGTAGCTATTTTTCATCTTTGTGAACAGTGGTAGGAGGGGAGAGGGAAAGTGAAGAACAAAGAAAGGAGGAGATTTGAGTTTTTATGAAGTTAAAAAAAATAAGGCTCCCAATATGATTTTTGAGTTATCTTGTATCTGGGTTAGAAAAAGTGGGATAAAATTAGCAGCTAATGTTCTGAGGTCATATTTGTGACAGCCTCATACAATTATACAACAAGGGTTATAAGTAAAAATCCTGAGAAATCATGTTATTACTGACTTCTCCTTGTTAATCTCAGTTCTTTAGAAAACCTCTGTAATAAAAATGCGCAATACTTGGTTCAGTTGGTTCATTAAAAACCAGATTATGGTAAGATACTGTTTAAAAATGGCGTGTACCCGTCTTACAGAATGTGCTTGAAATTAACATGGATTAATGCAAACTTGTTCACATACAATTTGATGTGGACTCGAGCCTGTTTCAGCATATGTGTGTGTGTTTGTTATAGATGGAGTCTGTTAAGTGGATATTTCTGTCACCCTTTTTGCATAAATTCTATAGAAACTTCAATATATAAAATCTCCAACTCTGGTTTCTTTAAAGGACATCTGGAGTTTAAAGACAGTAGCATGGGGCGCCTGGGTGGCTCAGCGGGCTAAGTGTCCAACTTCTGCTCAGGTCATGATCTCAGGGTTGGTGAGTCAAGCCCTGCAGTGGACTCTGTGCTGACAGTGCGGAGCCCACGTCAGATCCTCTGTCTCCCTCTATTCCTGCCCCTCCCCAGCTAGGGCTCTTTCTAAAAAATAAAGAAACATTAAAAAAATAAATAAAAATAAATGAATTCTGTGGGCATCCAAGAGCGATCAGTGTCTTTCTGGGTGTTGGTCACTTAAGAGAGCTTTCTATCCTATTTAACACGATTATATGAAAAGCAAGTAGTTTTCTTTAAAATTTTTTTAATGTTTACTGATTTTTGAGAGAGAGAGAGAGAGAGAGACAGAGAGATAGAGAAAAACTGAGTGTAGGTGGGAGAGGGGCAGAAAGAGAGAGAGAAAGAGAGGGACATAGAATTGAAGCAGGCTCCAGGCTCTGAACTGTCAGAGCCCAATGTGAGGTTTAAACCCACAAACCGTGAGATCATGACCTGAGCCGAAGTCAGATGCTTAACAAACTGAGCAATCCAGGCTCCCTGAAAGTTTTATTTTATTTATTTAGAGAGAGAGAGAAAGAGGGAGAGGGAGATTGGAGGAGGGGCAGAGAGAGAGGGAGAGAGAGAATCCCAAGCAAGCTGCACTCTGTCAGTGCAGAGTCTGATTGAGGCAAAGCTCAAATTCATGAACCATGAGATCATGACTTGACCTGAAACTAAGAGTCAGACACTTAACCCACTGAACCACCCAGGAGCCCGCAAGTAGTTTTTAAATGTAGTCAGTGAAGCAAATTTTGTAAACGAACAATATTTTATCCCCCAACTCAAAGAGAGGAAATTCTTCCCTTCTAAGGTTTTATCTTTTCCTTGAAAATGGGATGGTCTCTTCTTAACACACTGCTGCTAGTAATATTAAGTGGGTAAGATCAAACATTGTTACAAGAAGTATAACAAGGTGACTTAGCATGCTAATTTAGGAGATAATTCATCTAAAGTCATCTTGCATGGGTAACAAGAAACTTATTAAATGTCAATTACTTTGTTTTTATAGTGTAAAATATAGATTTATCTACCAGCAGTGCTTACTTTTCATCAAACTATAAATTCTCATTAAGGGGAAAGTATCGAGAGAGTTTGATATAATTAAACATCGAGAGAAAACATAGAGAGAGCTTGATATAATTTTAAAAAGAAACACTTAAAATGTGAACACCAAGTCTGAGCAAAAAGTGAGGAAAATGGCCAGAGTTATGGAGTGTGAATGAAGCATAAGTTGATAACTCTTCCTCAAGGGAAATCTAGGAATGTTCATTTACAAAGTTGAAAATATATACACCCATTTACTCAGCCTTCTAATTCAAAATAATTCTACTAAATAGGTAATTGGAAATACTCAAAATGATGTGTGTGTTACAACGTTCTCCACAGCATTGTACATAAAAGAGAAAGAAAAAAGGAAAGAAGAAAAGAAGGGAAAGAACCATATACTAATCTTACTGTAGAAGAGCTAATGACACGTATCACTAAATTCTGATGCCAACCAGAAACAAAATGGAGTTTGCCGGAAGGATGTTAGCGGCTCAACAATTGTGGAGAAGCAAAGGTGAGCTAAGAAGGCGGGGTTGCGGGAACTACAGAGGGGAACCCAGAGCTGAAATAGTCTGGAGTGATGACCTTACCAGTGGACACGAATGCACCTTAACCCTTCCACTGCCATTGTCATTTGAGGCAAGATTCATATCTGAAGAAGAGAGAATCCAACTCTTCTGGCTCAGATAGTGTTCCAGAAATGTTCTTAAGCTAATGTCCTTTTACTAGACTCTTCCAACCATGAATAAACTCCACCCCCACCCCCCCCCGGAGGAGTTACAAGGGGCTTCATGGTTGCTGGTAATAATATGTTTCTTGACCTGGTTGCTGGTTATATCATTTTGTTCAGTTTGTAAAATATCATCAACTTGTATATGCATACTTTTTTCTGCATATGGAATATCCTTAAAAATAAAATCTACTTCTAAGAGTAGAGGCAATATAATATTTAATCGATTTTTTAAATCTGGGAACAAATCTAAATTCTCTGGGTTGATATCCCCTTTTCCTTTTGTTCTTTCAGAGTTCCACTTAAACACTGTGAAACTTTGGAATAATGCTAATATTAATCATGACTAACTCTATCAATAAAAAATGCTGGTAAAAATATAAGGGAAAGAGGAGATACATTAGTTAACATATATCACAATAAAAAATCAGGGAAAAAACTTGATGTGGAGATCCATTCTTTATTTCTACAGCTGGTCGTGCCTGGTATTCATTCGACATTCACCTGATAATCAGGTAGGTTTTCAATCAGTGAGAGTTCTTTGCCAGGTAGAATTACCCAAACCTCACTTTATGAGGGAAATTAGTTCTCGCTGATTCTTTCCATACAGAAGTGAATTTTCAGAAACTTCACCACTGTCCATAGAACGTAAACGATGCTCTCCACAGGACAGGATTTGGTGATATCACATTTGTTATCATTATTATTAGCTTGGATCATAATTTAGAATCCAGTGGAGCCCAGAAGTAAGACATGAGATGGGTCCCACAGAATAGTTACTTACTGCCTGATGACAAAACTTTCTTTCCCAAATGCTAGATGTTTCTTCTGTGGTTCACACAATAGGGCTTACTATAAGCTTTCTAGAACATCTTGAACAACGACCAAAATTCCATTTATTATTATTTTTGCTCAGCCCTCAAGAGTCTATGACTATAATCATATGCACTGAAGCCCTGGACCAGCGAGAGAGACTTGTCTTTCTTTGTTTTTGCTCAAGGGTGGCAGGATTTCAAGTCCCTTGGCAAATTGTATCAGACAACACACCAAATGTTCCTGTGCTGCTAACCAAATCCAAAGAGAGAAGCTAAGGGATATGCCTTCTTGATGGTAGAGAAGGCAAAGTGAACTTAAAGTCCTTTACTTTAGAACAAATATGAGGGGCCCCTGGGTGGCTCAGTTCGTTGAGCGTCCACCTTCGGCTCAGGTCATGATCTCACAGTCCGTGGGTTTGAGCCCTGCGTCAGGCTCTGTGCTGACAGCTCAGAGCCTGCCACCTGCTTCCAATTCTGCCTGTCCCCTCTCTCTCTGCCCCTCCCCTGCTCATGATCAGTCTCTCTCTGTCTCTCAAAAATAAATAAATGCTTAAAAAATTTAAAAAAATAGTACAGATATGAATTTTAGTAGGCTGCAGACTTCAGGACCTTTCAGAGGTAGAAGATGTTAGTATTTTCTCATTTTTTTCTTGGCTTGCCTATAAATGAAAACCTGTGTTTCAATAGGGTACCTTGTGTTCCCGCTGCAATTTCCTACAGTCTATCAGCATGATTTCACCCACTTAGTGTAAAAGTGTGATGCACTGTGAGATAGTGAGTGTATCTTAGCTTAGATCTCTAAAGACAACTCACACATGACTTGAGAAGGTAAAATATACTGCTGTCCCTGTCACATGTAAGTAAGTTTCTTGTGATGATTTTGATGATGATAATGATGATGACTACTACTATTATTATAGAGTGTTGGGGAGGAGCAGTTGCCAAATCAAAAGATATATACCAGATGCAAGGGGCTTCCTATCTTTTTCTCTTTAGTAAATATTTGATGCTTGAGACTCCTTCTGGAAGCCTTATTCTTTATTCACACGCTGTTGAACTCAAGCACAGACATGTGATTTGCTTTCACTAATGAAGTATGAGCAGAAAGAAATAAAATGTGTTACCTCTGAGAAGAAGCCCTAAGAGTCTGCCTTTTGTTTACAATGTTCTCTTTCCAGCGCCTCTGGGGTAGCCTGTGTGAGGACCCCCTATCAGCCTGGGTTCCCCTAAAGATGACATTCCTGCAAATGAGGGAAAGAAGGAAGGAGTGAGGAAGGAAGCAATAGCAAGTTCAGAGGAATTGCTTCATTGACCAAGGAAGACACTACATGTATGTGTGGGGTGTTCCAGGGATGCTGGAAGATTTAGGGTACCACTAAAGTTGAATACTCAGATTTTTCCGGTTTAATTGTTGAGATCCTACTCTACTGATTATCAACCAGAACTTACACAAAAGAGACAGACATGATTTTTAATTCAATAAACGTTGTAACTCAGCAACACAGAGGCACAGTCTCAGAATGTTTTCTGGTGATCTGAAAGCTGGGGCTGTAGGAGTAAAGTGAGGCTTGTGGCATAGTCCAAAAAACAATGATATTTGGCCCGTATCTTAGCAACAGAGTTTAGGAGTGCCTGGGTGGCTCCGTGGGCTAAGCATCCGACTCTTGGTTTCAGCTCAGGTCATGATCTCACAGCTTTGTGAGTTTGAGCCCAGAGTCAGGCTCTGCGCTGGCAGAGAGGAGCCTGCTTGGGATTCTATCTATCTCCCTCTCTCTCTCTGCTCCACCCCTACTCACACTGTCTCTGTTTCTCTGAAAAAAAAAAAATAATTTGTTTAAAAATTAAAAAAAAAGAATTTAGATTGTGAGTTTCTTGCTTTTATGTAACTCAGTGCTATCAGAAGCACCCACTCCACCTTGCTACCCTCAAAAGTCCACCCAAATTTGATCTTTTTTTTTCTTTTTTTCTTTTTTACATAGTAGGAGTCAACCCGTTTCCCAGTAGCTGGCCCAAATAGAAAAACTTCACAGCAATTATAGGAATAGTCTAATTAGCTGATTGACCAGAGAATGTCTCAGGCTGCTAAACATACTTTCCAGAATGAAGAGAAATTCTATTTTATATCTATTGCCAGTAGTCTATTTTCTGGTATTAATTTATTAGTCAGGTTCTGTGGTAGCAGGTAACAGAAAACTGTGGCTAGTTTACACAAAACAGAGATTATTGGAAATGTATTTGTATCTTAAATGGAAAATCTGGAGAACCAAGACAGCCATTAGAACTCTTGGTTCGGTGTCTTCATAGGAAGCCCCTGGTCTGAATGTTATCACTGGTAAACTTGACCATGTACCACTTTGTCAATCTGCTAAAATTCAGTGGAAAAAGAATCCATCCAGTGGTCTTATTTGGTTCTTGGGCTTGTCCGCCTACAAGAAAAGATAAAGGACCTTGATGGAAGGTTTCACCAGACTGTATACCAAGGGGAAAATGTGATTTCTCAAGAGGAGTTATTGGTACTTTTAGGAATATATGATGGAAAGCTAAATTTTTCTTTTAAACCACCACCCCCCAAAAAGCACACATTAACAAAGTGGCATAATTTTCTTGACATAATGGTAAGTGTATATATCACATATAATAATGTGTATATTATATTAGCCACAATTATCATGAGGTAGGAAGATTACTAGAGCTTTTATGTTTTTTCTTTATACTTTTCTGCATTTCATAAATTTTTAATAAAAACATGTACAATTTGTTAGCTGGAATAAAAACGGAAAACATAGTAAGTGTAAATGTTTTTTAAATGAAGGGAGAATGAGGGGCGCCTGGGTGGCCCAGTCAATTAAGTGTCTAGCTTCCGCTCAGGTCATGGTCTCATGGTTCATGAGTTCAAGCCCTGCGTCGGGCTCTGTGCTGACAGCTCAGAGCCTGGAGTCTGCTTTAGATTCTGTGTCTCCCTCTCTCTCTGCTCCTCCCTGCTGTACTCTGTCTCTCTCTCTCAAAAATAAAAATATTAAAAAGTAATTTAAAAATGAAGGGAGTAACACTGGATTACTGAAAATCTCATCATATAATAGTTGTCCTCATTTCAGGGTATTTATCCCCCCCCCTTTTTTTACACTAAACACTAATCTTCCTGTTTCTGAGCATGATTTCAAAACCTGAGAAGTGTAGTAGAAATGAGTAACAATTGACTATAAAAGTATTAGCCAATTTTCCCAAGTAATCATTGTGTCCTCAATATTTTGCTAAATGTTGCAGATGATATGGGTGGTAAAATTACCCTATTTTATAGATGCAGAGATTCATCTGTAAGCTTCAGGGATGTTAAGTAATTTAACCCAGGTGACCTGAGCAAATTAATGAAATGAAATTCAAATGTACTTTTCTAACAAATTTTTAGGATTTTTGAGGGAGTAGATAATAAGTGTCTCTGAAATACTGTTTAATCCATGATCCTTCATGTCCACATTTGGAATATTTTTTAAGACATACAGCAATGGGTCCTGAGCAAAACAAAGATTTTTTAAAGTTCACACGTCAAATATTTAGTGAGTTTTCACTTTGCACCAAAGACCTCTAAGGGCTGTGTTCTTGAAGACAAACATGCTGCTTCCCGAGAAAAAAAATGTATTCTTGGTCTCCTTAATTACTTAAATATGGTAATGTTTTCATTTTAGATGTGGGAAAACAAATGTCACAAAGCTGTGCTTTCCAGGAGAAATTTGGATTCATTTTTTCTGTTTGTTTCATCTAACAATTCAAGATTTTTCCATGAACTTGAAATAAGCAAAGTAAATATATTGCCCCACATAGGGGATATATTTGGAATATAGGGAAAAGTATATCCAGAAAGCTTTAGAAGATATTTGTGTCTACACCTTTGCAAGTCCCATAGTTAAATAGTCACTATACAGTCGTAATGGCTCAGCCAGATGTTTGCTGGATTATTTTGCACATCAATAGCAACTTACAAGAGTGAACTTTAAATCTGATTTCTCTTGGTCAGAATGCCACTTCCCAAACACTTCAGCACTACTCTACATTTTAGAAGATTCATCCAATTTTCCATGGGAATAAAAATTTCAGTGGATTTGTGAGTTGACATTTCCACTCATATCTTGGGATTTCACTTACCCCTGACATTTAGATGTTCCTTTGGTCAGGATATATAAGCAAAGCAATGGCTTAAGGCTTAATCCAGGAAGGAAGGAGAAATACTGCACTGAATGAAATGTCATTACCTTTAAGCTAAAATGCGTTACACTGAGCTTAATTCTGCAAGAAGCCTGTGGTTTTCAAAAACGGCCTTTCTAGATTTGGGGTATACCACCAAACACACGTGGAGACACCTACCAAGTTCCAGATATCCTGCGAAGTGTTGGCGATGATCAAGGTCCCACATGATGACATTCCAGTCCACCTTCCCGTTCTCTTCTCACAAGACTCACACTAGGACATTCGCTTGGGCTCCTGGGTAGAGGTTAATTTAGAATGGGGGAACCCTGGGGCAGAGAAACCAGGTAGGAAAGTCCTGCAGTGAACCCGGGGACCAATCATGATGGCTGGCTTCAGTGTGGTAATAGCAAACGTAAACTGAAGGGAATAGATTCAATAAATGGTCAGGAGGCAGAAATGACAATCACGTGGTGATTGACTAGATTCCTTTTGGGAGTTTGGATTGGCAATGGGAATAAGTCAAGGACAAATCTCAGGTTATTTTTATTATTAAACCTGTTTATTAAAATAATAACTAAAATATTAATAACATATTTTATTAAAATATGTTTTAGGGTTGTAGGTGGGTTGTGAATGGTGCCATTCCTTGTTCATCTTTATGTGTGATAAGGTGGAGTTGCCCAAAGGATAGTCAAGTGGGGATGCTTAGACAGCAATTGGATCACAGTTCAGAAGAGAAATTGCGTGGGAAATACAAATTTGAGAGCTATTAACATGTGATGGAAATGAATGGATTCCCCTTAGGGGGATTCGTGTAGGATATTGAGCAGAACTCAGAAAATACTTCAATGCCTATATAAGTGCTTGGCACTTTTGTAGCATGTAGCATGTAACATGTGCATGAAATGCTTAACCAATAAAAGAATGAATAGACATGGAGGAAAAGAGATCTCTTTTTAATGAGTGGATAGACGTATAAACCAGTAATGATCATTCCGTGTGTTCTAAATAAAATGCAATAGAGATAAAACTGAATGTCTCCAACAATAGCCTACGAAACTTCATAATAAATAGAGCAGAACAGGTATGGAAGAAGTTATTCTTATTTTAATCCCAATACAGTTGAAGCTAAGAAGGGTGTTTTGTCCAAGGCTACAAGGACGCGATTCATAAGGATAGATCAGAACCAGAACTAAAACCAGTTTTTTTTTCATATTGAATGAGGAATTCTTAAAATACAAGCTTTATTTATGACACTGGGATAGGAAGAGAGGATGGAGGGAGAATTTGCACGTTAGTCTATGATGCAAAATCACAAGACGGAAGGTAGCTCAACAAATTGAAACCATCTGAAGAAAATGGAACGAGAGCAGAGAACAGTGGATCTTTCTCACGTTCTCAAAACCAGTGGTACCCTTTTCCTCCCACCCCACAGAGGTCTCAGAATGGACTCCTTTCCAGGGTCTGTCTCCCATCAGGGCTAACACAGCAAGAATTGTATTAAAAATCCTATTTCCCAAAATGCACGACGTGAAATTCCTTTCAGATATTCAGGTTGTTGACGGAAATTTTGTTTGGGGTTTAAAATATGTTACAAATGGGGGCTTCCCTTTGCCCTCTTAAATCAGAAAGGCTCTCTAGAGTGGTTGAATTTTGAGTTGCACTAATGAGTGCTTTAACATGGTGGGAAGGCAAATATTTCTAAAGCAAGTCATTCCTTTTTTTTTTCGTCCATCAACTAGCAACTCCTTCCCAAACATTTGTTTTGCTTGTACATGTGTGTGCCTTTCTCCACCTACTAAAAGAATGTGGGATTAGGTAGAATGATCTCTTTCTTCATCCAATCAATCAATCAATTTGCTCCAGGGACCTCTAAGGGGTTAGGTTACACTGGATTTTAATGCATATTTCCCTTCTGTTTAGAGTGGAAACCAATTTTACAGAGAGTGAAAAGGACCAATGTTTCTATCCCAGTGGCTCATTATCCACGGTAAAATAGTTATGTTTTCAGGAATCCCAAGGGATTCTCCAGGTAATCTCAAGTTAAAAAAAAATCAAAGTAATGATTATTTCAGAATAAAGTACAGTCAAGGGAAAAGAATCATTAAAATGGAGTGCTGTCCTTGACACAGTTCTAGTTGTTCAGGCCAAGGGAGAAGGTGCTCAGATTCAGACAACAAATCTCAATGATCAGAACTAAATATCATGAGATATTCATTTAGAGAACTTAGCTACGGAGATATTTCTTCAGAACTCCATTTCCCCATTTCCCTCGTTCTTGGTGAAGCAACCAAGATTGTTTCATCTCCTGGGTTGGTCAGCAAAGGAGGAGTTTCCTTGAGTCAGTTATTTTAATGGATACATTCTCCAATGTAAGTTAATGTAGACTCCTTTGATTTTTTTCATGGCCGTTGTGATCGAATTCATATCAACAAGTTCTGAGCATAATAAAAACAGGATGAACTGGCAAAATTGAGTTTCTTAGTCGTAAGTCAGTGAGCCAGACCGGGACTTCGGGCCTTTAGCTAGAAATCGTAAAATCCCTACTTACAAAGACCCAGGCAATGGTGGTTTGAGATTTCTGTTCTCTACTTGGCAGAAAGTTATTTAAACTCACAGATTCTGAATGTCTTCATTTAATTAATGGAGACAATATAAGCACTGACTGAATGTTTTATATAAAGATTAGAGGTAATGGCCTGAAACCATAAAACTCCTAAAAGAAAACATAGGGGATAAGCTTTTTCATATGAGTCTTAGTGATGAGTTTTTGGACTTGACCCCAAAACCAAAGGGAACAAAAGCAAAGATAAGCAAGTTTTCACTTCATCAAAGGGAAAGGCTCAGGCACAGCAAAGGAAACCATCAACAAAATGTAAAGGTAACCTACTGAATGGGAGAAAACACTTGAAAATCATGTAGCTGATAAATGGTTAATATCCAAAATATATAAAGAACTCATACAACTGAATGCCAAAAAATCCCCTCAGGTTTTAAATTAAACAGGCAATTAAAAATGAATGGAGAAATTGAACATTTTTCCAAAGAAAATATACAGATGGCCAACAGGTACATGAAAAGATGTTTGACATCACCAGTCCTCAGGGAAATGCAAAAATGAAAGCAGAAACAACCCCAACCCACAATGAGCTATCATATCACACCTGCTAGAATGGTTATTACCAAAAAGATAAGAAATAACAAACACGGCCAAGGTTATGGAGAAATGGGAACATTTGTGCGCTATTGGTGGGCAGTTAAATTGGTGCAGCTACTATGAAAAACAGTATGAAGATTCTTCAAAAACTTAAAAAAAAGAACCATCATAGAATCCACCAATTCTACTCCTGAGTATTTATCCAAAGAAAATGAAATCACTGGGGTGCCTGCGTGGCCCCAGTTAAGCATCCAACTCTGCTCAAGTCATGATCACACAGTTCGCGAGTACTGATAGTGCAGAGCCTGCTTGGGATTCTTGCTCTGCCTTCCTTTCTCTCTGTCCCTCCCCTGCTTGCTCTCTTTCTTTCAAAATAAATAAATAAACTTTAAAAAGAGAAAATGAAAACATTAACTTGAAAATATATCTGCAACCCCGTGTTCATTGCAGCATTTACAATAGCCAAGATATAGAAACAACCTAAATGTCCAGTGAGGAAAGTGAAAAAAGTCAGAGGCAAATACCGCACGATGTCATTTATATGTGAAATCTCCCAAAACAAAACAAACAAACAAACTATAGATATAGAAAACAGATTGGTGGTTGTCAGAAGCTGAGGTGGAAGATGAACAAAATGGGTGAAGGAGGTCAAATGCACAAACTTACAGTTATAAAATAAATAAATCAGAGAGATATAAGGTACCCCATAGTGATATAGTTAATAATACTACATTACATATTTGAAAGCTGCTAAGATAGGAGATCTTTTTAAATTTTTTTAACATTTATTTATTGTTAGAGAGAGACAGAGCGTGAGCAGGGGAAGGAAAGAGGGAGGGGAAGTCACAGAATCTGAAGCAGGCTCCAGCGGTTCAGCTGTTAGCACAGAGCCTGATGTGAATCTCGAACCTACAAACCGTGAGATCATGACCTGAGCTGAAGTCAGATGCTCAACCAACTGAGTCATCCAAACACCCTAAAAATAGTAGATCTTAATGGTCCTCGCCACATGGAGAAAAATTCTATGACGATGTATAGTATGGGATGTTAACTAGACTTATCAGAGTGATCATTTTGCAACACACACAAACATCAAATCATGTTATATACCCAAAACTAACATAATGCTGTATATTATCAAATGTGTCTCAAGAAAAGAAATAGTTTTGTAAAACAAAAAATAGAGATATTATATGTGAACTCTCTGACATAGTAAGTACATTAATATTTTAGTTGTAATATTATTATTTAATCTATTAAGGAATATCTCTGCTCAGAGTTCGGTCTTTCATAGCCAGCTTTTTTTTTCTTATTTCTTTTAAAGTTTATTTATTTATCTTGAGAGAGAGAGACTGAAAGCAAGGGAGGGACAGAGAGAGAAAATCCCAAGGAGGCTCCACACTGTCAGTACAGAGCCCTCCATGGGGCTTGATCTCACCAACCATGAAATCATGACCTGAGGCAAAATCAAGAGTTGAGTGCTTAACCAACTTAGCTACCCAGGGGTCCCCACAGCCAACCTTTTTTTGACAACTCTTCCCCTAGAGCCTAAGTGTGACACTGTACCTTCCCCTTTCCTAATGGTGTCAGCCTGGGTCTTAACATCAGCAGCAATGGCCACAGAAACTTAAATCCCAGGGTTTGGAACTGTTCATGACTTCCTAACCCATTTATTGGACAGTCCTTTGGGGATGCTGATATCATTGTATTTCAGCAAAGGAATAAAGTGGTGTGGGAGCACTGTGGGCAGAAAGCAGTACAAGAACAGGGAAGCCATGCTTTCTTCTTCGAATTGTCACTGGTTTCTCAAAGCTGGCCTCGCACAGTCTGGAAGCTAAGGAACTTCAGTTAAGAACAGTTTGGATTGAATAAAATATTTCTTTCTTCGATAAGCATCTCCTGGACCTGGGCTTGAGTAGGTCATTATGTTTGGAAGCTGTGGCTCTTTGAAGACTGACAGTTACTTGCTGAAGACTTAGGCTGAACCTAACAGACAGCATCAGTAGGGGAGGGGGGAAATGGGGATAGTTTTATGAGCTAATTGTGGACAAGGTGGTTCACTGCCTATTTTATTGTATCCATCCCCCTAGACCGTACAACCAATTTATCAGATGTGTCCATCTTCTGGAGACCATTGCTATTAACAAACAAGGTGGGAGTGAAGATTGATTAGCCCTGTAAGTTTTATTTTAATAGTATTAATTTATTTAACTTTGTTCATGTTCATGCCACCATTTCTATTCCCGTGGTCACTGATTTATTTTAGGCTTTCGTCACCTAGTGCCTGAACCAGAACAGTTGCATTGTAACAGATTTTCTTGTTTCTGTCCCAGGCTGCGCTTTGCACTACTTCCAGATTTAGCCTCCCTAGACTAGCAGTTTGCAATGATCCTCTCCTTGGTCACAAAATTAATGGATTCCTTCAAAATGAATTCTCAACTCCCTGGCACTCAAGATCAGCAAATAATTTTCTGCCAGTGTATCTCTACCATCTTAATCTAGATACGTCCTTAAAAATAAGGTTCTGGAGCACGTAGGGGGCTCAGGCGGTTGAACATCCAACTCTTGATTTCAGCTCAAGCCATGATCTCATGGTTCGTGAGATTGGGCTCCAAGTCAGGCTCTGGGTTGATAGTATGGAGCCTGCTTGGGATTCTCTCTCTCCCTCTCTCTGCCCCTCTATTGCTTTCTCTTTCTCTCTCTCTCAATAAATAAATAAACTTAAAAAAATAAGGCTTAAAGCTGCACTATGGCATTTGGAACACTTATATGTATATATACAGTATATACAGAAGATGACAGATGACCAGGAAAAATTAAAATTTATCTTTGAAAGTGTACAAAGTGTTAAGTGATGTCAAGGATGTCATATACATATGTTTCATATATATGATATTTGCATATAAGCACAAATATATCTGCATACATGATATATATATATATATATATGATTATGTTGACACTATTTTTATATCCATCACCCCTATGGATATATACATATAAGACATATAAGAAGTGTATGTGTATCTGTGTGTCATAGAAATGAATCATAGTTGCTTTTGATTTCATCTGCCTAGTTCTTTTCCCCACTTTCTAGAATGAGAGGCCCTACTTTCTGGCCACAAATACTTGGGCAAGTAAGTGAGACTAGTGAATTGAAGCCTTTATTTCACTACTTGGCTTTCATTAAACACACTTGGAATAATCATCAGTCTGGGTTGGAGCAATCTGTCCTGAGAGCTTGGAAAATTAAAAGAGAGGAGCTAGAGACTGGGGCGTTGGTTGTCCTCTGTTTGCAACTCAAGGTCTATGAGCCTCAATGACCGAACTTTCTTCAGTTCCTCATTTTTGGAATGCCTGACTCTTTTAACTGTTAGTTTAATATGCTAAGCATCTCCACTAATCCTTCAATAAATTCTTGTTTGGTTCCCCCCCCCCAAAAAAAATAAGGTTCTATTGATCAACCTTTAAACACATTTTGCTTTGCCTTTCTACCATTTTCTTCTTTTGAAATAATCTGTTTCCTCATCTCTGTACTTTCTCTAGCTATTATAGGTATTCTTTCAATGAAGCTTTCCATTATCTCTCAAGCTCTAAATCCATCCATCCTTCCCCACCCAAGCCTATTTTTTTACCAGTTGCTCTCATTTGGCGCCACACTATGCATCTGTGTATGATTGAACATGTTTGTTTGAAGAACATTATCTTTCTTCCCTCAAACAAACGATAAAGCTTTTAAGATTTCTTTCCCTCCTGAGCACCAAGCTCAGTGTCCTGTATATTTCATGGGTTTTATAAATACTACTTTGCAGTGCATTTTAATCCGATTATTATTATTAGCTTATCAATATTGATGCAAATGAGCCCAATTTGTATGTTATAAAAGGAAAACAAAGCCATTCATAATCCAGCTATGTCGTCTTACAATCAGAGATGGCATTGAAGACAAACAGTAATTAGGACTGAATGGCACCAGCAACGAGAGTAACACCACCTGCCATCCAGAGGCTCTGTTGCACGGGTAACTTCTGGGTCCATACAACCTTTCCTGCCTCTCCACTCTGTGGAGCACTTGACATGGGGCGAGCTTGTGTAATTGAACAAAGGACAGCCCCAAGATAACCCAGATTTGGTCTATCATTTTTCTTTTTAACTTGAGAGAGGTGCGAGGCACTAAAGCAGGCTCCAGGCTCAGCACAGAGCCTGATTCAGGGCTTGATCCCACGACCCTGGAATCATGATCTGAGCCCAAATCAATAGCTGAGTACTCAGTCAACTGAGCCACCCAGGTGCCCTTGGTCCATCAGGTTTTGGTCTGAATATATTCTCAATTCTGAGCCAAATCTTAAATTATTTGGGGGGAGGGGATCTACGGAGGGTTTTCTGTGGACTCTTATGATAGTTTGTGTATTTTTCATGTTTCCTAATTAGAAAATTAATTGAGGCATCTTCAGTGCAGAAAATCTGTAACCCAAAATTCTAAGAGACAATCCTTTTATATAATCACTCATCATCCGTTGACTAAGAGGAAATGGTTGCACAAACATTTTGATGTTTGCCTTTCCAGTTTTACACATATTGGAATAATTGTTGCAGACTATTTGCCTTAATTCAGCAACGTGGGAATCTTTTTCTCAAAAAAATATGTATTCTTCAATAACGTTGACTTTTAACACAGGTTTGAATGGCACAGGCCCATATATATGTGGATTTTGATAAATACAGTACAGCACTGTAATGTATTTTATTGTATATATCTTTTAATAACATCTTCTTTTCTCTAGCCTACTTTACGGTAAGAATATAGTATATAGTACATAGAACTTACACAACATGCGTTAATCGACTGCTTATATTATTGATAAGGCTTCCGGTTAACAGTAGGCTGTCAAGTTTGGGATGGGCGGTCAGAAGTCATTCAAGAATTTTCGACTGTGTGGGGGAAGGTGTCTAAACCCCTAACTTCCCAGTTGTTCATTCTAGGGTCAATTATACTTCTGAATGGCTGCAGAGATCATAATTTACTTGAGTCTCTATTTGTGGTCATTTAGGGTATATTTAAGCTGCGTACCTGTTGAGCATAGAATAAGAATTGGAGCGAGTGGTAGGGTGAATGAAATTTTCTTGCCTTTTTTTTTTTCCACTGAGCACATGTGTTTTATTTATTTGTTGTTGTTGTTAATTTCTTTTTTTAATAATAGTTTATTGTCAAATTAGTTTCCATATAACACCCAGTGCTTCTCCCCACAAGTGCCCCCCACCATGACCATCACCCCCTCTCCCCATCCCCCTCCCCTTTCAGTCCATGGTTCGTCTCCAGTATTCAGTAGTCTCCCTTGATCTGTGTCCCTCACTCTTCCTCGCTCTCTTTCCCCCTTTCTCTCCCCATGGTCCCCTGCCAGGTCTCTCCTGTTAGACCCATGAATGCAAGCATATGGTATCTATCCTTCTCTGCCTGACTTATTTCGCTTAGCGTGGCACCCTCAAGGTCCATCCACTTTCCTGCAAATGGCCATATGTCATTCTTTCTCATTGCCATGTAGTACTCCATTGTGTATATATACCATATCTTCTTGATCCATTCATCAGGTGATGGACATTTAGGCTCTTTCCATGATTTGGCTATTGTAGAAAGTGCCGCTATGAACATTGGGGTACATGTGCTCCTATGTGTCAGCACTTCTGTATCCCTTGGGGAAATTCCTTGCCTTCTTTAGCTCTCCATTATTGCCAGGGTCTACACAGGCATATGCACTTAGTGTTTTTCTGTGTCTCATCACGGGATTATAAAACTTTGTAAGGTGAAGAAAACATGCCTTTTCTTCCTGAGGCTCAGGATAAATGACTATAAATTGCTTTGGACAAGTTTAAACAAGTTCCAGGAGCTTTTCTCAAATTTGGGAAATTCCTAACTATTTTATTTTTTTTCTTCTGCTTTTTAAACTATATAATAGTATCCTCACAACCCTTACTCTTCAGGGCTCTGTTTTTTTAAATAATTTTTAATGTTTATTTATTTTTGAGAGAGAGAAAGACAGAGAGAGACAGAGTGTGTGTCGGGGAGGGGCAGAGAAAGAGGGAGACACAGAGTCCAAACCAGGCTCCAGGCTCTGAGCTGTCAGCACAGAGCCCTACGCGGAGCTCAAACCCATGAGCCATGGAATCATGACCTGAGCCAAAGTCAGATGCTCAACTGACTGAGCCACCTAGGCCCTCATGGGACTCTGCTTTTATAGAATATATTTTTCCTGTTTCGAATATCAGAAGCTAGAGCCTTTAAGGATTATAGACTGCCAGGGCTCTCCAAGTAGAACTCAAACGACTGGCTTTAAAGTTCTAATATAACTTTGTTAGCTTTCACCTACTCTATGAAAACGTATTCTCAAAAGAGAATTCTAAAATCTCTCAAACGTAGAGTCACCAGATAAAATATAAGATGCTCAATTAAATTCAAATTTCAGAAAAATGGCAAGTAATGTTTAGTGTGAATATGGCTCTCATAAGTTGGAACATCCTTATATGAGAATATCATTTGTTCTTTCTCTGAAAATCAAATTTAGCTGAGCATCCTATATTTTTATTTGCTAAATCTGGCAAATCGACCCACATACTTATGATTAAGCAAGTGGAAACTCCAAATGAAGAATATGACCTAATATGTTCCAAGGACTGTGCTAAATACAGGATTTGATTTAATCCTTATAACAGTGCTATAAGTATAATCATTCCTATTTAAAGGGGAAAACAAAAGGAGGGACCTAAGAAAGCTTGAGAATCTTATCCCAAATCTCACGGCTAGTGTGTGGCAAGAGCTGTGAGTTAAAGATAGATCACAAAATCCACTGTCATTTCAACTTGTCAAGGTGATTAAAATGTGTCAGGATCACTCAGTGACCGTCTCCGCCCCCTGGTGTGAGCAAATACCTAGAAATCTGACCTCAGGTGAGGTTCATAGAGTAATTATAGTGCTTGGTATTGGAGGCGGATATAAGCATCATTATCCCAACCAAACAACTGTCTTAATTCCCAGGCTCTGATAAGTCTACTATCACAGTATATCTGAACACGGGCATTATAATTTCTCCCAGCAACAAGATGAAGTCTCAGGACTAATGGAGGTAGGGCAGGGGGCTGATGCCACCGAGGAATCATTCAGGAAGGTGGACAGCCTGCTTATGTGACCCTAGAAAAGTTGTGGAGGCCACTGCACAGTACTTAGTTGCAATGACATCCGGTTTGTTGGGTCTTTCCTGGCAGTCCTCTCAAGCAGAGAGGCGAAGTTTTGTTGTGTTGCGTTGTGTTTCAACCCCTCCACCTCATCAATGGGTCTATTTGGAGAGAAGAATCTACTACCTTTTCCAAAGGTTGTCAGATTGGCTCAGATTCAAGTCTGTCTTCTCCCTCTTAGTGGAAAAACATCCTTCTTTGTTAATCCAAGAGCCCAAACTATTTGATCAAAAAGAAGGTACTTGGGTGGCTCAGTTGGTTAAGCACCTGATTTTCACTCAGGTCATGATCTCACAGTTCATGGGTTCAAGTCCCACTGCGGGCTCTGTGCTCATGGCTCAGAGCCTGGAACCTGCTTTGGATTCTGTGTGTGTGTGTCTCTCTCTGCCTCTCCTTCACTTGTGCTCTGTCTCTCTCTGTCTCTCAAAAACTGAATAAACAAAAAAATTTTAAAAAATAAACATTAAAGAAACTAAAAAGAGAATTCAAATATCTGCTAGTTGAACTATCTTCCAGCAGTGTTTTACACATTAAGTGGTCCTATGGCTAAAGCAACTCCAAATTGTGTGTCATCTACACTCCTCACCACCCCTGTCACCACTGTCCTCTGCAGCCACCCTAAGCATGCCACATGGCCGGTATACCAAGGTGACATCAAATGCTATTCATACCAATTAGCCACAAAAACAAGTAAATAAAGTTCCATTATTTCAACTTCCTTGCTTGTGGTATTATTTTCATGGCAGCTCGAGAACAACCTACAACCATTGAACGTAATATCAGATTGACCTCAGCATGCAAATGTGTCCTAGTAGTGGGCGTTTCAATGTATTTGAACTTAGAGTCACTTGAAAAGTAGCTCTCAAGAACCTCTGTGACTCTTTAGCTCATGGGAGGCTCCCTGGTATAATGGAAAGGGGACTAGAACCCTTGCCTTGGCCCCAATTACATGGATCTTACTTCTGCACCTGCAAAATAAAGGGACAGATTGCTTGGATCTGATGCCTTATAGAAGCGAGTAATTCTATGAGACACAAAGAAATTCCCAGAGCTAAACGTGGATGTATTACCCAGCATTCCCCACAGAGCCTATAGCCAAGGCTTACATGTGAATTCTGTATTAGGGAGATGGTCAGTGGGTAGCAAAGAGGGCAGCAAAGAGGGGGGCCAAGCTGAGGATGGGGGACATGATAACCAGTAAGTGCTCAGAGAAGCTCTCTAATGGAGTGAGTCTTGAACAGTATGTCTGGGGGAAGAAAGAGGGAAAATCCATAGACTCACTACTCCTTCCCTTGAGCAAAACTTGACCCTTTGGAGCACTCCACCCTGCCACATCTGAGCTTCAGATGCAGCTAAGCAGAATGGGGTCCCAGGATGCCCCAAACTTTGTGTCAAAGGGGCACCCCCAGCTGAGGGGACTACAGGAACGAAGTAAGCATCAGTCAAGGGGGAATGAGCTTGTGTTTGTGAGAAGTAGGTTGGGGCCCATCAAAGCCTGGAACAACGGATGGGTGGGGCAGCCAAGAATGTTGAACGGACACAAAGGACATTTCTGATATTGTGGTTCCTGGTAAACCTAGAGCCTTATGAGAATTCAGTCATAGCTGCTACTATGAAGATAAATAATTTTAAAAAATCACCACCATCACCATTTATTGATGGTTTACCGTGGACCAGGAACTGTGTCATGTCCTCAAGGACCAAGTCTTTTGTTGTTTTTTCCCCCTAATACTTTTATAAACTACATTACACATGAATTCCCAAAAGTCAACTGAAATAAAAAAAGTAGACACTCAACATACATGCTCATTGAAAAAAAATCATTTGATTGAACCAGTGTAAAACTTCGTGGTCAAATTGTTCTGTAAATTTCTGAACACTCTCAATGTTTGTATTCATTTCATCATGGACTACAGCAGGCTGTAGATTCAATGGGGACGTACCCTGCTCCCTAGGCAATACTTCATTTGATTTCTCATCAACCTTCAGGGCAAAGTGCTGTGAGTATGCCCATTTCACGGGAGAGACAACTGAGGCTCAGCTCTCACAGCCTGCTGGGGGTGAAGTTGCGTCAGTCTGACTCCTAATGTCACATTGTGAATCACTTTCTCTAGAGGATGGTTTCTAGTTTGGAGATTAAGTTAACTAAGTTCCTTAATCGAAGTTTTCTATGATTTTTAACTTTTATTATTAGTTAACTAAAGTTTGAACCTGTGTGTATGTATATAAATGTGTGTGTGTGTATGATGTATGTATATATATATATACAATGTGTATATAATATATATTATATAAAAATAATTTATATATACATTATTAAACACATCAAATAATTTATTTAAATAAATGTACTTTGAAAGTCTACCTTTTATTTCAGTTTATTTTTAGGAATTTATTTTATTGTGGTTTACCAAAGTATTGGGGGGAAAATAACAGAATTGGTCCTTGATCACAGTTTGTGATGTGTAGATGTGTATCTCTATCTGTCATCTCTATCTCTATCTATCTATCTATCTATCTATCTATCTATCTATCTATTATCTATCTATCTCCCCTCTCACATTCATATTTTGTTTGGAATATTAAGAATGCACATTTGGTCCCCTATGGCCCAGCAATAGCACTGCTAGGGACTTACCCAAAGGATACAGAAATGTTGACACATAGGGGCACATGTACCCCAATGTTCATAGCAGCACTTTCTACAATAGCTAAATCACAGAAAGAGACAAAATGTCCATCACCTGATGAATGGATCAGGAAGATGTGGTACATATACACAATGGTGTGTTCCATGGCAATGAGAAAGAATGAAATCTGGCCATTTGTAGCAAAGTGGATGGACCTCAAGGGGGTCCTGCTAAGCGAAATAAGTCAGGCAGAGAAGGACAGATACCATTTGTTTGCACTCATAGGTCTAAAAGGAGAACAGGAGAAACCTAACGGAGGACCATGGGGAGGGGAAGAGGGAAAGAGAGCTGGGGAGAGAGAGGGATGCAAAACCTGAGAGACTATTGAATACTGAAAACCAAGGGTTGAAGGGGGAGGGGAAGGGGGAAGGGCGGTGGTGGTGATGGAGGAGGGCACTTGTGGGGAGGAGCACTGGGTGTTATATGGAAACCAATTTGACAATAAACTATTAAAAAAATAAAGGAAAAAAAAAAGAAAGCACATTTGGTACTTTGCTCTTTATTTGCCTGATAAATAATACTTTGGAACTCAAGCGATTGTTTCAGCTGCTAAGCATTCTGTCTCATACCAAACGGGAGTTCTGATCCTCCTACACCCTGGGCTGGCCTCCATTTATTTTCACAGGGCATTAGCCACCAGTGTCACCACTAATTGCTATTTACTAGGAAATCACACGATGCCTTGTAATCAGAGATACTTGACAGAGCTTACTCTTCGCTGGAGGCAGAAGACAGAAACATGAATTAGCTGCTTTTGGTGCTCGTGAAGATGCTCCCCCGTCCTTGCCTCCCTCCCAAGAACACTGCCAATGCGGAACGCCCCGAAATCCTAACCTATTAGCGCTAAGTAATATTACAAAGCCAATACGCACACAAATGATAGGGTGCGGTTAATACCTCCTGGCATTGATGTCAAGAGCCTGTGTAGCCACATGAAAACAAAGGATTAACCACTTCTCATTTGAAAATCTCCTTCCCTCACTCCTGCTAACTTTCACCCGTAGAAAAATGAGGAGATTTGGATTGAGGCTGTATGAGTCCCTGGAAGGAGCTCTATACCCTCAAGAAAGCCTGGACACATAGGGTTTAGTCAGTGCTACTGTTCATTTCTGTTTGTTGGAGGGTTTTGTTTTGACCATGGTTCGTGAGGACTCCGAGCCTCTGGCCTTTTCAAATTGCACAAGGTTATCTTGCACTTTTGAATGTATAAAACACATTTATTGTGGAGTTGTCATCTATTTAGCAGAATCATTTAGTTTTTCCACCCTATTGACGTGTAATTGACAAGGGCAAGAGAGAATTGTGTGTATTTAAAGTGTACGACTTGGGGTTTTGATCTAGGTGTACCCTGTGAAGTGATTACCAAGATCCAGCTAATTAACATACCTGTCACCTCAGTTCCTTTTTTTCTCCGTGTGGTGAGAACCCTTAAGATCTACCCTCTTAGAAATTTCCAGTGTATAATACAGTATGAACTGTAGTCCTGTTGCTGTCTACTAGGTCTCCAAACCTCTTTCATCTTGCATAAGTGAAACTTTGCACCCCCCTGACCACTATTCTTCTATTTGCCCACCCCCTGCCCCTGGTGATTCTTCTCTGCAGTCAACTATTTGAGAAACCTTCTATAAATGGAATCATGATGTCCTTGTCTCTCCATGTCTGGCTTCATTTCACTTATCATAACACCTCCCTGTCCGTTCCTGTTGTCACAAAGTCAGGATTTCCTTCTTTTCTAAGGCTAAATAATACTCATCATGAATATATACCAGATTTTCTTTATTCTTAATTTTTCTAAACACCTGGATTACTCTTTTGAGGAGTAAAGAAGAGGATCAGACTTAATATAGGGAAATAAAGATTTTGGAATCAAATGTAAAAGGCATCTTTCTGGCTGTCAGGGCTGTGAGGTCACTCTTGAGAGCATGCATGAGGATCGCTCAGGTAAACATCTACAACCTCTGTCTTCCATGACAATCCTCATGGCCACCTAAGCTGACAGAGGACATGTATGGTCATGCATATGCGAAGGGCTTTGCATGAATTATCACCCCCGAGACCATACATGGGCTCTGAGACGCCTCTGAAACATAACCAGTGATTTAATAACCATGCCCATTTCTGGCTGAGCATGTTACATGTAATATAAGCGTTAGGAAATTGGAAAAATGTCTTTATTTAGGTCCAGGGGAAGTGTAAAATGACTAGGATTATGGTCTCTGGAGCCAGACTACATGGGATTCAATCCCAGCTCTGGTAATTACTAACTGAGTGACTTGTGAACTTGGGCAAGTTACTTAAAGTGTGCCTTCCTTTCCACGTCTATAAAATGGAGAAGTGAATGACTTCGAGGATAAAATGAGTTAAGAGATGTAAAGGGCTTAGAACAATGCTTAGCTCATTGTCATTATTGAATACACATTAACTACTAGCCACCAGTCCGTTTTAGCAGTGAACTCTAGACCAGATAGGGACTCTTGAGTTCATGTTTCATTCTCCTTATGTTGCTGAAATAATCGCTACTTGGTCATTATCATTTTATTTCAAACTTTTTAATGATTATTTATTTGAGAGAGAGAGAGAGAGAGAGAGAGAGAGAATGAGCAGGGGAGAGGCAGAACGAGCAAGGGAGAGGCAGTGAGAGAGAGGGAGACACAGAATCTGAAGCAGGCTCCATCCTCTGAGCTGTCACCACAGAGCCCGACGCGGGCCTCAAACTCACAAACCACAAGATCATGACCTGAGCTAAAGTCGAATGCTTAACTAACTGAGCCACTCAGGTGTCCTGGTCATTTTTATTTTCAAATAACTGCTGTAATCCATTTGTTAATATTTATGTTAACAACAAAGTGTGCTCATTTTATATATTTTCTTTATTGGTGGCATTTTAGGATATGATTTGTGATTTGCATCAGAAAGATCGGGGCTGTAGTTTTCTTAGTGTGTGAGTTTACTCTTTCCAGCTGTGTTTGTAAAAATGAAATTTCATTTCATAGAAGTGTTTGGAAATTTTCTTCCTCATCAATAACTATAGAATAGTTTAAATAACATTATAATTATTGACTCTTTAAAGGTCGGTATAATTTTCCTGGTGATTTTTTTCCCCAAAGTGGTTCTTCAGCAACTTTTTTCTGTGTCTCCTTTGGAAACTGAAATCCTTATGCTTTACTAATTTCACAAAAAGTTTTCCATATCGTGATGATTTTCAAATCTACTTGCATAAAGTTTAGTTGCATCAGTTCTCTGATTCTTTTAATTTCTCTTCCTCCTTTTGTTACTTACCCTGATTTTGCTTTTATCCCATTTTACTTCCATTTTCTTTCTTTTTGTCTTTGTTCATTAGTGGATCATTAACTAAAGTCAGCTTGTGGATTACTAGTTTTATTTATTTTAAAAACTGAATTCTAACAATTTCCATTGGTCCTTTCTACTTTCCTGAAGTTCATTTTGTTTTCTTTTCTAGCTTCTTGCTTTAGACGTTGTCTTTCATATTTAGTGATAAAATAGCAAAGTATATGCATTTTCTCTGAGCACTAGATGTCTCTCACATGTTCTTTGATTTTTATGTTTTGGATAGGCTGAGATTCAGCACTGTACGTTTTCTTGGTATGAAGAATTCATTAAGATATCACTTAAAATTTTCCAAGATGGCAGAGCATTCATTTCCTGATTGTATTTAATGGCTTTATTGACATTGTAATGACATAATAGTATCTGCATATATGTTACTTAGAATTTATCATGGTTTATGTAAGGTTTGATAGATGGAGGCAGAGGCGAGAAGAAAGAAAGAGACCAAGTTATGGAGCCAAGAAGGCCTTTACTGGAGTCTGCAGTTCCCGGGCGAGGTTCCACGACTCTGGAGTGGGGAGTCAGGGAAGTCGCGCCTGGTATGGGAGAGCAAGGTGTTTTATGGGTGCAAAAGTTCCGGGTTTGAGCTCAGGTGGGCCGATAGCCAAGTAGGGGCATCTTTGGACGGTGGCAGGATTCAATTGGCTGTTCACTTCAGTGGAGTGGTGGATGCTGGAATTCCATGGTGAGGCATTCCAGTTTGCGACAGTCCAGATCAGAGAGTGGGGGTCGTCAGTCCCTGGCGGTGCCTGGAACTATTATCTGACCTGCACTAAAATGGCCGCTGGTGCCTTTCAAATGGCTCCGGTCATCCCAGGTTTGCAAGTGGGGGTTGTCAGTGCTCGAAGCTCTCCACAGCAAAGTGGCTGCTCAGTTACCTTCGGATGGCAACTCATACAGTTTCCTTGGTAAATTTATATGTAGCCAAATTTTGTGTATGGCTGTCAGCAATATGTAGTCTGTCTTATTATACAAAATCTGATAAATATTTTTAGAATCCAGTTATGTAAATATTCTATACTTTTGCTTCATTTTTGTCTACCTTGACTAATGTGGAACCACAGATACATTCAATTATCTTACAAAATTCTTCTTTCCTTAGATAGTAACTATTAGTTACTTGCTGTGAGCAATAATAAATGCTAATAAACTCTCTTTCTCTTACGTGTTCTAGGAGATTTAGATAAAATGGTTTGTAGCCCAGCTATTATTTATGAACTATGGGTATTTATTTATTGTGCCTCTCACCTTCCCTTCCTTCCCTGTTTGCATTGTCAGATCTGTCCATGAGCAGGACACAAACACACGCAGTCTGTTCTTATATTCTCATATGCACCTGCTTTAATCTTCTGTTCCACTCAAATACACTGAAACATGTGGTCGCTTCCAATGATCACTCCCCACCACCTCCCGAGTCTTTTCTTGGGTCATTACAGTTTCATTCTATTAACTTTTGTTAAGAAGGGCTCATGGGTAGGGCACCTGGGTGGCTCAGTCACTTAAGCGTCTGACTTCGGCTCAGGTCATGATCTCAGTTCATGGGTTAGGCCCCCAGCGCCCCACGTTGGGTTCTGTGCTAACAACTCAGAGCCTGGAGCCTGCTTTGGATTCCATCTCCCTCTCTCTCTGCCTCATCCCTGTTCACACTCTGTATCTCTCCAATATAAATAAACATTAAAAAATTAAAAAAAGAAGGGCTCATGGGTAAATATTTTCTGAGATTTCCCATGTTGAAATTTGCTCATAAACTAGGTAAATAAAGAGTGCCTGATAGGGTATAAAATCCTGGCCTTACACTTTCATTTCTTAAGGATATTGTATGTGTTGTTCCACTGTTTCCTGTCATTGAATATTGCTTGGGGTAAATCTGAAGTCAGTTTGATTTCTTTTTCTCTCGTAAATGACTCATTAGATCTTTTTGCCTTGTTTTCCGAAGGAATCATTACATTTATTGAGAAGACCGATGGTGTCCTTGGAGCATGTCACAGTACTAACTATTCTATTAGTATTAGCTCTTTACTCTTTTTTAAAAACATTTTAAAAATGTTTTTTACTTATTTTTGAGAGACAGAGAGAGACAGCGCTAGCAGGGGAGGATCAGAAAGAGAGGGAGACACAGAATTCAAAGACAGGCTCCAGGCTCTGAGCTGTCAGCACAGAGTCCGACAAGGGGCTCGAACCCATGAACCGTGAGATCATGACCTGAGCAAAAGCTGAACGCTTAACCGACTGAGCCACCCAGATGCCCCATAGCACTTCACTCTTTTCTGGTATATTGTGAGTCTTTTCAATACTGTAGGTTCATAGCCTTAATGTGTCAGAAAGATTTTTTGAATTATATACTATATATCTGTTTCCTTCATGGCTGGGCTTTCTTCTTGCAGGCTCAAATGATATACATGTTAGATATCCTATGTCTGTATTGTATAGTCTGTTATTCTTTTTCTAAACATTTATTCCCCTTTTTTTATGTTTGATTTCTCATTTCTATCTTCTTCATCTTTACTGTGACTTCTTCTGCATTTCGGCTATTTTGTACGCCTTTCCATTTGCCCTGATTTCTGCAATGGTTTCATTTTTCATTTATTTTGTTTCTGATATTTTTGAGTGTAAGTTGCATATCCTTCTGTTACACTTTAATCATCTGTACTCTGAATTCTTTGATTTTGGCTTCATGGCTCTTCATAGAAAGATTGTAAGTCTTTTTTTCTTTTTAGTTTTTTTAAAAAGTTTATTTATTGGGGTGCCTGGGTGGCTCAGCTGGTTAAGCATCTGACTTTGGCTCAGGTCATGATCTCACAGTTCATGGGTTTGAGCCCCACATTGGGCTCTGTGCTGACAGATCAGAGCCTGGAGCTTGCTTCAGATTCTGTGTCTCCCTCTTTCGTTCTGTTCCTTCCTTGCTCATGTTCTGTCTCTCTCTCAAAAATAAAATAAAAACATTTAAAAATTTTGTTTAAAGTTTATTTATCTTAAGAGAGAGAGAGAGAGAAAGAGTACAAGCAAGGGAGGGGCAGAGAGAGAGAGAGAGAGAGAGGGAGGGGGAGAATACCAAGCAGGCTCTACACTGACGGCATGGAGCCTGATGTGGGTTTCCAAACCTATGGATCATGAGATCATGACCTAAACCGAAACCAAGAGTCAAACACTTAACCAGACATTTAACCGACTGAACCATCCAGGCACCCAAAAGATGTAATTCTTGAAGATGTAAAACTCAAATTTATTTGATTATAATTGGTATCTATTCTGTGACATATTTGTGGGTGTGTGCACATGCACACATGAACCTGTGGTTTTAGTCTCTCATTATGGTTTCTCTTTCTCTTCTTTTGATTTCCATTTACATCTTTGTATCCGTGTTGTGTTAGTTCCTTGGATTATTCATCATGGAATACATTGTATTTTGTGGGCTAGATAATTGTAAGGTTTCCTTATAGGAAGGAACAAAGATACTGTTCTGGTGTAGTTGGTTTTCATAATTCAAAGACTCTCTCTTTTGAATTATGAACTTCTAGCAAGTTTGACTAATCTACTTTTCTGAGTCCATCACTTCATTGCTTTAGCTTCTTTTGGACCAAATGGAGCCCACAGAAGATTTTTCACCAGTCCACCCAGATCCTACCCATAATATTGCAAACAAGCGATCCAGATCTTGCATCTCCAGGTGCTGTGCTTCTTTTAGGAAGCATGTTTGTGCTGCTACTTTCTGAGAGCAATCAACATCAAAGACTCTTAGCGCGGAGACCTCTCCCATTACTTTGTTATTCTGCTATTCTGGTGTGTCTTCTGCTCAATGCCAGCTGCTTTTCACAATCCCTAGAAATATTTTGAAGTCTAGGAATTATATTTGTCTCCAGTTTTACTGAACACGGTGTGCAAGAGTTTTGTTTGTTTTTCTTGAGGGAGGATGTCTTTCAGATGATTTCCAGGAGGAGAAGGAAAAGTTCTCACTAGAGAGGAAGTCCATAATTTTAGTTTCTTGTGCTCCAGATTTGACCAGTTAATAGTTGACATTCCATAAATGTTTGGGGAGTAGCTGAATATGGATGAATAGGTTAGTGGAAGCCAAAGAATCACTAAATTAGACAATGTTTGTAATGTCTGTAATTTATGAAGTTTTCCTAATTATTATAAATATAAACATTTCTTGAAAGTATATTTGAATATAAAATGTATTGAATCCTGGGGCACCTGGGTGGCTCAGTCAGTTAAGCATCTGACTTCAGCTCAGGTTATGATTTCACAGAGCCCAGCATCGAGCTCTGTGCTGACAGTTCGGAGCCTGGAGCCTGCTTCGGATTCTGTGTCTCCCTCTCTCTCTGCCCCTCCCCTGTTTGCGCTCTATCTCTCTCTCAAAAATAAATAAATATTTAAAAATTTTTTAAAAATAATTGAATTCTCAGTGACACTACATTTTAAAAATCCCTTCCTGAGGCTTTTGAGCGGCTCAGTCAGGTAAGCATCTGACTTCAGCTCAGTCATGATCTCAGGTTTTATGAGTTTGAGCCCTGCATCAGGCTCTGTGCTGACAGCTTGGAGCCTGGAGCCTGCTTCGGATTCTGTGTCTTCCTCTCTCTCTGCCCCTCCCCCACTCACACTCCATCTCTCTCTCTCTCAAAAATAAATAAACATTAAAAAAAATCCCTTCTTGAATTTCTTAGAAGTGCATAAATAAGGTCTTTTCTAGATAGTATCATATATATGTTTTTCATATTTTAGTATTGTTGAAACAAAATGAAGGATCTTACTTTCAACCAAAATAATCCAAAATTGTATTAGCTTAGCAATTAGTCACTGAAATACAAAGCCAGGAAAATAAGGCTACTTTGTAAGATCTGAATGTGTATATGATTTAATGTGTGTTTTCTTGCCATCACATTTTTTTCTATAAAAAATATGTTGGAAGATTAAGTGCAAATAGTTTATTGCTCGATGCTAACTTTAACATGCTGCTAGTTAGCACAAATAGTCCAAGAAGTGAGATCCGGACTCTACCTCTTCATTGTATCTGAAAGGTTCTTTGTGATGGAAACAAAGCCCAGGTGTCTATCTTGGTAACTACCACCCAGGTATCTATCTTAGTAACAACAAAATACTTTGGATAAAATTCCAGGAAGGCTAAAGAACCACTTCCTTCTTACTACTTTTTTTTTTTTAACGTTTATTTATTTTTGAAAGAGAGACACACAGAGACTGAGCATGAGCTGGAGATGGGCAGAGGGAGAGGGAGACACAGAATCTGAAGCAGGCTCCAGGCTCTGAGCTGTCAGCACAGAGCCCCATGGAGGGCTGGAATTCATGGAGGGCTGTGAGATCATGACCTGAGCCAAAGTCAGACGCTTAACTGACTGAGCCACCCAGGTGTCCCCCTTCTTACTACTTTTAATAACATCCACAATAATAGTTTAGGAATTAAGTTAGTTATCTAACATGACATAACAAAAAAATTACAAAACGTGGCAGCTTATGGTCACACATACTTATTGTCTCATATGGTTTCTGGATGGAGAATCTAGGAGCAACTGAGCTGTATTGTTCTGGTTCTCCATCCCTGGGTCTTATGAAGCTTTCATCAAGCTGCCCCTTGAGGCAGCAGGCACCTCGAGGCTAGGCTGAGTTTGAAGTGAGTAGAAAGCTCACTCTAGTGACTGTTGACGGGAAAGCCTCGATTCCTTCCACTGTGAGCCCCTCTATAAGGACTGCTCACAATATGACAAGATGGTTTCTACTAGCTGAGTGAAGAGAGAGACACAGAAAGACTGAGAAACTGAGAGACTGAGAGATAGAAGCTGCAGGTTCTTTTACCACCCATTCTCAGAAGTGTAATATCATGACTTCTGCCACATTCTAATGGTCATACAGTCCACTTCCGGTAGAAGGTAGAAAGGGACAACTCAGAGTATGAACACTAAGAGATGGAGACCATTGGGGTATCTCTTGGAAGCTTGTAAACAGAGGCATTAAACATTTTCTAAGGAGTACACCAAGCATAGGGATACGTACATTATAGAACCATTTATTTAGTCCTTCAGTGAATCAGTTTTGTGATCAATAGAACATGAATTCAGCACCTACCATGTACCCGGCTCTGTGCTACATACAAGGGATTATAAAGTAGACATGACCTCATACTTCCCTTCTGGCCATAGAGACAAGTATGGAGGACTGTAGGACATAAATGATGATATTCCAATTTACAATAAAAGAGGGTTGAGCGAAATACCACAGGGGTATTGTGGAGAGAGAGATTGGTTTTGTTTACAGAATGTGCAGCCAAGTTGAGCAACTGACATACGAGTTCACCTTGAAAGACAAGCAGGATTTGGATACAATAGAAGGAGTGATTAGGATTTCAAGAGGAGGAAACAACATTAAGTGTGGAAGATGTTTCTTTTCCAAAGATGGGCAGAACAATGTTCCATTCTATGTGCTCTTCTGCGATGTCACCTTGACATGTCCCCATTAAGAGTCTACTTGTACACCTCCTTAAATCTGGGGGACCTTGGGACCGCTTTCACCAATAGATCATGATAGAAGTGGGGCCACACCACTTTCTGTCATGGTCCTTAAATAGATAGGCACTTTCTACCACCCTGCTCTTGGAATCCAGCCCCTATGTAAAAAGGGCACAGAATCCAAAGTATAAAATCCAAAGTATAAAATCTTCGGTGTTCCTTGATAAGTGCTGTTTAAGGAAAAGGTGGACATTCTCAACTCTTCTGAAGGTAGAGTGACATAAATGGACTTGTGTCTTCTTCACAGTGAAGAAAATATAAAAGGTGAGCCATACAGAGGAGGTGCTGGAGTAAGGCAGAACTGTTTCGAGAGCAACCAGTCCTACAACAGCAATGAATGCAGAAGTATGAAGAGTCACATCATGGAGAGAGCAGATGCCATCAGGAATGTTTAATGATTAAAAATCCATCCCTTTGCCTGGAAAGATGACATTAGATAACAGTAGTAACATGACTTAGAATGCCTAGCCATTATCTGAGACAGCAAATGTAAGATGAGCAGTAGGTATGGTGGGATCAGGGTTGGTTGATGACTTTGGTTTTAGTTGTGTTGAATTTGGGTGCCTCTGGGACTTTTCATGATTGCAGTCAAGTCCTGGAAAAGCAAGTGTGCTGGTCTTTTCCCTTCCATGATTTCACCTTTCTCTCACGCTTCTTAATTACCTTTAACAGGGGCAGCAATCCAAGAGATGTCGTTTGCTCCTGAGTCACCGCTAATCGCTCCCTACAGATTCTTACGTTATAACAGTCCTAACATCCCACCAACCCACTTTTCCCATTTGGTATTTTTATGATCTCTAATTATACACATAAGATCCAGGTAATGACTGGGTTACATTTTCTGCCAGACAAATTATGTACATAATTATAGGCACATGTTCACTGAAATATTGAAGCATCTGATGCCTCTACAGAGAAGATAATTGTCAACCTTTGCACTGTAATTAAGTCTAAATGGGAATCCTAATCATTTTCCAAATGAGCAAACAGTAAACCAGCCTTGATTGGCTGTGTCATGGCAGCAAATGGAATGGATTTGCCACACAGGTTAATTAGTCATCCATGAATGTCACAGCCCTCAGAAAAACCCACGTTAGAGCTAAGCCTTAGAGCTAATTAGTAGTCTATTGTTGGAATCCTATATGATTTTTACCTGGTTTGTCTGTGGAATTCTAACTTTTTATGGCCGTTTTCCCTTTCCTTGAATCTTTCTCCTCATGATGATTCATACCAAGTCATTTAGATTTCTACCCATTAATTCTAATACAGAGTGGAAGGAGAAAAGATTTGGAATGAGACAGAGCTGGGTTCAAATCCCACTTGATGTCATTCTGATAATGAAAGTCCGACTATTTTACTGCCAACCTCTCGGTTTCAGTAGACTGTCTATGAGCTAGATGTTATTCATCTTACTTTTTTATTAAAATTTTATGCTTTTTTTAAATTTATTTTTTGAGAGACAGAGAGAGCCAGTGAGAGCAGAAGAGGGTCTGAGAGAGAGGGAGATACAGAATCTTTCTTTTTTTTTTTTAAATAGTTTTTATTTATTTTTGAGAGACAGAGAGAAATAGCGTGAGCAGGGAAGGGTCAGAGAGAGAGGGACACACAGAATCTGAAGACGGGCTCCAGGCTCTGAGCTAGCTGTCAACACAGAGCCCGACGTGGGTCTCGAACCCACGAACCGCAAGATCATGACCTGAGCCGGAGCTGGACAATTAACTGACTGAGCCACCCAGGCGCCCCTCATCTTACCTTTGATGCCTTCCCAAGTAGACATTAAATCCTTCCTCTAAGTTTTATAGCCTACATATCTACAGTTCAATATTTGTTTACAGCTGTTTGGGGACATGAAATTTATGTACAAGAATTGCACAAATCTTGACGGCATGTTTGCTGACTTTTGAAAATGCGTATACTCGTGGGACCCAAACCCTGTCAAGACAGAACATAAAGAACACTCTGGAACATTTCCCCATGCTCCCATCAGTCAAACATCACCCCACCTTTCCAGAGGCAATAAGCCTTTTGATAATTCTCCGTTAGTTCTCCCTGTCCAGAACATTCATCCAAATCCAATAATGGAGTCTATAAGTCCTTCATGTAAGGCTTTCTTTTTTCTACTAAGTGGAATGTTTTTGAACTCTACCTGTGTTGCCATATCAGCACATCCTTCCTACTACAACCACCAAAAAGCTGTGACATTCTGTCACTTAATATCATAGAAATCGATTTTGCACTCCTGTCAGAGTGCAACATTGTATTCCTGTTTCAAAGTCGGCTTTCCTGGATGAGGGGAACTTGGTGACTTTAGGATCCTCTCATCTGGCTTTCACCTTTTTTTTTTCTTTCTTTCTTTCTTTTTTAATGTTTTTGTAGGAGAGAGAGCGTGAGTAGGGGAGGGGCAGAGAAAGAGGGAGACACAGAATCCAAAGCAGACTCCAGGGGCACCTGGGTGGCTCAGAAGGTTAAGCGTCTGGCTTCTGGCTTCAGCTCAGGTCATGATCTTGCAGTTCGTGGGTTCGAGCCCAGTGTCGAGCTCTATGCTAACAGCTAGCTCAGAGCCTGTAGCCTGCTTCGGATTCTGTGTCTCCCTCTCTCTCTGACCCTCCCCTGCTCACGCTGTCTCTCTCTGTCTCTCAAAAATAAAAACATTAAAAAAGACAAAAAACAAAAAACAAAAACAAACAAAAAAAGACAAAGCAGGCTCCAGGCTCCCAGCTGTCTACACAGAGCTCGATGCAGGGCTCAAACCCACAAACCATGAGATCATGACCTGAGCTGAACTCAGATGCTTAATGGGCTGAGCCACCCGGGCATCCCAAGCTTTCACCTTTTCTGAAGGCTTTGGTACATCTGCATTTGGCCGATGATGCACGGAAAGAGAAGGCAGAAGGTGACCTTTACTGCTTAAGAACCCAGTGCCACACACCAGGTCTACACATATGCCATTGGTGAGGGCAAATCACAAGGCCATACGTGTATACAGAAGTGCAAAGTGCAAGTGCAGGTCCTGGGTGGGCAGCTTTGGTCTCGCACTCACTCACTCACTCTCCACCATGGAAGGAGTGTGCATTTTTTAGAGAAAGCTAGTTATTTCTGCCACAACGTCTGACCTCAGATCCACGACCCTCCCTTCACACTGGGCTCATTACCAGGTGCCCTTAGAAGGACATCAGAAGCACAAACCCTGCACAGTAGTGAGATGGTGTCCATAGACACTGCATCCCACAGGTCCTGAGCTCAATGTCACTCATCCTATTGCAGCGATCTTACACACTTGCCTCACCATGCTTCCAAGGGCTACCGGGCCACCGCAATGGCTGTGTTAAACCTTGGCTTCTCCTCTTTATTCTGCTCCCATCTCTGCTCATCTCTTCAAATGCCAGCTCTGAGAAATCATTCGCTTAGGCTGAGGCTCTACCTGGTACCCAGAAGCTATTTTCAAGACAAATTACTTTTTTTTCCAAATCATTGTTAGCAAGGTTCCCGCACACGTGTTGAGATTTACTGTGTGTCCAGCTCTTTGCTGGAGATTTTCACACATAGCGTCTAAAGGAAACATCAGAGTATATGAGAAGACATGCATCATTGTTGTTATTCCAGGATTAAGGTCAAGGCATTAAATAGGGCTGTCCTGAGATGTAGAATTAAAGAGTTGACCGGAGATGTGAATCCAGAAATGTGCAGTTGTAAGATCAGAAGAGATTTTTACAGATTTTCTGCTTAATTCCTTCTTTTCACAGACCCGAAAATAGATGTGTAGAGCACTCAGGTGATCTGTCCTGGGTCTGAGAGCTGCAAAGGGGACAGGACAGGCAAAGTCTAAGATATCTAAATATCTATCATATCACTATATTTTTTTAAATGCTGAAATGTTGCTTTGCACACCACTGGCCCTCCACTGCGCCTCGGTGGGCTCCCAGTTGGCAGTCCCTAGTCGGAAAGCCTCCCATTCGGTATCATGCATCATAATCCTCCCGGCTTCTATGCAAACACTGGTGTCAAGCAGCCATCTCCCCAAAATGATCAAACCTGCTTTGCCTTTGCCAGAAACCAAAATCTCCCCAAAACCTGTTTAGCAGAGGCAACAAAAGCCTTTGGCACTATTGTTCCCAGTTAGAAATTATTAACCTTGTCTGATAATGACTTGGGGTCATTGAAGAGGGAGGGAGGCAAATCATGAGAAACTCTTGAATACTGAAAACAAACTGAGGGCTGAAGGGGGAGGGGGAGAGGGGAAGGGGGGATGATGGTCATGGAGAGAGGTACTTGTGGGAAAGCGCACTGGGTGTTATATAGAAACCAACTTGGTAATAAACTACTTAATTACAATAAAATAAAATAAAATAATGATTCCCCCCCCAAAATAAGAATCAGCCTCTCCCATTTCCTGCCTCACTTTGCTTTTATTGTCACATCCATTGTGCACATGAATGTGAACATGTAAATATGAACACATCCATTTGGCCCGGCCCCAGCCACGGTGTCATATTTAACTGCTGCGGATATCTTCCCATCAAAATGTATAACGGTGATAAGCCAGTGTAAGTTAGGTGTCCCCTGCGTACTGAAAATGAAATGGAAAAATATCTTCATTGAGAAAATAAAATGTCTCTTCAAGGCAACAGGTGACATTGCTTTTGTGCGTCCCTAGTTGAGGGCCTCATGAAGACCCCAGCAGGGGGCCCTGGGGTGCACACCTGAGATATGTATTCAGGCGGGAGAGAGAGAGAGGGAAGAGAGAGCTATCTGACTGCTGCGCAACAAGGCAGTGCAATCCCTGATCCAGGCAACAAAGCACTTTCGGGAGATTATACTTGCTGGACTGATATGTAATTTGTGGGAAGCCACTAATTGCAAGTTACATAACATGGCCTTAAATCCTTCCAGAAAAGTACCCTGTTTATTCAAAATGAGGCACTTAAAAGCTGCCAAACTTCCAGAAGTTCTTGCCTGGGGTGACTGGCATTCTCCTGTCCTTCTGGGAAGAGAGTCGCTTTCGCTGCCTATATCGACAATTAGACTTAAGTGTTCGTGCGCGTAGTGGATACACTGGCCTATATAAAATGTAAAATAGTAAAAGCAAGAAAGTTGCTGTTTGCCCGAGAACAATCTGATCTCAGGCCACAAATGTCCATTTACAGATTACACACACAGAGGGAAGTCTCTGCTAAAGGTCTTACAGAAAAAAATAAAAAGGTTAAAAACATCAGTTCTAACAGGAACACTGCCTACTTCTCAGAAGCCAATTAGTACATGTTTTTTGAATGATATAGTTACTATTTATTGAGAACGTACCACATATCCAGCACTTAGTCATGACTCCTCATCTGGCCCCTGAGACCTTCCACATTCAGGCCAAGGCTAACCCTCACTTTTTTCTGTAGAGTCTTGCTGGATTTGTTTGAGTTTTTCAGATTTTTATTCATGCTTCATGCCTTCCCCTCATCATCCTCCCCAGAACCTTGTCTGTCTAGCTATCTGTCCTGCATTTTCCAGCACTCAGCCAAAATCAAGGAACAGGTGAATCAAGGATTTCCTATCTTCAGAGTTGGACATTTCCCCTGACTTAGTATACTGTGACAATTTCCTTCCATGATCCAGAAAATGTGGATGTCACACTATGGATTCCTGAAGCACACTCACTTTTTCTTCCATAATTCTTAGCACAATCATAATTGCTCACGGAAGCCTGCAGTAAGAGACCCAGAAGGAGCGGAAGGGCATTCTTGTCTTGTTCATGGCTACATCCTCCTCTCTTGGTTCCATGCCTGTAGATGTTTAAAAAAATATTTGTGAATTAATATATCCTTAGTGAACTCTCACATCAGTTCTTCAGGGTAGAAATTGTTGTCCTTGATATCCACATGAGAACACTGAAGCCTAGAGAAGAAACTTTGCTAAGATCCTTAATGTAATACATGACAGAGCTGGCTTTCAACACATGTCTACCTTACTGCAAAACCCATGCCCGCAAGTCCTATACAACCTTTTCTTGTGTTTTGAAAGGAACTCATTCTACATTCATTTAAGATAGAAATGTGAAAATAGTACAAACAAGCGCAAAAGAAATTAAGCAAAATGTACTTATGTAACTTATGGCTGGTAGGCAGCAGAAAATTTGGGGTGTGCCTCCCCTGCGTTTTCTGCTTTGGAACATTATAAGCATGAGTTCAAGGACCAGCAGGTGCTGAAGACACCTCACATATGCCTAAATGGAAACTGGGGAGACAGGGAATGAAGTGAGGCCACGCTGTGTTTTTCTATACAGCCTCAGAGTTTGAAATCTACAGGAAGGAACCTCACCAGTCAAGTCAGGACTGAACCAAACCACTAAGGGAGAGGTGTGTGTCACTCTGATGGGGACAGACTGTCACCGTAATCCGCCTGTAGTCTTTGTTTGATTTGGGCTATGGCAATTTCAACCAGATGTAATAAAATTAATCCATGTGGAACCACTTTGAGAAATGATCTCCTTTGACAGATGTACCACGGGTGACTTCATCAGCATAGGACATCTGGTTAACTTTTATAAACGTTGAGACCAACTGAAAACCTGTGCAAAAATGTGGTAATGGCAGACATTGTAAACTCTCTGTATAGAATGCTTGTGAGCACATCAAAGGCTACATGGATTTTGTGAGAGAGGCTCATCGTTTCAACTGGGTGACAGCCCCTCTGAGAGTTAAAAGTGACAAAAGTCACTGAATCATCATTGTCTGACATCCCGCTGCGTTGCAGTTCTCATTAAAAGGAATAAATAATCTTCTATCTGGAGCCAAAGGATGAGCACGTTTGTAAGTAGGGAAGAGCGTGGCTGCTCAAGAAGTCAACTTTTCAGATTTCTAGATCAGACATGGGGCCAAAAGAAGTACAAATTTCCTTAAGTATAACATTGCCTGCTTTGGTGCAATCAATTCCAAACCTCCAAATACAGTGTTACCCCAAGATATCAAAGGTTCCACCCAGCAGTAGCTTGAGAAACCAGTTGTGCAAAGAGTAGGCTCCAAGGGCATTTGTTGGACCAAAGACGAGAAGGATAGAAAAGGAAATGGGCAAGGTTGGAAGGTTGGGATACATTTATAGGTGGAGCATAAGCCATGGCCCAGAGACTAATTTATTTCTCTTTTTTTTTTAAATAGTTTATTGTCAAATTAGTTTCCATATAACACCCAGTGCTTCTCCCCACAAGTGCCCCCCACCATGACCATCACCCCCTCCCCCCCTCCCCCTTCAGTCCATGGTTCGTCTCCAGTATTCAGTAGTCTCCCTTGATCTGTGTCCCTCACTCATCCCCGCTCTCTTTCCCCCTTCCTCTCCCCATGGT
>PJEM01002385.1:202879-235780 GCA_004023845.1 Helogale parvula | reverse complement strand
CAGGGGGCGGAGCACCGGCACCCCCCCCCCGCCCCCGCCCCCGCCCCCGCCCCCGCGGCCTGACTCCCGCGGCCCCGCAGCGCCCCCCGCCCCGGGGCTCCCGGGGGCCTGGCCGCGACCGCCCCTCGGCCCCGCGCGGTGACGCTGTGGCCCCGCCAGGCAGGCCCCGCGGCTCAGGGGACTCCGCGCCATCCGCGGCGTCGGTGGCGTTAGGGAAAGAAAACGACACCTGTGGCGTCTGCGACGACGAGTCCGTACGAGAACCCGCCCGGCGGTCGGCGTGCGGCCGGGGCGGCCTGTGGGGAGCGGCTCCGCCCGCGACGGAGGACGCGGACGCCGGGGTCAGGCGGGAGAGGGACGGGGGACGCGTGAGCCCCACACGCCGGCGACCGGGACGCAGGGCCGGCCGCGCGGCGGCATCGACGCGCCTCCTCGGCTCCCGCCCGGAGCCGCCCTGCGGTGGCGGCTGCCTGGGAGAGACGCGGGCCTGCCAGTCGGGGCGGGACAGCGACACAGAGCCCGAGAGACGCTGCCAGTCACGGCCCGGGGGGCCCCGGGGGCCGCGCCGAGGGCCACCGCCCTCAGGACCGGCCTCACCGACCCGCGGAGAGGAGGCAGGAACCCCCAGGCCGCACACGCGTGGGCTCCCGGGGGGGACCAGACCGCAGCTGGCGGAGGAGGAGCCCGGCAGGGGACGACCCGGAGGCGAGGAGGGACACGTGGGGGCACTTCCGGAGCGAGTGCAGGGGTGCGATCGCTGACTCGGAGGTGAAGGCCCAGCGACAGCGCCCGCCACAAAAGGGACGGCGACCACAGAGTAGAACGACCCAGCCGGGCGGCCTCGGCGACCCTCCCAGCGCCACCTCGGGGCTGGCACACCGGGTGCCCGACGGGAATCGTGACGGCACCACGGAACGGGGGTCACCAAGGCTGGTCTGTCACCGGCGCTGCTGAGTGCGTGCCCACCTGCCAGCGACAGCGACCGCACCGAGCCCGGGGCACACCACCCCGGAGACGATCGGCCACACACGCCAGGGCGAGCGGAGTCCATCGGACCTTTTCCGGACAAGGCGGTTTGAGCGTGCCTATGACAGACGTATGCTTCCTGCCCCAGAGCCTGTACTCTGTCCCTGGGGGCAGCCGCACCACGACCGTCAGCACAAGGAGACCAAGGCCCGCTCCTCGGGTCCCAAGTTAGGACAGCTCTGACCGGCTCCCAGCTCCAGAGCACCCCCGCTGAGTGGCGGAGGCCTTGGCTGTGACTGGGGCACAACTGAGGTTGTCCCTCCAAGACCCCTTTACTCCCACGGGTATTGATTCTAAGAACACTTTTCAATGAACTTCATGCACAAAAGGCCCCGTCTCAGGCCGTGCATCCTGGGGACCTGCTTCAGTACAGGACAAGGCTGGAGACAGAAACGTCGGTGTGCGCCCCAGAGTAACAAGCGCCCTCTTCTCTAGACTAGCCATTGCTGATCCGATCTAGAACCAGTGGGCACATTCCAGCATGAGACGCTCAGTGATACAACTGCTAATGCTGATTTCTGAGTTTCCAAAAAGGGATCCAGTGTTCACAGCCTTGAAGGTGCACCCAGGGTGTTGTGAATTAGAAAATTGGGATTTCAAAAAAGAATAGAGTATTATTAAATTGACAAACAGACTAAAAAAAGGGGGGGAGTGGATCACTCTTGTACCCACGGGTTACAATATAACTTGTGTTAAACAAAACCACACAATAAAATAGGTCCTGCGTGAAATTTCTGAGCAAACAGAATCGCTTCAGCATGATAGCAAGTATGAGAATACTGGTCTTCTGACTCAGAAAAACGAACTCTCTACAGAAGAGCTTAATAAACCAGGTTAAAGCTATAATACAACACATGCAGTAGTTTTATGTTGTCTAGCAGTGCCTTCAATGGATCCTGAGAACATTTAAATATTGTTCTATAATAGAAAATTGCCAGCTCTGACCAAAGAGAAATAGATTTTAGCTACTACGTCCTCTTTGTCTCCCTCCTCTTTCTTTTTCTTCTCTCAGAGGTATTTTTTCCTGCCAGAAAAGCCAGAAATGACCAAAAATAAAACAAGCCCTTGAAGTCATATAAGGCTACGTAGAGCACCCGAAACAAGAGAGTCTAACATATCTCCTTGAATTTGAATTTTTACAGGTGCCATATTTAAAACTTCATATTAATCCATTACCAAATGAATAAAGTATCTAGTAATTAAATTTACTGTAATTATTATTTTATCACACTTGATTAAGTGATTTTTATATGTTAAGAAAAAAACTCCTGTATATATATAAAGACCATGGACAAAGTCCATATTGAAACAAAACAATGTGCCAAAAGTGATAAAATAATAACTTGGGGCCGTAGAGAAAAAAAATCATTCAAATTCAATACTAGAAATACTAGAAATTCAATCAGAGAGTACATAAGAGCCCTAGTGACATTTAGTTTTCTCAATCAATATCCTAACGGTAAACAACAGTTTTTATTTCCCTCCAGAATTCGTAGGTAAATTCTTGTCTGCTCATCAAAAGATCAGTGTCTGTTTATACTGGGTCTTATTTTTTAAGCTGCCAGGATCAATTGAGAAAACACCATCTATAGCTTCTTTGGAACATGGTTGCCACACGTATTAGGAGTATTTTGGTAAAAGGAGTAGACAAGGCTCCCGTTCAGATTTGGGAGCCCTCCTTCCCCAGCGCGAAGCCAGTGGCCCCATCACCTCAGATCCGCCTGCAGACTGAGGAGCGAGGAAGCGCGTGAAGTCACCAACGCTAACAGCCAGGGAGGAAAGAGCGAGCTTCGGAAGTACCTCGGTGTCGCTTGTCTTTCCAACATGATACAAAAAGTAAATCCTTCAGAAGAGTCAAAAAGGAAAAACACCTGAATGATCTGAAAACATGCATTTGGCTCCTAATTAGTCTTTTTGCAGACATTTTGTTTTCTTTCCCACACGTTCACTTCACCCAGTCGAGAAGCCTTCCCTGGATGCAGCGCTCAGCCCTGGGGGCTGCCCTCATTTCTACCGAGCCACATAATGACAGATAACTGCATCAAAACACACCACACATTTTTACATCTACAAAGTGACTGATCCTAGACAACTCTGGTCTGCTCTTTGCAAAAATTTCAGCTTTTATTTAGCTAAGCCAAAAGTAAAACAAATAAACAAATGTCCTATTTCTCTTAGGAAACTGCCTACTGGCAAAATTTTCTGGTCAAATATATAAATTTTTGCTCCCCAAGGGCCAAGATAACACATGTGCCTATAAATAGCAGAGAAAGCTTTTCTGGAAAGTAACACATGAAAATGGGTTATGTCAAGACCGTTTCTCTCTGTGCCTTGCATCAGCCCTGATGCGTTTCCCCCAAATGGCTGTCCAGCTGAGCCTGCTTATTTTCAAGTCAGTCTGGTCATTTTCAGCTATTACTTTTGCCAACAGAACAGAAGAAACAGAGAGAGGATTTTTGTAAGTGATCTTTTATCCTGAGCACTGCCAACTCATTCTTTACTCAGGATAATACTGTTTTTCTCAGAATTGCCCAGTCTGTTATAATAAAGGAATATTACGAAAGAAACACTACCTTCTTCATATTTTATTTAGCTTAAATTTTAGCTTGCCATTTCCCAATTCCAGATCCGGTCAGCTCCAGTTTTGGCAATAACCCCGTGTTCTTTCTCTGCATCCTGCCAACAAAGGCCAGTTCTTACTTGGGGCTTCTGACTTGGACCAGCTGGTGACATGAACTTGGGAATGTGAGGAGGACCTCTCTTCCCTGTTGCCTCAGATTATGCCAGCCCGACTGGCTTTCTGCCTAGGAGTTACCAGGATGGCCAAAAATGCAGTACACTCCACTCTATGACTTAGAAAATTCACTCCACTCATGTAAAAATTAAAATACACAGAAAAAATATGTCGATCACTTTTTAATCTACCTGCAAAGTCCCAGCTGTAGCAGTCATCAATTTCACTATGTTACCCAGGTTCAGCAAAACCCCAGAAGGTGCTTTCTTAAAAGTATTGCTTTCCGTGTTTATATCTTAGTATAATAAACATTTTGTCTGTCTTCCAATCTTTTTTAAAAATATAAATAAATTTAGGACATTTTTATGTACAGAGAATACACACATATTCCCTCTCCCCTGTGGTACACGTTCCCTAATTAGCATCTTGCACTAGGGTGGTGCCCTGGACGAACCAATATTGACGCATTATCATTAGCTAGAGTCCTTAGTTTACATTAGGGTTCTCTCTTTCTGAACACTCTGGGTTTGGGCAAACGCATAAGGCCTGTGTCCATCATCACAGTACCTACTGCCCTAAAAACGTCCTGGACTCCACGCCTCATCCCCCCTCCTCCCCGGTCTCCCCACCACGCCCCAGGCTCCTGGCAGCCACCAATCTTTTAACTCTCGGCCTCCTGAGATATCGTATGGTTGCAATCATACAGTATGTAGCCTTGTCAAACGGATTTTTTTGACTTAACATTCATTTAAGGTTCCTCCATGGCTTTTTATGGCTCGGGAGCTCACTTCTTTTTGTTGAGGAACAATGTTCCATTCCTGAGAAGGCGTCTATGTCTTCCTCCTCCTCCTCCGTCATCATCATGGCTCTATGCCAGGCATTATTCTAGTAAGTTAATTTAATCCTTTCAACAACTTTATAAGATAGGTACTAGAAATATCCCCAATTTACAGAGAAAACAGGGAAGATAGTTTGAGTAATTTGCCCAAGGCTACAAAGCTAATAAATGGTGGAACAGGACTTACGCTCAGGTAGTCTGGTTCTAGGGTCCACGCCCTTAACCACTGTAATATACTGCCTCAAGTCAAAGTGTCTCCTACATTTTTTCAGAGCCTAATCTTGTTTGATGAACCCACAGAGCTGTATTGAACATATAACTACATATATAATTGAATCAGGTGTGCTCTGTATTATTTCTCAGGAAGAGTAACTCCTCTTTCCTACATGTTAAATCCTCTACTTCCATTCACTTAACTATGTAGTGAGCGTCTCCTTATCCACATTCAGCGCTACCCGTGTGCAGACTTGGTGATAGTAACTCGACTCATCATCTAATCTTCAATTCACATTCAATTGTCCGCTTCTATTGTATTTACATTAAAATTTCAGATATCTTAGCCAAAATACTTTCCAATATCAACTAGAGAAAAGTAAGATATTACTTTTACAAACTTATTAAAATTCCAGACTAACACCGGGCCCAGTCTTAGTCACGCTGTTGTAGAGATCCTTGGAGAGATACTACAATAATCTCACCACCTCCGTTGGGCAATGCAGCAACCTGGTAGGCAAACCTAGCAGGAAAACTAGTCTTGAAGCACCAAAGATATTGAAGTCATTTGTCAGCCAGCAAAACAGTCGATTTTTAACTCAGTAAAGTTACAGCCTGCACATTTCAGAATTTCACCCATGCTTGCACGCACTTGTTTAAGCTTCTTCCACCACCCCTCACAGCAAAAGCTCCAACTGAAGGGTCCATGCCTAGTTGTCCCAAAATGTAAACGGTCCTGTAGACTAAAAGAGCTTCACTGAGGGACCCACGGCCCTGGGACTTCTGCTGCACAGGTCATCCCTCTGATCAAAGATGACATGGCTAATCCTTTTATTTTGCGGCCACCTCTGGGAGAAAAACCCAATACACCTCAATCTTCTCACCTCCTTTGCCAGGGGGAGGTATCCTTACTAAGGCATCATTCTCCAATCTGAATATGTAAATTTAGGGTGCCTAGCTGACTCAGTTTGTAAAACATGCAACTCTTGATCTTGGAGGCGTGAGTTCAAGCCTACATTGGGTAGAAATTACTTAAATAAATATGTAAATTTATCATGGAGTTGCAATAACTACTTAATGGAAAAAAAGACTAGGCCAGATCATTTACAGCTTAATGTCTAACTTCCACATTATTAAATTAATGGACACTTAAAGGGACCAGAGGAAAAGCAGGGGAAATTCGGTCCAGGAATGACTATTCTTTCACTCCATCACTCCAGAGAAATATCAGTTCATTTTTCAGAAACTTGATTTCTCACTGGATTAAGGATCCTAAGGAGTCAGACCTAAGGAAAGAGTTAAGAATTTGTGAGAATTGAGGGAGGAAGTTAAGATGACAGAGCAGCATGGAAACCTTGAATTTGTCTTATTCCTGAAACGTAGCTAGATTGACACCAATTTTGAACACCTAGGAAATTGATTTTAGGATTAACATGACAAACTGCATAATTTAAGCCACAGAGCTTGGCAGGTACTTGGTGCAGAGAGGTGAACTGCAAGAGAGAAAAGCTGTGGAGAGTAGGGAACTATTTTTGCAGAGAGGACAGAGAGAAAGGGGGAGAATGCAGCACACTGGATCGTGCAAGAAAAGCACTCCCCAAAAATAGCTGGAGAGAAAGAGAAACAGTGAAAACCTTCACAGGAGACTGAACAAGAATTCTGTTCCCCAAAACCATTGACAGGAAGAAAGGAAAGGGTTCCAGTACCACCAGGATTCTATAGAGTGGAGCACAGAGTCTGAAGTTCAGGAGCTCCGTGCCTGACAGTGCTCTGGTGAGGAAGCAGGGTGAATCCCCAGGAACTGGGCGTGGGGTCTGTGTGCCACATCGGGAGAAGCAGTTCCCCTGCTTGGAGTGCATTTGGTAGAGGCCGAACGGCCTCCCCACAGGCAGAGGTCCCAGCGGACCCCAGAGAGCAGCCACATTGCTTGGTATTGGGACAAAGACACCAGAGTGCGGCGAAGCCTGGTGCTGGCCGTGTTGTGTTGCCATAGTCTCTGAACCGCTGCCACCACACAATCACATGAACATTTTCTGGGGCAAGCTGGCACACCGCCATTGCTCAGCGTCAGTTCCCTCAGAGAGTCAGTGCAGGTGCAAGGTGCAGGGGTCTCTGAAGTGTGGGGTTAAACACCATCTGAGATGAAACTCCGGAAGGAGGTGCCACCTGGCAGGCAGACAGCTTGAACACAGACAAGGTAGAGGCAGGAGCCGATGGAGGCTGAGACAAAGGAGGGGTGCTTGATCACAACTAATGAGAGTGCAAAGGCCCTGCCTGCGCCAGAGACTAGGGAGCTGGGTGGGGCCATTCCACCTCTCCTGGGCATGCGCGCGCTGATCCACCCCAGGAAGCTAAGCAGTGCCACCTAGTGGTGAACGGAGCCCTTACACCAAGCCCCACCCACAGCACCCTCCGACCAGATCCCCAGAAGGCCACTTGGTGTGCAGTCTATAGTTTTCATAGTTTCAGGTTTAGGTAAAACTGGATGTAACTTCATTCGGGCTTCATTCTCTTTCTTGGTTCATGTATTTGCCCATTTTCTTTGCTTCTGCTTTGTTTAAACTGTTTTTTCTTTCTTTTCTTCCTTTTTCTTGCATGCAGAAGAGAAAAATAATTTTATTTTTATTTGCTTACCTTATTTTTTAATTATTCTATTTCATTTTATTAGATTTTATATAAATTTTTAAAGTTTCTAAATGTTTTCTTACCTTTTTTTCTTTTCTTTCTTTTTTCTCTGTTCTATCAAGCTTCTTTCAAAACCCAGACCAAAGCAATCTAGAATCCAGTTTCCTTTATTTGACTTTTGTTTTGTTTTTAATTTTTAAATTTTAATTTTTTACTTTATTAATTTTATTCTTCCTCCAAAATGACAAAACAAAGGAAATTATTCCAGAAGAAAGAACAGGAAGAAATGGCAGCCAAGGGTTTAATCAACAGAGATGTAATCAAGCTGTCTGAGTTAGAATTTAGAACCACAATAATAGGAATTGTAGTTGAAGTTGAAAAAAAAGCACGGAATTCCTTTCTGTGCAGATAAAAGAAAGAAAACCTAATCAGGACAAAACTAAAAATGGTATAACCAAGATGCAATATGAAATGGATGCCAAAACAGCAAGGACAGAGGAAGCAGAGCAGTGAATCAGTGATATAGAAGACAAAATTATGGAGAATAATGAAGCAGAAAAAAGAGGTAAACAAAGGCAAAAGATCACAATTCAAGACTTCGAGAACTCAGCGACTTCTTAAAAAAGAGTAACATCCAAATCATTGGAGTCCCAGAAGATGAAGAGAGAAAAAAAGCAGTAAAAGGTTTATGTGAGCAAACTATAACAGAAAACTTTCCTAATCTGGGGAAGGACACAAAACTCAAAATTCAAGGAGCACTGAGAACCCCCATTAGATTTTTCAAAAAATGACCACCACCATCGCATATCATAGTCAATTCACAAAATACACAGAGAAGGAAAGAATTATGAAAGCAGCAGGGGGGAAAAAGTCTTTAACCTATAAGGGAAGACAGATCACGTTCACAGCAGACCCATCCACAGAAACTTGGCAGGCCAGAAAGGAGTGGTAGGAAATAGTCAACGTGCTGAATTGGAAAAATATCCACCCAAGAATTCTTTATGCAGCAAGGCTGTCATTCAAAATAGAAGGAGAGATAAAGAGTTTCCCAAACAAAAATTAAAGGAGTTTGTGGCCACTAAACCAGCCCTGTAAGAAATTTTAAGGGGTACCCCCCTTTGAGTGGAGAAAAGGAAAAAGAGAAAAGAAAAAAAGAAAAACAAAACAAAACGAAAAAGACCAAAAGCAACAAAGACTAAAAATGTCCAGAGAACACCACCAGAAACAACTCAACAGGCAACACAATGGCAATAATCCATAAATTTCCGTGTTCACTTGAAATGTTAATGGACGGAAACACTCCAATCAAAAGACACAGGGTATCAGAATGGATAAGGAAACAAGACCCATCTATATGCCACTTACAAGAGACTCATTTTAGACCTGAAAACATCTGCATTTTGAAAGTAAGGGGATAGAGAACCATCTATCATGCTAATGGTCATCAAAAGAAAGCTAGAGTAGCCATATTTATAACAGACGATCTAGATTTTAAAATTAAGACTGTAACAAGAAATGAAGGTCATTATATCACAATTAAGGGGTCTATCCACGAAGAAGATCTAACAGTTGTAAGCCTTTATGCCCCCAACATGAAGGCACCCAAATATATGTCAATTAACAACATAAAACAATTCATTGATAATAATATCATAACAGTAGGGAACTCCAACAGCCCACTTACAACAATGGACAGATCTAAGCTGAAAATCAACAAGGAAATAATGACTTTGAAAGACACACTGGACCAGATGAACTTAACACATACATATTCAGAACATGTCATCCTAAAGCAGCAGAATACACATTCTTCTCCAGTGCACATGGAACATTCTCCAGAACAGATCACATAGTAGGTCACAAACCAGCCCCCAACAAGTACAAAAAGATCAAGGTCATACCCTGCATATTTTTCAGATCACAATGCTACAAAACTTGAAATCAATCATAAGAAAAAATTTGGAAAGACCATGAATATTTGGAGATTAAAGAATATCCTCCTGAAGAATAAATAGGTTAACCAAGAAACTAAAGAGGAAATTAAAAGGTACACGGAAGCCAATGAAAATGAAAACACAACAGCCCAAACCCCTGGGACGCAGGGTGGACATGAGAGGGGCATATATGGCAATCCAGGCCTTCCTAAAGGAGAGAGAAAGGTCCCAAATCCACGCAGCCTATCCTCACACCTAAAAGAACTGGAAATATAAAAAAATCCAAAATCAGCAGAAGATGGGGGAAAAAATAAAGATTAGAGCAGAAATCAATGATATCAAGATTACAAAACAACAGAAGAAAAGATCAATGAAACCTGGTTTTTTGGAAGAATTAACAAAACTGATAAACCCTGAGACAGACTGGAAAAAGGGAAAAAAAAAAAAAAAAGAAAGGAAAGGATCCAAATAAATAAAATCACGAATGAAATAGGAGAGATCACAACCAACACAGCAGAAATACAAACAAGGATAAAAGAATACTATGAACAATTATACAACAAATTGGGCAATCTGGAAACAGTAGACAAATTCCCAGTCTAAGTACCAAAACTGAAACAGAAAGACATGGAAAATTTGAACCCCCTTAACCAGTAAAGAAGATAAATCAGTAATCAAGAAATCTCTCAACAACCAAGAGTCCAGGGCCAGAAAGCTTTCCAGGGAAATTCTACCAAACATAGAGAAAAGAGTTAACACTTATTCTTTTGAAGCAGTTCCAAAAATATAAAGATGGAACAAAAACTTCCAAACTCACTCTACAAGGCATTACCTTGATTCCAAAACCAAACAAAGACTCCACTAAAAAGGAGAACTATAGACCAATGACCCTGATGAACATGGATGCAAAAATCCTCAACAAGTTACTAGCCAGCCAGACCTAACAATACCTTAAAAGAATTATTTACCACAACCAAGTGTGATTTATACCTGGGATGCAGGGCTGGCTCAGCACAGCAAAGGAATCAGTGCGATACATCATATTAGGGGGTTAGTATACAAAATCTACGAATAACTTTTCAAATGCAAAACCCAAAAACCAAATAACCCGGTGAAGAGATGGGCAAAATACATGAATAGACACTTCTCCAAAGACGACATCCAGATGGCTAACAGACACATGAAAACATGCTCAACATCACTCATCACCAGGGAAATTCAAATCAAGATCAAAATGAGATACGACTTCACATCTGTCAGAATTAAGAACTCAGGCAACAACAGATGTTGTCAAGGATGCAGAGAAAGAGGATCTCTTTTGCACTGCTGGAGAGAATACGAACAGGTGCAGCCACTCTGGAAAATAGTATGGAAGTTCCAAAAAAAAAAAATTAAAAATAGAACTACCCTACAACCCAGCAATGCCACTACTAGGTATTTATCCAAGGATATAGGAGTGCTGTTTTGAAGGGGCACATGCACCCCAATGATTACAGCAGCTCTATCAACAATAGCCAAAATACGGAGAGCCCAAATGTCCATCGACTGATGGATAAAGATGTTATATATACACATACATATATATACACACATACATATACATACATATATATGTGTGTGTATTACTCAGCAATCAAAAAAATGAAATCTTGCCATTTGCAACAAGGTGGATGGAGCTAGAGTATATTATGCTATGCGAAATAGAGAAAGACAAATATTAATAGATTCACATAAGGAAAGGGAAGCAAAAGTAATATAAAACAGAGAGGGGGAAAAACCATAAGAAACTCTTAAATATACAGAACAAACTGAGGGTTGCTGGCAGAGTGTTGGATGGGGGAAGGGACAAATAGGTGGAATGAGCACTGGATGTTATATGTAAGTGATGAATCACTAAATTCTATTCCCAAAATTATCATTACACTATATGTTAACTAACTTTAATTTAAAAAATAAAAATAAAAGAATTTGTGAGAATTGAAAGAAACAAAATGATGAAATACAGTCTGGTGCCTCAGACAAATTACTAACAATGAAGAGATGGTTGATCTCACTCTCTGGACTTGTAAAACGATTTGATATCCACAGTTTTTGGTCTACCAAGTACATGACTGCTTAATATATACTGCTCATGAAAATGATGAGAAACTAAAGGAACAAAATCAAATAGACCAATTCTGGATCATAAAGCAATTCAAGAATACACTCCTTTGGATTACTTAAGATATAAAACAACTATCACTCTTTTACCCAATACACAATGAACGTTATTTCTAGAAATAACTGATATAAAACCTGACCATGACTGTAAACTGTAAACGGCTCATGATAGAATTTAAATATCTAAAGTAAATCATCTTATAAAAAAAGAAAAAAGGATTTAGGAATTTGGACTTGATAGAAATTATGATGGCAAAAGATAATGGCAGAGCAATTAGGTAAGAAAAAGAAATGGAAGACATCTAGGTTGGAAAAGAGTAAAATCATCTCTATTTGCAGATGGCATGATTTCATATATAAAAAACACTAAATAGTTTATACCAAAAACCTGTCAGAGCTAATAAAGAAATTCGAAATTGAAGGCACAAGATTCTCAACAAAGCAGTTACAGAAGAAATATAACTCAACATAGTAAAAGTCATATGTAATAAACCCTCAAACAAGATATTAAGTGGTGAAAAGCTTTTCCTCTAAGATCAGGAACAAGACAATGATGTTCATTCTCACCAGTTTCACTGAATATATTACTGGAAGTCCTAGCCAGAGCAATCAAAGAAAAAGAAATAAAAGGTATTCAAATTGGTAAGGTAAAGAAGAAATAAAACTGTCACTACTTGCAGATGAAATGATCCTATGTAGAGAAAACTCTAAAAAACACACCAAAACACTATTAGAACTAATTAATGATTTAGTAAAGTTGTAGGATACAAAATTTAAATACAGACATATCTTGAATTTCTATATACTAATAACAAAACTAGCAGCAGCAAGGGAAATTAAGTAACAATCACATTTACATTGCACTAAATTAAAAAAAAAAAAAACTAGAAATAAACTTGGCCAAAGAGGTAAAAGATCTATACACTGAAAACTGTAAGACATTAATGAAAGAAACTGAATACAACATAAATTAATGGAAAGCTATACCATGCTCATAGATTGGAAGAACTATGATTGCTAAAATGTCCATATTGGCCAAAGCAATCTAGAGCTTCAATACAATCCCTATCAAAATATCTAAGGTAGGGGGGCGGCAAGATGATGGAGAAGTAGGGAGGTCTGTAATCTCCGCCCACCTGCAACTATCAAACTGAGAAGTGCTAAGGATCATTTTAACTGGGGCGCAGCATTAAAGTGCATGAACTAGGATTTAGAAACCTGACGGAGCTTAGAAAACCAAAGCAATCTGGCCCGCCCGTGGCACAGGGAGGTCGGACTCAAGAGCGGCTGGCAACGCGCGGTCTGAGCGGGGCTTGGGGCCGCCATTCTTCTCCCCGCACCACGAAGGCGGGGCCTCACAGAGCAGCCCCCGAGACCCAACCTGCTTACATCAACCACACCCATCTGTGCTGGAGAGCTGCTTATTTTCTTTCTAATTTTTTAAATTATCTTTTTATTTTTTAATTGTTTCCCTTGTTTTCTCTTTTATCTTTTCCTTTTCCCTTCTTTTTCCCCCCCCCCCCCCCGAGGTCTGGGAAAGACCAACGTTTACGCATGGCTGTGATTAGATCAATTCTTGCCATCCAGATATATTTTCCCTTCTCTCATTCTTATCTTTCCCTTCTGCAGGTTTTATGCTCTCAGACTGTCCTTTATCTTTGGCTGTTTCTGTACCCCCTCCCTTCTTTTGTTCATTTCCTGTCCTTTCTTTTCTGTTCTTATTTTCTTTCCCCTTTTGATTTGCTTGTTTATTTGATTAGTCTGTGCATTTGCATGTTATTGCTACCTGTGTTTTGTCTGTCTGCCTTTTCAGGGCCACCTCAAGAAACAAGCCAACTACACATGGTGGAGAGTCCCAAATATCACTGACTGGGGAAATAAAATAATCAGAGGCATAACAAGAGGAACTAAGAGACAACATTAAAAGAACACCTCCTAAGATGACAGGCCCTGGACAGCACAGAGTGAAGAACGAGCTTTTAGAACTGACAAGAGACAGAGAGCTGGCCAAATGACAAAACGAAAGACACCTCCTCTAAAGAAATTCCAGGAAGAAATCACAGCGACAGAGCTGCTCAAAACAGACACAAGCAACATAACTGAACAAGAATTTAGAACAATTGTCATAAAATTAATTGCTGGGCTTGAAAAAAGCATGGAAGCCGTCAGAGAAGCTACTGATACAAAGACTAGTGACCTTAAAAATAGCTGTGATGAATTAAAAACACTATAAATAAGGTGCATAATAAAACACAGGCAGTCACTGCAAGAACTGAATCGGCAGAGAAGAGAATAGGAGAATTAGAAGACACAGTTATAGCAAAAGAGAAAGCCGAGAAAAAAAGAGAGAAATTGATACAGGAGCAGGAAAGGAGAATTCGAGAACTGAGTGATACAATCAAAGCAACATATCCGAATCATAGGAGTTCCTGAAGAAAAAGAAGAAAGAGAAAAAGGTCCTGAAGGGGTGCTTGATCAAATTATAGCGAGAACTTCTCCACTCTGAGGAAAGAAAAGACACTGAAATTCAAGAGGCACATAGAACTCCCCTAAGACATAACTTGAAGCGACCTTTGGCATGACATACATAATGAACCTGGCAAAATATAAAGATAAAGAGAGAATTCTGAAAGCAGCTAGGGATGAAAAAGCCCTAACATACAAAGGGAAACTTATCAGAGTGGTTACAGACCTATCTACTGAAACTTGGCAGGCCAGAAAGGACAGCAGGAAATCTTCAATGTGATGAATAGGACAAACACGCAACCAAGAATCCTTAATTCAGCGAGACTGTCATTCAACATAGAAGAGATAAAGGTTTTCCAAATAAAGAAAAATTGAGAGAAATTTTCCCTCTATGAGGGAAACCTAGCTAGGAATATAAGGCACGAGAGACATCACTATAAACATGCACTCTACAGAGAACACAATGAATCTAAACCCAATTTTTCAATAATATCACTGAATGTAAATGGACTGAATGCCCCAATCAAATGACATGGGGTAGCAGAATGGATAAAAATCCAAAATCCATCTATTTGCTGTCTACAAGAGACTCACCTTAGACCTGAAGACACCTTCAGATTGAAAGTAAGGGGATGGAGAAAGATCTATCATATGACTGGAAGTCAAAAAAGCGCCGGAGTAGCCATACTTATATTGGAGAAACTGAACTTTAAAGTAGAGGCATCAACAAAAGATGAAGAAGGACATTATATAATAATTGCAGGGTCTCTCCAAAAGGAAGAGCTAACAATTATAAACATCTCTGTGCTGAATTCGGGAGCACCTAAATACATACAACAACTAATCACAAACAGAAACAATCTTATTGATAAAAATGTGCTTACTGCAGGGGATTTAAATACTCCACTTACAGCAATGGATAGGTCAAGCAGACAGAAAATATCTAAATAAACAAGACCTGAACGGCACTCTGGAACAGGTGGGATAAATAGATATGTTTAGAACTCTGCATCCTGAAGCTAGGGAATTCACTTTCTTCTCGAGTGCACATGGCACATTCTCCAAGACAGATCACACACTAGGTCATAAAGCAGTCCTCCATAAATACAAACGAATTGAGATCGTACCATGCACACGCTCAGATCACAGTGGTATGAAACTCAAAATCAACCACAGGAATAAAACTGGAAAACCTCCAAAAATGTGGAGGTTAAAAACCACCCTACTGAAGAATGATTGGGCCAATCAGGCAATTAGAGAAAAATTTTAAAAATATATGGAAACAAATGAAAACGAAAATACAACAACGGAAACTCTCTGGGACGCAGCAAAGGCAGTCCAAAGAGGGAAGTTTATTGTAATCCAGGCCTATTTCAAAACCTAGAAAAAGCACAAACTCAAAATCTAACAGAGCACCGAAGGAAACTAGAAAGGGAGCAGCAAGAACATCCCAAACCCAGCAGAAGAACAGAAATAATAAAGATCAGGGCAGAAATAAACAATATAGAATTCAAAACAAACAAACAAAAAAAAAATACAGTTGAATAGATCAATGAAACTAAGAGTTGGTTTTTTGAGTAAATAAACAAAATTGATAAACCCCTAGCCAGACTTCTCAGAAAGAAAAGAGAGAACACCCAAATAGACAAAATCATAAATGAAAATGGATCTATTACAAATGATCCCTAAGAAATACAAGCAATCCTGAGAGATTATGAAAAATTGTATGCCAACAAACTGGACAATCTAGAAGAAATGGACAAATTCCTAAACACACATGCACTACCAAAATTCAAACGGGAAGAAATAGAAAATCTGAACAGACCATAATCAGTGAAGAAATAGAATGAGTTATCAAAAATCTCCCAATGAATAAAAGCCCAGGGCAGGATGGGTTCCCAGGGGAATTCTACCAGACATTTAAAGTAGAGTTAACACACATCCTGCTCAAGCTATTCCAAAAAACAGAAATAGAAGGAGAATTTCCGAACTCATTCTACAAATCCAGCATCACTCTGATTCCCAAATCAGACAGAGACCCAACAACACAAAAAGAGAACTACAGGCAAATATCCTTAATGAATACAGACGCAAAATACTCAACAAGATACTAGCAAATCGAATTCAACAGCACATAAAAAGAATTATCCATCATGATCAACTGGCATTCATTCCTGGGTTACAAGGCTGGTTCAATATTCACAAATCCATCAATGTGATACATCACAGTAACAAAAGAAAAGATAAAAACCATAGGATCCTGTCGATAGATGCAGAAAAAGCATTTGACAAAATATAGCATCCTTTCTTAATAAAAACCCTCGAGAAAGGATAGAAGGAACTTACTTAAACATTATTAAAGCAATTTATGAAAAACCCACAGCTAATATCATCCTCAATGGCGAAAAACTGAGAGCTTTTCCCCTGAGATCAGAAACACGACAGGGATGTCCACTCTCACCACTCTTGTTTAACATAGTGCTGGAAGTCCTAGCATCAGCAATCAGACAACAAAAGGAAATAAAAGCACCAGAATTGGCAAAGATGAAGTCAAACATTCACTTTTCACAGATGACATGATACTTTACATCGAAAACCTGACCAACTCCACCAGAAGCCTTCTAGAACTGATCCATGAATTCAGCAAAGCCATAGGGTACAAAATCAATGTACAGAAATCGGTTGCATTTTTATACACCAAAAATGATGCAACAGAAAGAGAAATCAAGAAACTGTTCCCATTCACAATTGCACAAAAAACCATAAGATACTAAGGAATAAATCTAACCAAAGATGTAAAAGATCTGTATGATAAAAACTGTAAAAAACTTATGAAGGAAATTGAGGAAGACACAAAGAAATGGAAAAACATTCCATGCTCATGGATCAGAAAAATAAATACTGTTAATTGCCATTACTACCCAAAGCAATCTATACATTCAATGCAACCAATCAAAACTGCACCAGCATTCTTCTCAAAGCTATAACAAACTATCCTAAAATTCATATGGAACCACAAAAGACCCCAAATAGCCGAAGTAATATTGAAGAAGAAAACCAAAACACAAGGCATCACAATCCCAGACTTCAGCCTCTACTACAAAGCAGTCATCATCAAGACTGTATAGTATTGGCACAAAGACAGGCATATAGACCAATGGAATAGAATAGAGAGCCTAGAACTGGACCCACACATGTATGGCCAATTAATCTTTGGCAAAGCAGGAAAGAGTATCCAATGGACAAAAGACCGCCTTTTTAACAGATGGTACTGGGAGAACTGGACAGCAACACGCAGAATGAAACTTCATCACTTTCTTACACCATACACAAAAATAAACTCAAAATGGATGAAGGACTTGAATGTGAGACAGGAAACCATCAAAACGCTAGAGAGGAAAGCAGGAAACAACCTCCTTGATCTCAACTGCAGTAATTTCCTACTCGACACATCCCCAAAAGCAAGGGAATCAAGAGCAAAAATGAACTATGGGGACCTCATCAGGATAAATAGCTTTTGCATGGCAAAGAAAACAACCAATAAAACTAATAGGCCACTGACAGAATGGGAAAAGATAATTGCAAAGGACACACTGGATAAAGTTCTAGTATCCAAAATCTACAAGGAGCTCACCAAACTCCAAACCTGAAAAACAAATAATCCAGTGAAGAAATGGGTAGAAGACTTGAACAGATACTTCTCCTAAAAGCACATCCAGATGGCCTACAGGCACATGAAATGATGCTCAGTGTCACTCATCATCAGGGAAATACAAATCAAAACCACACTCAGATATCACCTCATGCTTGTCAGAGTGGCTAAAATGAGGAAAGCATAGATGCTGTCGGGGATGTGGAGAAATGAGCTCCCTCCTACACTGTTGGTGGGAATGTAAACGGGTGCACCCGCTCTAGAAAACAGTGTGGAGGTTCCTCAAAAAATTAACAATAGAACCCTTCTAGACCCAGCAACAGCACTGCTAGGGATTTACCCAAGGGATACTGGAGTTCTGATGCATAGGGGCACATGCACCCCAATGTTCATAGCAGCACTTTCAACAATAGCCAAATCATGGAAAGAGCCTAAATGTCCATCACCTGATGAGTGGATCACAAAGATATGGTTTATATATACAACGGAATACTACTTGGCAATGAGAAAGAATGAAACCCGGCCATCCGTAGCAACATGGACGGAACTTGCGGATGTCACACGAAGTGAAATACATCAGGCAGAGGACAGATACCGTATGTTTTCACTCATACATATGTGGAAGAGGAGAAACAAGAGAGGACCATCGGGGAGAGGAAAGGGAAAAAATAGTTAAGGAGAGGGAGGGAGGCAAACCATACGAGACTCTTAAGTACTGAGAACAAACTGAGGGTTGATGGGGGAGAGAGGGGGGAAAGGGTGATGGGCATGAAGGAGGGCACTTGTTGGGTTGAGCACGGGGTGTTATATGGAAACCAACTTGACAATAAACTACAAAGAAAATATAAAAGATATGTTGTCAATCATAGTATATATAGCTTTTCAAGAACCTTAGAAGTCCCAAGAATAGATGCTTTTTACGAATGTCCCCCAGATGCCGACACTTCACCACTTCTCCTGGAATTTGCCACTAGATAAGTTGCCTACTTGCCAATCACTAAGCCCCAGTAGAATGTCACAATGAGAAGACACTGTGTGACACTCACCACTGTCTACATGCTGGGTGGACTGCAGGAACCTAATACACTTCTGTTCAATTAATGAATATAACCAACCAAATAAAATCTATGGATCAAAATCAGACAATTATTACTGGCAAAGCCAGTATTAAATGCCCGTTTTAACACCCGGCAAGGGAATTAGGAGCAAATACTATCTTAGTCCACATTTTAACTTTGACTAGATAAAAACCAACTGAATAATCATTGACTAAGGTTCTAACCTGTCCAGGATTACACTACACACAACTCCAGAAGGCAAGGATTTGTAAGAGGAAAGCCCCACTCTTGAGATTTGCTTTGGCGCACCACATAACAACATAATGACATTTACTACAGGTAGACTTGTCTGCAGGGGGCAGGAGGAGTCCACAACTCAAGTGACTTCCCTGTGTTTACATTCACAAGTGAAGATGATTCGTAGAAGAGGCAAGTTTGAAATATAATGTCCTTTTCCTTTAATCATGTTCCTTAGCATATACACTTAGTAGGTTGTTATGTATGAAATTTTCTATCGGAGCACAGTTGAAATAGTGGGGCTTTCAGCCCGAGTTACGAAGGCTTTCTTTGGCACTACACGGAAGTTACCTCTTCCCGATGGATTTCAACATAAAGACCTGTTGCTGGTGTCAGAGCACTGTGCCCATCCAGAGGTGGACCCACCAGATCTACCACATCCAAGTGCAGAAAAGAGGGAGGGGGTCGTCTGGCCAATGGTGGGGGTGTCAGGCATGCTAGGACTAACATCCAGAAGCCGATCTGTTTACCTTCAACCAAGAGCAGAAATTAAATCCATCCAGAATTGGGGTCCCTGGGTGGCTCAGTCGTTTAAGCGTCAGACCCTTGGTTTCAGCTCAGGCTATGAGCTAGCAGTTTCATGAGTTCGAGCCCCACGTCTAGCTCTGTGCTGGCAGCAAGGAGCCTGCTTGGGATTCTCTTTCTCTGCCTCTTCCCTCACCTGTACTGTCTTTGAGAGAGACAAAATAAACAAACTAAAATAAAATAAAGAAATAATTCATCCAGAATACACAAGCAGCTTAAATGAAGCCTAATAACCTCATATAGCCTCTTGAAAAATCAGCCCACACTTCACATAGTAGAGACTTGACATAAATGCATATTTTAACATAATTTAAGACTAAATGCCCTTAGATTAATAACATTTTTAAATGTTAGCATTTATTAATCACTCTATCAGGCTGTAATTAAAACATTCATATTATTTCATGAAACCACAACTCTGGGTAAACATGGACTTTACAGAAGAAGCTGGAGGTAGTTACATCGGCTAGCCGGCCCACAGGCATAGGGCACACAGCAAAATCGTATTTGCCCCAGGATTCACACTGGCTGCTGCCCTACTCTTCACCATTAACATTGCTACCCTGTTCCCCTTAGACCCTTACCGCTAATGGGCACTCAGGCCCTGTCCGTACCAAAGGGATCACTCATTCAGTAACCAAGAGTTGACCATATTTATATTTATGTGTCACCTAAATACTATCATTTGTATCCATATACTAGTAAGTAGCATTTCACAAGGACTAACACAGGGACGTCGTGAAAGGAACCATCCCAATGTGTTTGGCAAACAGAACTCAGTATGTTTTCATCACATAGAGTTACCTCATTTCTGGCAGTCATGATTCCAACAACTTTTAATCCAAAAAAACAAATCTAATATTTCTTTGTAGCCAAATACATTTGTTTTCAAAAGGTGATATTTTTAATAATCTTAAGTATCTCAAATTGAGAAAATATCCAATTTTTTATTTTTAGTTTCAAAAATATACTTTGGAGGTATGTCATTTAAATGTAATTATTAAACAGATTTATAAGTAACTTTACAACTTTATTATTGTGATGATCATGACCACCATAGTTGGATGCTTGGCTATCAACTCTCAGAAATAAAGCCAAAAACATCAACGCATGAGGACAAAGGAAGACCACAGTGATAGGGTGAGAAAAAGACCTTCCTACACAGAAGTCAGGAGAGGAGTCAGGTAAGGAAGGAAAAGGATTACAAGGTTAACAGAGGTGATGAACAAAGGGCACAAGGTAGGAATTAGCCAGTGGTTCAAGTGGTGAAGCGATTTCCCCACAGTATTCTTCAAATCCATTGTTAGTGTTGATGTCAAAGGAAGACGGAGGGGATCATGACCAGGACGGGGAAAACCGAAAGTGCCTAAAGGAGCAGAAAGGAAAAACCAACAGGACAGAAGAGAATTTGGTCACAAGAACAGAGGTGACAATGGGCTGATGGAAAGGAAAATTCACCAGAGAATGATGGTAGAGTAGTCAAAACAGAAAGGGAAGGGCTTCTCTTAGCTGCAGTTGGTATTCTACTCCAATAAACGCAGTCAGCACACCTTACGACTGAGCTTGGGGACTGCACACTTAGCTTGAAGACGACACTGATTAAAATGTGTTATCCTAAATTAAAATGTTATCAATGTATCAAGTTACCTATCATCACCAATCATAAATAATTTTCCCTCCTATGCAGGACCACAATGACAGCTAAGTGATTCTCACTGTAATGCTTCATAATCAAGGGTTTAAGACAATGGTGGGTGTCAAAGCGGACTCCGGAGTTGTAGTTCTTTTCAAGAACTGTCTGGCTAACAGAAAAGAACAATAACAGACTTAATACAGAACTGTATTTACACCAAATGAAGGCCAGATAACGTAGCCAAGACGTTTCTGTGGCAGTCTGGCAAGAGAAAAAAGGTAAGAAAATCTGAGGTCGAGCAGCACACCACAGTATAGACATGGGGAAAAAAAAGCAAGAGATAACACCAATATTTACATTTCAAGCAGATTAAATAAAACATCCTCAATTCTAAATTATTTTACATTTTAATTACTCTGTGGTTGTATGTAATTTATAGTTTTATAAAGGCCCAAAAGCATATACAACATTTGCATTAGTACAGTTTTATGCATTAAACAATGTTTTAACAAAAATAATTCAAAACAATACTGAGTCAGTCCACAGTATCATTTTTCTCCTTAAAGTCCATACATTACTAAAGATTAAGAAACCCAGGCAACTATTTCACTTTTCTGGTGTACTCAATCATTTTCACTTGAGTACTGCAATTACTGAAGAAGTCTACTGCCCACCTTAAATTACCTAGATTTTTTAAATTATAGCAAAAGAAGATAATTTATGATAAAAGATATAATCTGAACATCTGACAATCATTACTTACTTGGCTTGAAAAGGAGTAAAACAATACATCTCTTCAGTTATCAACTGTGGAGAAAATCTACTTCTGTTCCTCTACTGAAGGCTGCTAAACTACAGAGTACGCTGCAAATACCACCGCCCCGTGTAATCAGCATTTACAGTTACCGTGCTTGTTGATTGTAACTAACTTTACTACAATATGAGGACATCCTGTTAAAATCCCACTTCACATTACATTGTAAATTTTCCAGGTTACTTTGTTATCTGTTTTTTTTTAAAGCAGTATTACAATGAAAGAAATATACTCAATTATTTTAATAGTCCTTCCTTATAGTTTTTGGAAAAAATTTTTTAAAAATTACTCAACTACTAAACTGAACAACTAAAAGTTTTTACTCTCAACTCAATAATTTGCCTCTTTACTGACAACAGGTTTCTCATTACTGTTGGGATTCTTAGTCTTCCTTTGGGGGTAGGAATTAACTTCACTTTTGTATAATTTCTTGGCTGCCAAAACTTCTAGATATACTGAAACAGCTAATTACTGAACAAGGACAAAATAAAATAATTCACACTAAGTCTACATTTGGCAGCATATGGATCACTGCACAAACCTGAAATGGCATATGGTCAGTTACTCACTTTAGAAAAAAATGATTACTGAAATCTAAGTTAAGAAAGTGAGATCTATCTGGCTTTTAGCGTTGATTTCCTAAATGAACTTGCTAAAAAAAACCGCATGGGCTATTTTTATATACTGCACATACAATGAGATGAAACAGAAGCTTAAGCACTTTGGGGGCGGGGGTACGAGAACATCCTACTAAGGATGTAAACACCATGGCACCTTCTTCCTATCCAATTGTTTTTTAGTCATGTACTCACCCCATGAGTTCCCCAAACTCCCTTATTTCACAAAACAATAGTTCTGACATCACTTTCTGTTCCATCGAATACCTTCAAATTTTTCTCTTCAAAAAATGCTTATGGTGGATCTTTTAATACTCCATTATACTTTTAAAATAACATTTTCAGTGTGAACTGTGGTAAGATTTCCATCCACTGTAACTTCTATAACTCATACTAACTTTACCATAAAAAATACTTTATTTCCATACATTTCCTGCTTTTTAGTAAACACAGTACTGGGTGGGAATTATAAGCTAATGCTCTTATGAATTCTGTAATATACTGCAACCATTCCTTTTTATAATGTTTCTACTTTATATGCAAAATACATATACTTTCCAGAATTGTAAGAATTGGAAACTTTTTGTAAAAATAACCCCAAATCAATCAAGTTGGTACTGGAAAATTATACTGATAGCTATCAGAAAAGTAAAATCCGTGCCTTTTAGATCCTTCCCAGAAATAAGTGATACTAAGATTCTACACGTCTAAAAAATATACTTCTAAAAGGAAACCGGGGGTGGGGGGAATCCTTAAGTACCTCTCAAATCCCATTATGCTTATCATTAGTACTCGTATTCTGTAAAATGCACATAAGAACATAGTCATGTGCTCGCTAGAAAGGTTAACCGAGTTCCGACCAAAGTAATTCCGTGACGCGCCTACCAGAGCTACCCAAGGCCGTGGAGGCCGCATCTACTAAGGATAATGTACTAATATCTTCCATCAGTCTCCTCTAAATTTTCAATACAATATTAATTTCACATGTATTTATCAATAATAACATATTTAGTGAGAAATATTCAAATCAACGAATTAGCATTAAGCTATCCAGAGTAATAGACCATATATAGTAAAACTAATATACTCTCCAAGCAATTACTCAAATTGAAGTGATATTCTTTTAAAAGGATAATTTGAAATTATAAATTTCTAATCTATTACACTCAGAAGACTCAAATACTACTGACTATCCTTACAACTGTTTGTTTCAAAATTCTGAAAACCCATAACAAATGCCATTACTTTAAAATATTAGTAAAATGTTAAAAACAGCAATTCTGAAAACTAGTAATTAAAACTATTAAAGCGTAACATTGACCTAATAGGACAAGAACCTTATTTTTGTAATCTTTATTAATATATGATCATCCCCTCAGGTCGCAACTACTAGCCTTTTAAACAACGTTTCAAAGGCAACTTTACAGTTCATTTAATACCACACATTCCTACAACCTTAGCACTTTGGAAAAGAAAGGAAAAATTGCTTCAAAAATGCAGTCTTAGAAATGTTACTATTAATTAAGAGTGGCTCTACATTAGTTCCTTCTATAGTCGACCAGTGTGTCTCAGATTGCCACATATATCTTGATTGTGACATGCAAAATGGGTTCTGCTTTGGGAACTGCTAATTGGCATGCAGATTTCTGCAGAGATCCACAATCCCAAAAACAAAACAGAGGATATAAACATTCTAGGGCCGCCTCACAGAACATGTACTGAGGAGAAGAAACCCATCACAACAGTGGATATAGGAAAAGGAAAAAGGACAAGTGATCAAGTACTCTGATTCTCAGTCCACCAATATATAAATTACTTAACAGCATTCAAAAGGTTATTAGCTCCCATGTGTGACAAGACACATTCTCAAGGTGGAAAAGGAGTTGTTAGACTGATTCAGACCATCAGCAATGGTCTTACATATATATGATGCCATTGTAGTTCAAGTTAATCTTCAACCATTAAAAATTTTTAAGAATGTATTCCAAGGTAAGATTTCAAACCTACTTTAATAAATTACACATGGACGAATTTGTGTGTGTATATTTTCTGTCATTTGAAAGCATCTTAAACCTCTTTGATAATGAAAAAGAATAGTCACGTTGAAATTATTAAATTTAGGCAAACTGTCACTGGCTTTCATGTATTACTGACCAAGAAAAAGTAGCCCAGATCTTTAACTTAGAATGAACTGATAAAACCACGTCAGGACGTCTTTGAGAAATTTGTCCTTTGTACCTGAACACCTTTCTATTTTCTTCAGTGAATACATAAGAAGGGAGGATTTTTAACAAAGTAGTATACCCAGTGCTTTGAAATGAAAACCAGTGATCTAAAGCCTATTTTGGTAAAGGCAGAACACAAATAAACTTTCAATTCAAAATTAGTATTTGCCAAAGTGGAGAGTAAGTTAAATTGGATAAAATTAATCTCAATTAGTATTAAAAGCACTAGGAGAAGACATGTCACAGAAAACTAAAGAAAAAAGAAGTTACGAATTAAAAATGGAATGTGTATTTGGATGATCTGCAATCTATAATTCAGTAAGAATTGCTAGAATCCAAACAGTTTTAAATAATATTTCTGGTAAACTCAAATTCAAAATATAACACCTGGGATTCTTCCTTTTCCAAAGAAGAAATTAAACTAATTAGCTAAGTTGTTCTCTGAAATTCTCTGCAAATTCCAATTCCCAAGAAGTAAACAAAATGGAGTAATAATAAACGGTGGGTGTAGACGGAGAGCTACAGTAATCCAGTTCCTGCTGCCTCTGCGAGGGTCTGTACACGGACCACATCAACATGATAGAAATGGCGCGGTTTCTCAGGACACGGTCCACATTTTATTTACATTTTAAGACTAACTTTAATCTCAAAATCACAAATCCATACACCTATTTCCTTTTTCGTTGATTTCACTTAAATGCATGGTTTGTCAAACAAAGACTGTAAACAAATATTTACCATGTCTGTTACATGTAACACACAGGAACGGCTTTTAACAGGTATTCATCGGCCTCCCCCACGACATTTTTTTATTATAAATACAGGTATCAAAACAATCCTGAACATACTTTTGATACTAGTAGTCAGCACCCACACCGCTTCAAAAATCAACACAATTTGTGACAATATTCATTGTACCTGCTACTTTAGACAATTTCAACTTGAAGCTCTTTCACTAAGCAAGATGGGTAAAGCATGCCAGTTCTGTTTTTCCTTCTTGAGATGCTTTTACTTTTCGGAAACACACATGCTTCCACAGCATGTGACTCTTCTCTCCATGCTTTCATCTCGAAAACCTGAATTCTATCTTGAGTGCTCCAGGTTTATGCTTAAACGACAGTGCCTTAGCAAGAGAAAACAAATGGTGCTGCGTTTTTCCTCCTGTAAGCTGCAAACATAATGGTGTGCATGTATTAAATATATCCTTACAAATGTCCAGGTCATGTTTACCAGCTGGAATTCTTTTACTTAATGTGTGGGAATTTTGCATTGTGATATTTAATCAAGACATTAACATGAGTAGAAGGTTGTTGATTTAAGACAAGTTTGAGATCCACTAAAATTAATTGTTGTATGTCTGTCCTTCTGGCGGCTGTGGAAGCTTCACATTTTCTTTGGACATCATCAGACGCCGCAGCTCCTGGAGTACGACTTTAATGCTATATGAGTTTTGCCATTTTGCTAACACTGGTATGCTCCGCGCATCCACCTGAAATGGGGGGAAAAGAGCGAATTCAACCACAAACTTTACAGTAAGTACTACGGCACCAACTTATGATATTAAACATGCTTTAATAAGAAGTGCTTTAAAAATTCATAGCCTGGCTCTATTTTCACAAAAGAAACACTATGAAACTACAGGTTCGGAATACGGGAAAAATAATCCTCTGTAACAGGTATTTCATAAAAATGTGTCTTGTGTGTCTGTGTGCTTTTTGTATACCTTACAAGACACATGTAGTGAACTCTGGACCACAGAAATAAACAAACATTACATTAACTACCCTGTGAACACAGCTGCCAATTCATTCTTGATGAGACAAGGTCTGCAGGTTCCTCTCCATTTCCAATGCCACTACCCAGAATCTGGGCAATTATCTCCACTGGGATTTAGAAAAAGAGCTGTTAAATCAATATCTGCTTCTGGATTTTCCTTTCCAATGTAGTCTCTGCACTACACTAACCTCGCCCTCACTGTGGAAGACCAACAGAACGGGGCTAGAGCAACCTCAAAGCCTAATTCCCAGGTAACTGACATCACTTGACCTGTCTGGCAGTTCCCTGGAAAACCCCACTCACACAGGCATTTTTTTTTAAGTTTGTTTATTTTGAGAGAAACACAGACTGCATGAGTGGGGGAGGGGCAGAGAGAAACTTGGCCAACTGCGCTCTTGAGAAACACCACAAGTCTCTCCACCTGCTTGGTTTATGGACTATAAAGTGCTTCACAGTTCGAGTTCTAGAGGAAATCAGATGTAATTTCAATCATATTTGATTCTGTTCACTGGGCTGGCCATCATTCAATTCTTTTTTTTCTTTTCTTATTCTTCAATACAGAAAAACAAAAAATATATATATTTTTATTTTCCATTTTTACTAAAAAGATTTTTCTGTAATGTTCTATTGTACCTTTTACTATTTTGTAAAATTTTCATATTCTATTTACCTCAATCACTTCATTTTACTCTTTTTTCTAATTTTCAAATGTTTACCTTTTTTTTCTCTTTTTCCTTTCTTATCTTTCCCTTTTATCTCTAATCTACCGTATCAAAGCACACTTAGGATCTAGGATCCTTTATTTGATTTTTTTTGGTGTTGTTTTTGTTTAATATTTATCTTTTTTACTTTATTAATTCCTTTTCTTCCTTCAAAAATGGTGAATCAGAGAAACTGACCTCAAAAGAAAGAAAACGAAAAACTGAAAGCCAGGGACATAATCAACCCAGATACAAGCAAGATGTCTGAACCAAAATTTAGAATCACAATAAGAATACTAGCTGGAGTTGAAAATAGATTAAAACCCCTTTCTGTGGAGATAAGAGGAGTAAAAGCTAGTAAGAATGAAATAAAAAAATGCTATAACTGAGATGCAATCTCGAATGGTTGCCATGGCAGCAAGGATAGATGAAGCAGAGGTGCATATCAGCGATACAGAAGACAAAATTACGGAGATTACTGAAGTGGAGGGGTTGGGGAGGAGAGAATCTAAGGCAAAATTCACAAAATGTGAATTAGAGAACTCAGACTCATTAAAAAGGAGTAACATGAGAACCACAGGGATCCCATAAGAGGAACAGAGAGAAAAAGGGGTAGAAGGGTTATGTAAGCAAATCATAGCAGGAAACTTTCCTAACCTGGGGAAAGATACAGACATCAAACTCCAGGAAGCACAGAGAACTCCCATTGGATTGAACAAAAACTGACCAACTCGGGGGGAGAGGGGGGGAGGGAAAGAAAAAGCCAAAAGGACCAAAAGCAACAAAGACTAGAAAGGATCAGAGAACACCACCAGAAACAAACTCTACAGGCAACATAATAGCAATAAATTCGTATCTTTCAGTACTCACTCTAAACGCCAATGGACTAAATGCTCCAATCAAAAGACATAGGGTAACAGAATGGATAAGAAAACAAGATCCATCTATTTGCTGTTTACAAGAGACCCATTTTAGCCCTAAAGATACCTTTGGATTGAAAATAAGGGGATGGAGAAGCATCTATCATGCTAATAGTGGCCAAAAGAAATCCAGAGTAGCCATACTTATTTCAGACCATCTAGATTTAAAAATAAATACTGTGACAAGGGATTAAGAAGGGCATTATATCATAATTAAGGGGTCTGTCCACCAAGATCTAACATCTGTAAACATTTATGCTCCAAACATGGAGCACCCAAATATATCAATAAGTTAATCAAAAACATAAAGAAATTCATTGATAATAATACCCTAATAGTAGAGGACTTCAACAGTCCCACTTATAGCAATGGACAGATCATCTAAGCAGAAAATCAACAAGGAAACAATGGCTTTGAATGACACACTGGACCAATGTACTTAACAGATGTATACAGAACATTTCATCCTAAAGCAACAGAATACGCATTCTTCTCCAATGCAGATGGAATATTCTCCAGAAGAGATCACATACAGGGACACAAATCAGCCCTCAACAAGTACAAAAAGACTGAGATCATACTGTGCATATTTTCAGACCACAACGCTATGAAACTTGAAATCAACCACATGAAAACAATTTGGAAAGAAAACAAATACCTGAAGACTAAAAAACATCCCATGAAAGAATGAACGGGCTAACCAAGAAGTTAAAGAGGAAATTTAAAAATACGTGGAAGCCAGTGAAAATGATAAAACCACAGCCCAAAACCTCTGGGATGCAGCAAAGGCTGTGATAAGAGGGACGTATATAGCAATCTGGGGCCTTCCGAAAGAAGGAAGAAAGGTCTCAGATATACAACCTAACCTTACATGTTAAAGAGTTGCAAAAAAATAAAAAGCAAACAAAACCCAAACAGCAGAAGGAAGGAAATAATAAAGATCACAGCAGAAAGCAACACTATCGTAATCAAAAAAATAGAACAGATCAATGAAACCAAAAGCTGGTTCTTTGGAAGAATTAACAAAATTGATAAACTCTAAGCAACTCTGATCATAAAGAAAATAGGAAGGACCCAAATAAATAAAATCAAGAAAGAAAGAGGAAAGATCATAACTAACACAGCAGAAATACAAACAGTAAGAGATTATGAGTAATTACAGGCAAATAAAATGGGCAATCTGGAAGAAACAAATTCATAGAAACATATAAACTACCAAAACTGAAATAGGAAGATACAGAAAATTTGAACAGACTCATAAACAGTAAGGAATCAAACTAGTAATAAAAAAAAAAAATCTACAAAAAACAAGAATCCAGGGTTGGATGGCTACAGGGGAATTCTACCAAACATTTAAAAAAGAGTTAACACCTATTTATTCGAAGCTGTTCCAAAAAATAGAAATGGAAGGAAAACTTCCAAACTCTATGAAGCCAGTATTATCTTGATTCCAAAACCAAAGACCCCTCACTAAAAAGAAAAACTACAGAACAACTTCCCTGATGAAGATAGATGCAAGAATTCTCAAAAAGATACTAGCCAACTGGATCCAACAATACATTAAAAGATTATTCACCTCGATCAAGTGGGATTTATATCTGGGATGCAGGGCTGGTTCAATATCCATAAAACAATGTGATTAGTCTCATAAATAAAAGAAAGGACAAGAACCACATGATCCTCTCAAAAGATAAAGCATCTGACAAACCATAGCATCCTTTCTTAATAAAAATTTCAAGGAAGTAGGGATAGAAGGCTCATACCTCAAGATCATAAAAGCCCTGTATGAAAGACCCAACGCTAATATCATCCTCAATGGGGGAAAACTGAGAGCTTTCCCCTGAAGGTAAGGAACATGACAGAGATGTCCACTCTCACCACTGTTACTCAACATAGTATTAGAAGTCTTGGCCTCAGCAATCAGACAACACAGGAATATAAGGCATCCAAATTGGCAAGGAGGAAGTGGAGGAGGCCAAACTTTCCCTCTTCACAGATGGCATGACAATGATACTCTATATGGGAAACCCAAAAGAGTCCACCAAAAAAAAAAAAAAACCTGCTAGCATTGACCCATGAATTCAGCAAAGTGGGAGGATATAAAATCAATGCACAGATACTGGTTGCATTCCTATACATCAATAATGAAGCAACAGAAAGAGAAATCAAAAAATCGATCCCATTTACAATTGCACCAAAAACCATAAAGTACCTAGAAATAAACCTAACCAAAGAGGTGAAAAATCTATACATGAAAACTATAGAAAGCTTATGCAAGAAATTGAAGAAGACACAAAGAAATGGAAAAATATTCCATCTTCCTGGATTGGAAGTACAAATATTGTTAAAATGTCAATAGTACCCAAAGCAATCTACACATAAAATGCAATACCTACAAAATAACACCAGCATTCTTCACAGAGCTAGAACAAACAATCCAAAAATTTATGTGGAACCAGAAGAGGCCCCGAATAGCCAAAGCAAACTTGCAGAAGAAAACCAAAGCTGCATTCAGGCTGCATTACAAAGCTGTGATCATCAAGACAGTATAGACTGGCACAAAAACAGACACTCAGATCAATGTAACAGAAAAGAGAACCCAGAAATGGACCCACAAACATATGGCCAACTCATCTTTGACAAAGTAGGAAAGAATATCCAGTGGAATAAAGACAGTCTCTTCAGCACGTGGTGCTGGGAAAACTGGACAGCAACATGGAGAAAAATGAACCTGGACCACGTTCTTACACCACACACAAAACTAAACTCAAAACTCAAAACTAAACTTAAACATAAGACAGGAAGCCATTAAAATCCTGGAGGAGAAAGGAGGCAAAAACTTTGACCTTGGCCCCAGCAACTTCTTACTCAACACGTCTCCAGAGGCATGGGAAACAAAAGCAAAAATGAACTACTGGGACCTCAAATAAAAAGCTTCTGCACAGTGAAGGAAACAATCAGCAAAACTAAAAGGCATTCAACAGAACGGAAGAAGATATTTGCAAATGACACATTAGATAAAGGGTTAGTGTACAAAATCTATAAATAACTTATCAAACGCAAAACCCAAAAACCAAATAACCCAGTGAAGAGATGGGCAAAATACTTGAATAGACATTTCTCCAAAGACGACATCCAGATGGCTAACAGACACATGAAAACATGCTCAACATCACTCATCATCAGAGAAATACAAATCAAAACCACAATGAGATCCCACCTCACACCTGTCAGAATGGCTAAAATTAACAACTCAGGCAACAACAGATGTTGTCAAGGATGTGGAAATAGAGATCTCTCTGGCACTCTTGGATACTCTTACAAACTGGTACAGCCACTCTGTAAAACTGTACTGTGGAGGTTCCTCAAAAAATTAAAAACAGAACTACCCTATGACTCAGCAATTACACGATTAGGTATTTATTCATGGGATACAGGTGTGTGGTTTCAAGGGGGCACACTGCACCCCAATGTTTATAGCAACACTATCGACAATGGTCAAAGTACGGAAAGAGCCCAAAAGTCCATCGATGGAAGAATAGATAAAGAAGATGTGGTGTTATACATACAATAGAGTATTATTCGGCAATCAAAAGAATGAAATTTTGCCATTTGCAACTATGTGGATGGAACTGGAGTGTATTATGCCAAGCGAAATTAAGAGAAAGACAAGTATCATATGACTTCACTCATATGTGGAATTTAAGACACAAAAGAGATGACCACAAGGGAAAGGAAGCAAAGATAACGTAAAAACTCGGAGTAGGACATGAAAGATTCTTAAATATAAAGAACAAACAGGTTTGCTGGAGGGGCCGTGGGAGGGGGGATGGGCTAAATGGATAAGGGACATTAGGAAATCTACTCCTGAAATCATTGTTGCACTATATGCTAACTAACTTGGATGTAAACTTAAAAATAAACAATTAACTTTTAAAAAGAGAAAGAAAAACAGTGTGGTCATCCCTCAAAGAGCTAAACATAGAGCCATCATCTGACCCAGCAGTTCCATTTCTAGGTACACATCCACCAGAAATGAAAGTTTCACCCATACAACCTTGTTCACAAATTTTCTCAGCAGCATTATTCATGACAGCCAAAAATAGAAAAACCCAAATGTCCATCCGGTGATGAACAGACAGACAAAAAGTGATAGACAGATAGATAAATAGATAGAAAAAAGATACATACATAAGTAGATGGATATATATATATATATATATATATATATATATATAATGGAATTATTATTCAGCAATAAAAAGTTATACAAGTTATAAGGTACTGAAATATGCTACAACATGGATGAACCTTGAAAATACATTCAGTCAAAGAAGCTAGTTGCCAATAAAACATGTATTACAGGAGTCTATATTTATGAAAAGTCCAGAAAAGGCAAATCTATAAAGAAAGATTAGTGGTTGTTCAGGGTATGGGAAGGTGGAATAGAGAAGTGACAACTAATGAGTAGGGGTTTTCCTCTGACAGGGACAAAAGTATTCTAAGACTGAACTATGGTAACAGGTCCACAACCCAGTGAAAATTAAAAAACACTTAACTAGTCAGGAGTCCAGGGAAGATGGTGGAGAAATAGGTAGTTTGGTACTTCCCGCCTGCATCTCTCAGACAAAGAAGGACTGAAGCCAAAGGACTCTGAACTGCAAGAGTCTGGGGGGGGGGGGGGGGG
>PJEM01002385.1:6889-202779 GCA_004023845.1 Helogale parvula | reverse complement strand
TCTCTAACCGCGGGGCTTTTGGAGAGAGATCCTATCTCTAACTGCGGAGCCTTCTTGGCGCCGGGCACCCTGGTCCCAGAAATTCCCTCATTCCCTCCGGAATAGACGGTAAGCAAGGTATCACAGTCGCGGTTGGCATCAGCAGGAACCAGTCCCCTGCCTGATCCCCAGCTAAGAAGTGCCGCAGCTTGCAGGATTACACTTCGGTAGGTGTCCTTAATGCACACGAGGTAAGATCTGGAAACGAGTCCGAGGGCAAACCGTTTAACACAGACCACCTTGGCTGCGCCCGCGGCACAAGGAGATCCGACCCAAAAGAGTGACCTGCAACACTTGGTTCAAAGAGGGACGGGGGGGGAGGGGGGGTTGCCATTTTTCACCCCACAACCATTAAGGCGGCCCGCAGGACCCACCAAAGCACGCCCATCTGCGCTGGGTGGCTGCTCTGTTACTGGAGCCTGGATACAGAAACAGCCCCTCTCCCAAGACCGGCACTGATGCACTGCCATGATTATCTCCAGATCAATTCTTGCTATTCAGATATATTCTCCCGTATCTCATTCTTATCTCTCCTCTCCTCTGGACTGGGTATTCTGGTTACAGGTTTGCTTAAACAAGCATATATAGTCCATTCTCTTGATGCACATTCTATCTGTTCGATCTCCATCATTACCCTCCTTTCCTCTCTGAAATAATCAGACTATATAGTTTCTTTGGGTAACATTATCTTCCGTTGTTTCGTTTTTTTTCCCCTCCTCACCTCCTGCCTTATTCTCCTTTTCCTCTATCTGAATTAAGCCTTCTAGTCTCTCTGCCTGGTCAATGTTCAATCTTTCTCCCCACCCATCATTTCTCTCTTTGCACATGCTCTTCCATCAGCACTGCCTCCACCCTGCTCTTTAACTGTAGCAGGGATTTCTTGTTTTATGCTTTTAGCTTGTCCACTGACTTTAGTTGTTTTTGTTTTGTTTGCTTTTTTTCTTCAGTTCCTTGTTTGATTTGTTTGTGGCTTTCTGTACTTTTGTTCCGTATGGCTGTTTTCCTTCTCAGGGCTACCTCAAGAAACAAGCCAAACACACATGGTGGAGAGTCCAAAATATCACTACGAGTAGGGAAATAATGTAACCAAAGGCACAAGGAGAGAGACCAAGGAACACCACTGAAAGAACACCTCCTGAACGGAGAGGCCATGGACAGTCTATGAACCTCCTTCAACAGAGCAGCACTCGCTGGTGCAGAGTGCTAACAAGCTTTCAAACCTGACAGGAGACAGAAAGCTGGCCAGGATGACGGAATGGAAGAACTCTCCTCTAAAGAAATTCCAGGAGGAAATGACAGCTACAGAACTGCTCAAGACAGATACAACATGACTGACCAAGAATTTAGAATGATAGTCATAAAATTAATCGCTGGGCTTGAAAAAGGCACGGAAGACACCAGAGACACAATTGCTACAATGGTTATGGACCTTACACATAGTTGTGATGAATTAAAAAACGATATAAATGAGGTGCAAAATAAAATAGAGGCGGCCACTGTACAGACTAAAGAAGCAGAAAGAAGAATAGGTGAATTAGAAGACACAATTATAGAAACAGAGAAAGCCAAGAGAAATAAATTGATCCAGGAACACAAAAGGAGAATTCGAGAACTGAGTGATGAAATCAAATGAAACAATATCCCTATCATAGGAATTCTAGAAGAGAGAGAAAAGGGGGCTAAAGGCGTGCTTGAACAAATTATAGCTGAGAACTTCCCCAATCTATTGAAGGAAACAGACATTGAAATCCAAGAGGCACAGAGAACGCCCCTCAGACGTAACTTAAATTGATCCTCTGCATGGCGTTATCATAGTAGAACTGGCAAAATATAAGGATAAAGAGAGAACTCTGAAAGCAGCTAGGGATAAATGGGCCCTAACATACAAAGGGAGACCTACAGGGTGGTTGCAGACCTATCTACTGAAACTTGGCAGGCCAGAAAGGAATGGCCAGAAATCTTCAATGTGATAAACAGAAAAAATATGCAGCCAAGAATCCTTTATCCAGCAAGGCTGTCATTCAGAATAGAAGGGGAGATAAAGGTTTTCCCAAGCAAACAAAAATTGAAGGAATTCATCACCACTAACCAGCCTTACAAGATATCCTAAGAGGGACTCTGAGGGAAATGTTGCAAGGAACACAAGGTACCAGAGACACCACTACAAGCATGAATCCTACAGAGAACACAATGACTCTAAACCCATAGTTTTCAATAATAACACTGAAAGTAAATGGACTAAATGCTCTAATCAAAAGACATAGAGTATCAGAATGCTTAAAAAAAAAAAAAAAACAGATCCACGTATTTGCTATCTACAAGAGACTCATTTGAGACCAGAGGACACCTTCAGATTGAAAGTGAGGGGATGGAGAACCATTTACCATGCTTCTGAAAGTCAAAAGAAAGCCAGAGTAGCCATACTTATAATGGACAAACTGGACTTTAAAGTTAAGGCAGTAACATGAGATGAAGAAGGGCACTGTATAATAATTACAGGGTGTATCCATCAGGAAGCGCTAACAATTATAAACATCTACACATGAATTTGGGAGCACCCAAATACATAAAAAAGTTAATCACAGAAACAATCTTATTGATAAGAATGTGCTAATTGCAGGGGATTTTAACACCCTACTTACAGTAGTGGATAGATCAACTAAACAGAAAATCAGGAAGAAAACAATGGATCTGAACGACACATTGGAACAGATGGATCTGACAGATATATTTAGAACTCTACATCCTGAGGCTGGGGAATTCACTTTCTTCTCGAGTGCACGTGGTACATTCTCCAAGACAGACCACATACTGGGGCATAAAGCAGCCCTCCATAAATACAAACGAATTGAGATTATACCATGCAAACTTTCAGATCAGAATGCTATGAAACTTCAAATCATCCACAGGAAAAAGTCTGGAAAACCTCCAAAAACATGGAGGTTAAAGACTGCCCTACTAAAAGACCGATTGGGCCAATCAGGAAATTAGAGAAGAAATTTAAAAATATATGGAAACAAATGAAAATACAACAATCCAAACTCTCTGGGACGCAGCAAAGGCGGTCCGAAGAGGAAAGTATATTGTAATCCAGGCCTATTTCAACAAACTAGAAAAAGCACAAATTCAAAATCTAACAGAGCACCTAAAGGAGCTAGAAGCAGAGCAGCCAGAGCACCCAAGCCCAGCCAGAGAAGAGAAATCATAAAGATCAGGGCAGAAATAAATACAGAATCAAAAACAAAACAAAACACCACAAAAAAAACAGTTGAACAGATCAATGAAACCAAGAGTTGGTTTTTTTGAAAGAATAAACAAAATTGATAAACCTCTAGCCAGGCTTCTCAAAAAGAAAAGAGAAAGTACCCAAGTAGACAAAATCACGAATGAAAATGGATTTATTCCAACGAATCCCTCAGAAATAAAGCAATTATCAGGGAATATTATGAAAAATTTTATGCCAACTGGACAACCTAGAGAAATGGACAAATTCATAAACACACATATGCTACAAAAATTGAAACGGGAAGAAATAGAAAACCTGAACAGACCCATAACCAGTGAAGAAACAGAATCAGTTATCAAAAATCTCCCAACGAGTAAGAGCCCGGGGCCAGATGGCTTCCCTGGGGAGTTCTATCATACATTTAAAGCAGAGCTAATATCCATCCTGCTCAAGCTATTCCAAAAAATAGAAATAGAAGAAAAACTTCCAGACTCATTTTATAAAACTAGTCTCACTTTGATTCCCAAACCAGACAGAGACCCAGCAAAAAAGAGAACTAGAGGCCAATATCCTTGATGAATACAGATGCAAAAATTCTCAACAAGATAATAGCAAGTCGAATTCAACAGCATATAAAAAGAATTATCCACCATGATCAAATGGGATTCATTCCTGGGTTACAGGGCTGGTTCAATATTCGCAAATCCATCAATGTGATACATCACATCCTTCTCTCTCTGATCCTCCCCTGCTTGCGCTGTCTCTGTCTCTCAAAAATAAATAAAAAACATAAATAAAAAATTCTTAAAGGGGTAGCAAACCCCTTAGCCTATTTTAAATAGACTCCAGTAAGGAATAATAGGTTTTTTTTTTTTTTAATGCTTATTTATTCTTGAGAGAGAGGGAGGGAGCACATGGGGGAGGGGTACAGAGAGAAGGAGACACAGAATCTTAAGCAGACTCCAGGCTCTGAGCTGTCAGCACAGAGCCCGACGCGGGGCTCAAACCCACGGTCTGTGAGATTATCACCTGAGCCGAAGTCAGCGCTTAACCGACTGAGCCACCCAGGCGCCCCTGAATAATAGTTTTCAAGAGAAGAGAACACCAGGCTTTTTCCAAAGCAGAAACAAACACTTCCAGATATAAAGTTACATGATAGTTAAATAAACCTAAGTGACTGCAAATCCTGTGAAATACCTACAGAGTACACACACACACACACACACACACACACACACACAGAATGTGGAAAAGAAGACGAAGAAGAGAGAGGAGGAAGAGCACGGAAAAATAAATATGTCAGAACAAATCTGCACCTTATCCCTCTATTATATACAGTAACTTTCAAAACTTGAGACCTCACAGCATAAGGCACTATAATTTATGCTTTACTGTGCTAACCCCTCATGAGGAACAATTTTGCCTTGTTGTATTACATAAATATAAACCCAAATTACTAAAGAAGCACCCATAATTTATCAGGTACTTAACCTCAAAATGATATAAAATTATCCTGGCATATGACCAATGGTCAGTGTGAAGGTCTAAGTATCTATAGACTAGTTATCAAAGTAATATTTCCAATTCTTAAATATCAATCAAAAGAAACACTGATGTCCAGTGTTCTCACCCTATGTCTAACCCTCTTCACACTCACCTATGCTCTAATAATTAAATCAGTATTTTCTAAATTTTCAAGCCCCACCCCAGACTGGCAGTGTGAAGTATGGGGAGTGCGCACATCACGGGGCACTGCTACGCGCGGCTGCCAGGACGCGGAACAGCCCTGCGGACAGCAAGCTGGCGACGCTCCGTCGGGCGGGGGGAGGCCCTGCACTGTGGCAGATACCCCACTTCTGGTGGCTGTCCTGGAATGACGCCAGGCCTTGAGCTAACTTTTTGGCTGGTCCACCACAAGACAGACACAGAAATGGACCGTGTTTCAAGAGTTCTATGGTTAAGTGGACAGAGAAATTTTTGTTCAAAAAGTCCGAGCTTATACAGTATAACCTTGGCTTGCGAGCATACTTTGTTCCAGAAATGTGCTTGTTATCCAAAGCAATTGTATATCAAAGCAAATTTCCCCATAAGAAATAATGAAAATTCAGATGATTCATTCTACGATCCAAATAATTTCATATAAAAGTGATTCCAATAATATAACATAGAGTAATAAAGAAAATACAAAATATAAAAATTAACTAACCTGCACTTACCATTGAAAACCTTTCACGGCTGACGTGAGGGAGACGAGAGGAGGGTTATCATGCAGAATGACTGTCACTGTCACTAACAGATGCTGACTACAGCGCAGTATTAGTAATACTTGTCACACACTGTATTTAGTGTAACTGGTAATAAGGCAGCAGAAGAAAAAGTCTCTATCTGCAGGCAGCCTGACCTAAAATGAATCAAAGCATTCCTAAGCTTACTCTTGTATGGAAAAGTAAAGGACGGTCCAAAGGCCCCTTGAAGTGACAAAAAATACACTAGTGCCAGTTGTGGGCACCTTCCAACGTTCTGAAAAATCACTGATATCTGCCAAACACAACAGCCTGAGACTGCGCAACCAGGCACGGAGGACAATGACCCGCAATCCCACAGCGAGCTAGCGAGCTAGCGAGCGCCACGGGCTCAGTGGTGATCATGTGACATTCGGGGTCACGTACTACTTGTGTTGCAAGGCACCGCTTGTTTATCAAGGTAAAATTTATTAGAAATGTTTGCTCATCTTGCAGAAGACTCACAGACCAAGATACTCGCAATCTAAGGTTGTACCATATTTTCTTTCATATTTCATTTTCTTAGTAATTTCTTTTGTATTTTATAATAGTAGTGACCTACAACATACTGGAACCAACAAACCAACCATTAAACACCCAAGTCTTGAGAAGCACTGCCCTAGGGTAGAAAAATACTTGTGTAAGAACGGAAGCTGAAATGCCCAGCAAATGAAAAACAGAGTATTAAAAGGAACAATCTCAGCTAAATGAACATGGATAAAGCTCAAAAATCACTGGCAAGGTTCCACACAAAAGTGATACAATATACAGGTATAGACACACGTGCACAGTTAAAGCACAGCAATCGTGCGCGGAAATGATCAACACCAAATTCGAGACAAGGAGAGCAGCTTGGAGGAAAGTAGAGGGGGAACTGGGGAGAGGTACGCAGAGTTAGCTACTTACAAGGCAGTCTTTCTTTAAAAACAGACTGTTGCAAACAAGACTAAAATGCTAAGATTTCACTAGGGAAAACGGATGATGTTGATTTTATCATTTTCTAAATCTTGTCTATATATTAAAAATATTACTTTTAAAAACACCAAAATGAAAACAATGAGAAAAGTGATAATAATTTATAGAAACCACCACACAGGAAAAGATTATCAGTGTAAAAAAAGGGACAGAATTCAGATTGGAGAATCAGGAAAAGTCTTCTTGAAGAAAGTGACTTCTACACTGAAAAGAGAAGGATCTGTAAGGATTCGCCAGAGTGGGGAAGAAGCCCGGACAGGAAGAACAGTGCAATGGTCTTGAGGCAAAATGAAAAGTGTGCAAGGCAGCGTGGACCCTCTAAGTCCCGATGAACCATGGCACAAAGTACGCACACTGCGGGTGAAGTCATTAAAAGAGCTTAAAGCACAGAAGTGACATAACACAATCTGCATTTTAGATCCTTCTGGCTGGCGGTTTGCTTTGGAAAGACGGGAGAAGGTAAGAAAGTAGAAACAGAGATGACGGTCAACATTCATTTGGTGGCAATGTAGACAGAAAAGTAAGGCTCAACCGCGGTTACAATTTCAGCAAAGTCTGACAGAACTTAATGGTACAGATGGGTGAAGGAAGAAAAGCAGAGAGGGAGACAAAATGTCCAAAAAAATGGACAAGACACCCATGAGATCAGATAAGCTAGCTGAGGTGTGCTTTTAATTTAATCCTGAATTTCCTAGTTCTTACAACAATGCAGGACCCATCGTTAACTACTTAATTTACAGAGTCTATAATATGAAAGCAAACAGCAGTTGAGAAGAACAGCTACTCCTGGCAGAGAAATTTAACAAAAATACCTCGTAAAGGCAATGCAGTGTGTCGCAAAAGAAATTCTCTAAACAATATCCTTCTGTATGTTCAAAATGTTTTATAATCCTGCTTCCATCACATCTCTTAATATTATCTGTCACAGAAATACTTAAGTATACATAATGTAGTTTCTAGTATAACCACCAAAAACACAACAATAGAATGAATGAGAAAATTTGAAAACAACCATCTCAAAAATTAGAAAAGAAACAAAAACCACATGGAAAACCAGACACCACAAAATAAGAGGATTTATTAAACCTAAAGGTATCAATATTATATTACATGTAAATGGACTAAATGTTCCCAATAAATCACAAAGATTGACAAGAAGGACTCTCAGAACCCAGCTTTTAGTTGGCATGCATCAGGTAGGGAGACTTCTCAGTGACCCAGCAGGTTCAGATTTGAGACTTCCAATGACCTGTCGCCCACCTTCTTCGTGTCAGGGTCATGCTTTCATCCAGCACATCCAGCAGGGAGGCGCCAGCCATTCTGCACACTAGACTGAGGTTGGGGGCTAGAGGGCTAGCTCCATGTGTCCAGGGTTCAATTTGTTGCCAGAGGGAATTACAAATGTGGACCGATGAAATACGGAATAATCCCTACTGTGTTGGAATAGTGTGTTGGTATCAACTCATGGTTTTTAACAGGTGATAGACAAGGCAGGTATATAAACAGATATATAGGAAATAAAGCGGGAGGGAGGCTAGGTATACACACACAATACACTGGGTAAATTTTTTAAAAAAGAGAGTATGTAAAAGAACATTTTCAAGATGTTAATAACCACTAGAGAGGAAAAGGAACACAGAGATGGGATGAAGAGGAGCACACAAGAAGTTAAGGATATTGATAACATTCTATGTCCTAAGATGGATGATGTTCATTTTATTATTTTGTTATTACACTTCCTAACACACGTTTCGCATGTGAGTGTACTCTCAACATGGCGTATCAAGAGCCTGGAGTTAGGAGTGTGAACATGACTTAACATGAGCCTCAGCAACCCAACCAGAGTGGAAAGTCAGCCCTTCCACTAACTTCCAGGAAGAGCATTTCACTGTGGTTTATTTGCTTAAACAGACAACAAACTCAACCATGACTGTTTGTTCTAATATGGACACACTTGTTCCTCAAAGCCTTCCCTTCATGAACATTCATCCTTTCGATCTCACCAAATGTACGTAACCTTAAAGAAATAAAACAGTCAAAGAGAATGTTATCGTTTCACCAAATAAGGATCCAACTAAAATATGACCCCGAGAGAACTGTTGTTATGACATCTATCTAGGCTGGTACATAAGGTTTTTTATGGACAGGTTGATTTGTAAGAGAAAAACATAAGATCTATTTCTTTTAATAAACTTTCAGCTAAACAGAAGTCCATATTGTATTTTAACTTTCTCCTGACGATATATTATTTTATAAAAATAAAATGACTATTTTAACTTACCATTCCACTGGAATTATTAATTCCATTCATATTAATTTTGGTTACAAATCTAACTGATGGAGGAGCTTCTGGGTATTTAGGTCCACATTCTACTTTCAGGCTATATATTCTGTTTTCATAATTTGTCTAGAAGGCAAAAAAATATATATAATAATATTCAACAGCTAATAAAAAGTACAATATGAATGTATTTGATATTACTTCATGATCAATAATTTACCTCTTTTACATTCAAATTTATTTGATAAGCTAACCATCTACAGACTTCACTTACCCAAACTGATCCACAGCTGTCTTTCCCTTAAGTAAGAGCTATTCCCAAGTGGAGGTCAGATCTGGGATATTAAACCACCGTAATTTAAAATGCATGCAACAGTCTTGTACACATATTACTGATTATTTCAACACTTTAAAAAGAAACACCTGTATGAAAGTCAACCAGGGTTAACAGTACGCATCCATTAACAGGCCCAGAGTCTGGACAGGTGCAGAGAGGGCTAACATCAGAGAGACCTCAAGGAACCCAGCCAGTCTGTACTTCCACCTGGACGCACAGTAACCTCTCTACAAAACCTGCCTTAAAATACAAGAACAGCAGGGGCACCCAGGTGGCTCCGTTGCTTAAGCGTCCAACTCTTGGTTCTGCCTCAAGTCATGATCTCACAGTTCGTGGGTTTGAGGCCCATGTCAGACTCCATGCAGCCTGCTTGGAATTCTCTCTCTCTCCTCCTCTCCCTCTCAAGATAAATACTTTAATAAATAAATAATAGAAATAACAGTAATAGCCCCCAAGAAATTCTATAATGTTAAAACTACTCGAAGCATGTGGAAACAACCAGGACTCTCACACTTTACTGCGAGTAGAGGATGGTACAACCGTTTAGGAAACAAACGGCATTTTCTTATAAAGATAAGTAAGTGTGTACCTACCTACCCTATGATGTAGCAATTCCACTCCTAGGCATTTTATCCAAAAAAAATGGAAACAAGCATGTTCACAAAAGGCTTTTAAAAGAACGCTCATAGCAGCTTTATTTCAAATAACCACAAAATAGATAAAATCCAAATATCATGAAACAACTGATAAATACATTGATATATATGGTATATATCCATACAGTAAAATACTACTCAGGAAGGAAAAGAAACACTACTACTGCTGTATGGAACAACACAACCAAATCTCTGAGACATTGTGCTGAGGCAAAATGAGCAGACCGGTAAATACACACACGGCATGGTTCCACGCATACAAAATCCTACAACATGCAAAACCGCTCCCGGGCGAGGAGGCAGTGGCTGGAGGGAGGAGGGACAGGGCACAGGTGACTGAAATTGTCTATGTCCAGAAAGGAATACAGGCAACAAGGTGTATTTGTGGAAACTCATGGTAAAATTGTGCATTTCATTGTGTGTAAATTATACTTCAACTTTTAAAAATTAAGTTTAAAAAGTTTAAGCTAGGTTTCTAGAGTAAACATCATCTTAACTCTGGACACCTTGGTCTAATTTTATCACTTCAAATTTAAAAAACAAAACAGGGGTGCCTGGGTGGCTCAGTCTCTTAAGCGTCTGACTTTGGCTCAGGTCATGATCTCCTGGTCCGTGGGTTCGAGCCCTGCATCAGGCTCTGTGCTGCCAGCTCAGAGCCTGGAGCCTGCTTCGGATTCTGTGTCTCCCTCTCTCTCTGCTCCTCCCCCATTCATGCTTTGTCTCTCTCTGCCTCTCAAAAATAAATAAAAGTTAAAAAAAAATTAAACCAAAAACAGCCACATCTTTCTGTTATCTAATCAATAGTAAAATAAAAAAGAGTAAAAAAAAAATACTTATGAAATATATACTATAGTCACGTACCTTCCTATTGTCTAATTATTAAGTCATTCAATTCTCCAAATTAAATGGTATAGTAGCTCCATTTACATATAAGGAAAACTTGGAAAAGTTACTAAACCTCTAATGCTAAACAAATATTGCTTCAGAAAATTTAAAACACAAACATATATAGAAAAACAAAATTGCTGATCATATAAATCCAAAGTACTAGAATAACAAAAAAATGAGAGATTTTAATAATCAATTAAAAAATTTAAAAACCAGAAAAAAAAATTTAAAAGCCCGTAACCGAGCAACAGTAACCAAGTAAGGTAAAATCTTCCCATCCCGCTGGTCAGATGCAGACACCTGAAGCTAGGGACCAACTGCTCTAAATATGGCGCCTCCTAAAGAGGAAGCAGCTGAGGTGAGACAGTAAGTCCTGCAGGGCTTATTAAAAGGCAGCCGAGCGGCTGCACAGGCACTCGCCCCCACTGGGTCCCACGGGCTCGGTGGGCAAGGCCAGAGACGACAGAAGGCAGAGAACTCCCTGGCCCGCTGGGAGGGTGCTGTGCCTTTGTAAGGTGCTCCCCTCGTGCCCCTCCTGGCTTCCAAACGAAGTAGAAAGAGGCTCCGAGACCAGCACCCTCGGAAAGGGGAAGGCCCAGGGGCCTGGGGGGCTCAGTCGGTGAAGCATCCGACTCCGGCTCGGGTCATAATCTTGAGGTTCAAGGATTTGAGCCCAGCATCGGGTTCTGTGCTGACAGCTCAGAGCCTGGAGCCTGCTTCAGATGTTGTGTCTCCCTCCCTCCCGCTCACACTCTGTCTAAGATAAAAACGTCCAAAAAATTAAAAAAAAAAAAAAAAAGGGGAGAATAGGAAGGCGCGACGAGCGGCAGGCCAGCACGTGCACTGGCAGCACTGTGTCCACACGGCCCCTTGGAGCAAACCACGCCCCCCGCCCCTGCCACACGCTAGAGCAGCATTCACTCCGCGCTGGGCACAGCCGGGACGCGGGGGCTTCCCGCCGCTGGGGGACACCGCGGAGGCAGCCGGTCTGGGTGTGACGCCAAGGGGGAGCTGCTCTTCCACGCTTGGGAACCGTGCCCCGGGCAGCTCACAGTGTCACTGAGGCACCCACACACAGGCTCCGAAACATCCCTAAGTTTCCAGTCCGCTGGAGGTAGTGGCAGGAGAAAAACTGAATCTAAATAATTTCAAATTTATGCTCTACCGAGTTCCGACTGTCAGATACGTCAGACTATTCACAAGAATGTTGACAAACTAGGGGTGCGCGGTGGCTCAGCTGGCTGAGCACCCGCCTCTTGGTTTCAGCTCGGGTCACAATCTGTTTCCAGTACCTGCCAGGCCAGCAGCACAGAGCCTGCTTAGGGTTCTCGGTCTGCCTCCTCTCTCACTCCCTCCCCCTCGCACACTGTCTCCGTCTTTCCCAAAATAAATAAATAAAAACTTAAAATAAAAAGTTCACAAATTAAAGCACTTTCTTTTTTAATCAGACTACGGTAATAATATTCACAAGCAGTAAAAATCAAGGTTTTCATTATAAATACAAAGTTCTAAAACAGTAAGAATCATAACCATCAAATTCTATTTCCTTCCTCCAATATCTTATGGAAAAATCAAAGCAGTAGAAGGAAATAGGAGTTTGTCAGGCTAGCAGTGAGTGTGCTCAAATTTTGCAAAGAAACACCAAAAAATATAAAACATATGGTGATTCACTCTCTAAAGTTAACACTGCTGACTACTTGACCCATTTTTCTTCTGTAAAACTCAAGAGGCCATCTAAATTCTACCCAACAGCAAAACAGTTGAAATGCTCTCGTCAGGTAGCCAATAATATATAAGCCAAAAACTTAAAAAGAAAACCTCCAAACAGGTGTGCTTCCCAACAAGTCAAAAACACTATGTAATCCATATTTCAAAGACTCGCTGCCAGGGGTGCAGTAAATGGGATCTTTGAGTAAGGAATGCAATGTGGAAAAACTATTTTCCTGTCTGGAAAAGATTCTGAGTAAAAATAAACTTCATAAGCTTAAGACCTAAATAAAACAAAACACAATGGGTCTGTTGCCAACATGCTAGAAAATATGCAAAAGTCACAGGCTTCTCTCTGTGTTTTATAAACAAAGAAACTGAGGCCTACAGTATACGCAAGGCAAGTCCGATGCAGCGCGCTCGGTACAAACCCATTCAGAAACCCCTGGTTACACACACAGCGAGCAGGTTAGGAACACGTTTTGTCAAAATATACTGTTTGCTCTTCCCAAGTATCCCCTCCATTTTCCTCACCTTTTCTCCTCTCTATCTGGAATGTTCTCCATCCCCATCACCACCTTCTGAAATCCTACCAGTCAGTCCTTTAAGGCTCATTCCAGAGGCAACTTCCTCCACTGTTCAGCCTTCCTCAATTATTCCAGCTAGAAGAAACATATTCTAAAGTCCCGTAGTGAACTTTCTCTGCCGTATTTAGAATCTGTCATTTGTAATTATGTTTTCTTCTCTACTCAACTGCAAACACCTTGATGGCAATACCGTATCAATCCTTTCCCCCCAGTCCTCCATAAAACAAAGCATTATACCCTACACACAGGAAGCATAAATAAATGTATACAAAATGAATTAAAAGTGAGACATTGTTTCCGTTAGAAGTGATAATTACTTTAATATCAATACTGAATAAAATGTTTACTCTAAAAGGATAATAAATATTCACAGAAAGCATATATAATTTATAGCACTGACCCTTGGTGGCCCAATAATCATGCCCGTCCACCTTGTAAGTGTCATATCTTCGTCATCTTCAAGGCCCCAGCTAACCGTACCGTCGCCTACTCCTTTTTGTCCTTCTTCAAGTTCTTCCAACAGGCGAAAGTTGCGAGGAACTTTAACTCCTGTACAAGAGAACACCAATGTAAACGTAAAAGCCCATTATTACCAGAGCTGCATGTATAGAAATTCAGCTTTTTCCAGTTTAAACCTTACCGATGATTTCACCAAAAGTCAAAATTCTGTTTAAGCATTCTGCCCCAGAACACGCTCAATCTAAAAACCACTCAAAATGAAAACACTAAAGAAAACATGGTAACAAATATTAACTGCAGTGTAGAACATGTATATAAATTCCTAGTAAATCAGTGTGATCCTAGCATAAATCAATCACAAGGAAACCATTATAAAACAAGCATTTTCCATAACTGAGATTTCTGTTCCAAGCCTAGAACACTGTATCAAATAAACGGGCATGACCAGAAAGTCCGAATTCATTCCCACATACTTTCTAATGCTTCTTAAAGACCAGAATCATGTTCCATCTTTAAAAAAGCACTAGAGGGTACAGTTTTTCCCAGAATGCTGAGGCAGCCCATCCGTGGCCGCAGCCAGGCCTTCCCTGCTCTCCTCCCTAACCAAAAGGGTCTCACCGCTCCCATGTGAGCAGGTGCATCATCACCACTGGCGAGTTCCTTGATTTGAGATAACTCTCCTTACCAATAACAATGTAACAGTTTCTTAGGACCCGCCCATCACCTCTGGGCCCAACCCAGCACATTTTCCATGATCCATGAGCCCCTCTCATACCTCCCCTTCTTTGGACTTCATCACCCCTACTTTATTTCTAAAATCCTAACACAGAAGTCCTCCTCTCTGCCCAGAACCCAGCGTTCCACAGACCAGGTGTGTCTCAACACACCTGGTCTTCACCACCGCTGTGACTTCCAAGCCCTGAAACCCAAGCGGAGTCCTCCACCTGAGCACAGCCTTTCCTGCAATTACTGGTCTCACCTCTCCAAAGGACGAACCTGTGGTCTTTCAGGTTTTTAAACGCATCTAGATTGAAACATCCTCCAGCCCCTCCCACCGAAGTCTTGGAAAAGTTATGTAAACGCCCTCAGAAGCCTCTCTCTCTGGCTCCGGAGCTGGTGCGCGTGTGGTCACGCACTCTCTCTCTCTCATGCACGCACACACACAATTATGAACCAGAAAGAAGTGACAGCTCTCGTTTTTTTATGTATTTATTTTTTGGTGACATTTTTTCTACAGTGGCCGTCATTTTGTGTAGCTTCTCTCTCTTGGTGAAACTAAAACATTCATCACCTACTAATTCACAGTAATCCTGCTAGACATATAACAAAAAAAACAATAAAAATACTGTAAATTACAAAAACACTGGCCATTTTATGCACTGTGCTTCATTAAAAAAAATGTCTGAAAATCCTGGGCCACAGAAATACAGAGCTTTTACAAATCACAAAAAAAGAAAAATAAGACATCATGACTACAACGCGTACTAATAACCGACCGCTGAGCGCAGGCTGTAGTCTACTTTAGATAAGTTACCCCCTGGAGCCCTAAACCCACCCGTCGTACAGTCGTGGAAACCGGAGCATGAAGAAGTTATGTGACCCACCCAAGGCCACACAGCTGCAAGAGGCCGAGCCCGTACTAAAGTCCAGTTCTCTAGACCAAAGCCACTTTTACACCAAGTTGCAGAGCAGTACAAACCACACAAGCAGCACATTCTGTCACAGATCTAGAAATCCGACTGCCCAGAAGTCCAGTTCTGCTAAGCACGTGACCTGCGACTCGCAGCCCTGTTTTCTCATCTGTAAAGTGAGTAACACTAGCTCCTACCTCACAGAATCACCGTAAAAATTAAACAAGGTAATCCATGTAAAGCACAATAAATGCTGACTGTGATGATCATTTCAGTGTTTGTATCAGACAGAATTACATAAAACTTCCATTCGCCTCCATGAAAGCTCTCTGTTCAAAACTGCAAGGTGGCCCCTAAAAATTTTACCCTGGGCTGTAAGTCTCTGCTCCCCTAACCCTGGGACAGCGGCTGATTTCCGGTACATGTACAGTCATGACCTGCACAATACACTGCTACTGAGTGCCTTTTTAACATGACCTTGAATCGGCTTGATTATCCTTACCATTATGAAGTCACGCCCCAAGAATTATTCTAAATTTGCATTGAGTTTTGTTGCCTATTTATAAACAGTTCAATCAAGTGACCTTTATGAGCATCCAAAACTACAAAGTGAACTTAAAATTTAGGTTTCTTTTTATAAAAGTGCCATAAAAGTGATAAACCTAGTTACTGCTAAACTTTTCACCATTTCTTTATATTGCATTTTGGGAAAAGAATTTTAAGATTAATAGATAATTGCTGACAATATTAATATTTTAAAAATTGTAGCAGCCAAGGCAATTTTGCTTTTAAAGTATAAGACCAAAAAAGGACACAAAAAATACTGAGTCATATTTTCAAACTCAGGGTTAGAGAACTCTGGTTTTATTTCACCCAACCACTAATGTCCGTGAGCAAATCAGAGCCACAAGACGGGGATGGTGCTCTATGAAAACTGAAGTGTGTACGTAAGCTCCCTCTGGATCTCGTGCCACAGATGAGCCTTTACAGTTCTACTTGTCTTCTTCCTGTACGTCTGTGTGTCTTGTTACGTTTAAACTATTTTATTCTGTTAGTCCTGGATCTTCATTAAAAGGGGGGCAGGGTAACCCATAAATCCACCGTTTCTAGCTCAAACCTTTAAAATGCTGTCAATTTTTGGTCCAGAAGAAAACCAAAGATCATCCAGTCCAAAACCTAACACTTCAGAAGAAATAAAATTATCACCAGTAAAAGTTGGGCGATAATCCTAAAGTCGCTTAACTATTAATTGATAAAACAAGTCATAAATCTTCTCTAGGCTTCTCCACTAATCTAGTTTCCTCTTTAGTATATCACAATGAACCTGCACTCCTGGGAAATAAGACCAAAAATAGTAACATCATAACCAAAACTCTGAATGCAAACAACCTAGAAAACATGTTTCCAGTTTTAAATGTGAAGGATATCAAATTTCACATCACTTGCCTTTAATTCCCATGATACAAAAAATAAAGGCATAAAGACAGCCAAATAAAGACTAGAATGAATATTTCCATGCAATGTTTACTAAGAAAAAAGATTTCTCAACTTTAACTCATAAATTTTACCTTTTTCAAGTTACAAGGAAAGAAGTCTAAGACGCCAAGTAGTAATAAATCTATCCATCTAGCCATACAAATGTGAGAAACAATAGCACAGCAAATTTACTATCAGTTTGCAATTAATCATCTAAATTAAGAAAGTTCTAAGATAACACAAAAAAAAGATAAGAGGTAGCATAGTTTTAAAGAGTTCTACCTGATGGTGAACAGTCTAAGGTGTGCAGGAGCCCCTAATATTAAAAAATAATTATTGTTACCATTTTAATGTGTTTCTCTTCAGATTATTTTCCATACAAAATATATGGTGTCCATGCTTTTTTCCCAAAATGACTTCATGATTCATAGTTTTGTAACTTCCTTTTCCCCCCACCTACGAACTTATTTCTATGGCAAACATAATCAAGTGCCACCTTAAAATGCCCAATGAGTAATATCAGTCTTGCTTGGGAAGCCGGGGTAGGGGCACTTGACTAGGGGAATCATCACATACTCAAAAATTAAGGAAAATACCTGTAGAAACGGAATTAACCTTTTCTGTCTCATGTGCTTGTCAACCTTCCTTTAGCTGGTCGTCACGAACTCCCAGGCCGGCTATGGGTCTCTTCCCTCACCCCACTTGACCTAGGGTGGGTCAAGGTTAAGGAAGGGCATGTGTGCTGTGGGATGTGGCCAGGCTGTTCACCTGCGCCCTGCAGGGTATGGATTTCAACAAACCTGAGTGGATGCACTGTGAAGACGGAACTCAGGAAAAGTCCCACCTTTGATTTTAGTTCTCTGATTCTGCCCCACTGTGGGAGTTCTGAGTTCTCAAACCCCCAACAGGCTGACCTGATTAAAAATAACATATTTACTGAGCACCTCCTATGAGACAAACATTTCCCAAAAGCCTTACAGGCAGAAGTCCTTCATTAAGTGTCACCTTGTAAGCTGATTTCACCATTTCACTAGATAAGAAAATTAAGGCTTAAATTATTAGGCTGAACCTTATAAAATGAAAGTGCTGCTAATTCAGGCATTTTTTTTAACCAATAGAAAGAGAAATCTCATAAAACTCAATCTACTTACATGGAGAGTCAGTGAGTCAGGGTTGAAGCTCTTGGCCAGAATTCTCCACGCCTGCTCATGGAACCCACTAATCCCAGAGGGAACCCCTTTCTCTACCTCCTGCTAATCTGTCCCCAATCCCTGCAAATCTGATAGGGATGACGGACACATCCTGACCAAGTGTGGAAGCAACTCTGATCAAATACATACTGTTCCGAACTCCATTAAAAGGAATCTTTCCAGGGGTGTCGGGTATCTCAATAGGTCAAGCATCCAGCTCTTGATTTTGGCTGAGGTCTTGATCTCTGGGTTCGTGAGATTCAGCCTCACTTCAAGCTCTGTGCTAAGAGCACAGAGCCTGCCTGGGAGTCTCTCCCTCTCTGCCCCTCCCCCACTCGTGCAGGGGCCTGCACTCCTGCCCTCTCTCTCTGTCTCTAATAAATAAACATTACAGAAAAAAAAGAATCTTTCCACATGTCACATACTGGGTGTGCTCAAAGCAAAATACACCTATCCAGGGAAATAACACAGCCTTTTATATTTTCCAGATTACTTTCTCATACTGCCACCTAACAATGTAAAAAAAAAGTCTTTTTGACCAAGACCACTAAGCTGGTAGCTTAGTCAAAATTAAAATTCAGCTTTCCCAGCACAGGCACAAACTGTCACTGTACACTGCCATCTCAAAATCCAGAAAATTCTATTCATTTTCATTCTTTTAAAGTAAGCTATCTGCCCAATGTGGGGCTTGAACTCATGGCCCTGAGATCAAAAGTCACATGCTCTACCAACTGAGCCTCCGGGCACCCCAAAATCCAGAAAACTTAAAAAAGAATGGAAGGGGTGCCTGGGCTGACGGCATCAGTCAGCTGAATCTCTGACTCTTGGTTTGGGCTCAGGTCATGATCCCAGCCAGGGGTTGTGGGATCAAGTTCCACATCCAGCTCAGCACTGAACATGGAGCCTGCTTAAAGATTCTCTCTCTCCTTCTTCCCCTCTTCCCTGCCTGTCTCTCCATCCTTCTCTAAATTTAAAAAAGAAAATAAAATAAAAAGAAAAGCCCTATGGATTTAAAAAATATAAGGAGATTACAGAATATGTAAAACTTAAAATATGTATCTTCCAAAAACCACTCACCGGTAAAATGTGCCATATAAGGAAAAATACTGTAAAGAAAGTGTTAAAATTTAAGTCCAAAAAAATTATGGTTTTGCTGTACTTAAAATCATATATTAATAAAAGAGTTCGTAAAAGCGCTCTGAATACTACTTCACAATTTTTCAGAAATTTAAGAGTCAAACCTTTGTTTTGTTTTAAACTATCTGTCTTAATGGGATAAAAAAATAAAATTAAGAAAACCCCATGTAGAGGAACACACATAAAACAACAAAGTATCAGGAGACCTATGTTTTATGTCCATTCGCTACTGTATTAATTCACACCTTCACTCAATAAGCATGGGACTCCCACCAGATGCAGTTACTGATGGGCGCTTGAAACCAGGAGGACTAAAAGCTTCATCTGCTCTCACGCAGTTTACAATTTGTGACAGGAAGAGGATTAAAGAGAGCACAAAACAATGTGAAAGATCCTCTGGGAGCACCTAGAAAGGACAGCTTACTCCAAAAGAAAAGACAAGGAAAGTCTCCTAAAAGCAGAAACTCGCCGGATGCACCATAAAGAACAGAAACCCTCCAGGGTGAAGAATGGGTGAAAATGTGTACGATGTCCGTGGAGAAAAACTACAAAATGTAAGTAAAGAACACCAAAACCCTGAGTAAGTAAAGCAATCTGCCTACATGACAAACACTGCAAAGGTTGAGTACTCAAATTAATCTACAGGTCCTCTCAATTTAAACTGAAATTCAAATAGCATTGTTCCTGGAACTTGATAAACAGTCCTAATATTCTTCTGGCAAGAGTTTGGAGAAAATTTTTAAAGAAAAGGAAAGCAGAAGGAATAGTTTTCCCAGATATTAAGATTTTCTCATCAGCCAAAGAAACTAAGATAATGTGAAATTAGTGCAGAAATCAACAGACTAATGGCAGGGAGCCCCTGAGACAGATACATGCACATATGAAACAGGATATATATACTCTGAAAACTATAGAAGACTTATGAAAGAAATTGAAGAGGGCACAAAAAAATGGAAAAGCATTACATGCTCAATAAACACTCTTAGAATACCTATACTACCCAAAGCAATCTACATTTTAATGCAATTCCTATCAAAATAACAGAGCTAGAACAATCCTAAAATTTGCATAAAACCACTGAAGACCCCATATAGCCAAAGCAATCTGGAAAAAAACAAAAAAAAAGCTAAAGGTCTCCCGATTCCGAGTCTCGAGCTACACCACCACAAAGCTGCAGTCATCAGGATAGTGTGCACTGGCGCAAAAACAGATCAATGGAACAGAATAGAAAACCCGCCCAGAAAAGGACCTGCAACTATATGGTCAACTCATCTTTGACAAAGCAGGAAAGAACATCCAATGGGGGAAAAATCGTTTCTTCAACACATGGTGCTGGGAAAACTGGACCGCAACATGGTGAAGAATGAAACTACACCACTTTCTTACACACCATACACAAAAATTCAAAATGGACAAAGAAACTAAATGTGAGACAGGAAACCACCAAAATTCTACAGAAGAACACAGGCAAAAACCTTTCTGACCTCAGCTGCAGCAACTTCTTACTAGACGAGTCATGGAAGGCAAGGGAAACAAAAGCAAAAATGAACTATTGGAACCTGAAGATAAAAAGCTTCTGCAGTGAAGGAAACATTCAACAAAACTAAAGGGCAGCCTATGGGATGCGAGGAGACATTTGCCCAGAGCATATCTGATGAAGGGTTAGCATCCAAAATCTATAAAACAAACAAACAAACAAAAACTTTACGAAATACCCAAAAAACAACCCAGTTAAGAAATGGGCAGAAGAGATGAATAGACACTTTTTCAAAAGAAGTCATCCAGGCAGCTAACAGACACATGAAAACATGCTCAACATCATTCATCATCGGGGAAATAAAAATCAAAACTACAATGAGATACCACCCCCCACCTGTCAGAATGGCTACAATTAACAACAAAGGAAACAACAAATGTTAGTGAGGACGCAGAGAAAAGGGAAACCTGTTACGCTGCCGGCGGGATCCCCGTCCACGGAGAGAGAGAGGGAAGAGAGAGAGAGGCTGGGGAAGCACAGGACTGTATCTGGACAGAGAAAAACCACAGACCGGGATGCAGAAAGATCCAATCTCTAACTGCGGGGCTTTCTCCAGACTGGGGCCGGCTGCCCTGCTCCTGCACGAGGGGAGGGACGGAGCCAGCCCGGCTGGGCAACTAGCTCAGAGGCGCAATCCACAGTGGGAGAAAGCAGCCCTCTCCCTGGAGTGCTGTGGGAAGAAGGTGTATAACCACTCAAAGGACAAAGACTGCCTGCGCCATCAGCCAGAGGCCATATACTGGGGCGCAGAGCGGCACTTCCCGGAACTGGGGCTGACGGAGCAGGGGCCCCTTTAAGATATCGGGATTTTGGGGCGCCTGGGGGGCTCAGTCGGTTGAGCATCCCACTTCAGCTCACGTCATGATCTCATGGTTTGTGAGTTTAAGCCCCGCATCAGGCTCTGTGCTGACAGCTCAGAGCCTGGAGCCTGCTTTCGATTCTGCGCCTCCCTCTCTCTCTGCCCCTCCCCTGCCAGCGCTGTCTCTCTCTGTCTCTCAAAAATATACATTAAAAAAAAAAAAAAAAAGACATCAGGGTTTAACTCCCAGCAGAGTGGCAGGGAAGTGCAGGAGTCATCGGAGCAGGACAGACCGCCTTGTGCACAGTGAGGACAGCCTGATCAGAGTGTTCTAGAACACCTGGTCCCTAGAGGAGAGACTGGGGGGGTTCGCCATTTTCCTCCCCATCACCAGCAAGGTGGGGCCTCAGGGAACAGACTGCAGGGCCCACACCAAACCATGCCTCTCCACGCCGGGTAACTGCTTGTCTACAGAGTGGCACTGACGCTGACCAACCAGACAGCCCCTCCTCCAGACCGGCGCTGCCACCTGTTCCGGACACCCTGCGGTTTTGCATTTCCTGATTTAATTCTTGGACAATTCTTATTATACATTTTTTCTTCCTATTCTCCTTATTTCTTCCCTCTCCTAGTCTGGTTATTCTGCAAATTAATCTATTCTCTTTATACCTGTTCTGTATCTCCTTTATTCTCTCCTCTCTCTCTCTCTCTGGATTAAGCCTTATAGTTTCTCTCCCTGGTCAAATTTCTTTTCTTTTCTTCTTCCTCGCTCCTGTCATTTCTCTCTTTTACGGGATAAGGCCTCTTCCACCCTGTTGTTTTGCTGTAGCTAGGGTTTTTGTGTTGTGTTTTTTTGTTTCTTTTCTTTTCCAGAGCTACTTAAATTAAAGCACAACTGGTGGATGGTCCAAACTACCACAACGTGTAGGGAGGTAAAGCAAGCTGAGTCACAATGGTGAGCAAGTAACACTCTCCACAAAACCCCTCCTGAAGGCCACGCCCTGGACAGTGTGTGACCCTTCTTTAACACAGCAGTGCTCGCAGGTGCAGGCCGCGTAACAAGCTTTAGAAACACGTAAGGGAGAGAAAGCTGGCCGAAATGGAGAAACGGAAGAAGTCTACCCAAAAGTAATTCCAGGAAGAAACGACAGCTAAAGAATTGATCAAAACAGATATAAACAAAATAACTGAACAAGAATTTAGACTAACAGTCATGAGTCTAATGACTGGACTCGAAAAAAGACAGCAGAGAATCTACTGCTACAGAGATCAACAAACTAAAAACTAGTTATGATGAATTTAAAATGCTGTAAATGAGGTGCAAATGAGCGAGCGGCAGTGACAGCAAGAACTGAAGAGGCAGAGGGGAGAATAAGTGAGATATAAGATAAAATTAGGAAAAAAGATGAAGCTGAGAAAAAGATAAAAAAAATTCTGGGTCGTAAGGGGAGAATTAAAGAACTAAGTGATTCAATTAGACACAACAATATCCATATCATAGGAGTTCCAGAAGGAGAGAGAAAGGGGCTGAAGCAGTACTTGAACAAATCATAGCTGAGTACTTCTCCAATCTGGGGAATGAAACAGATATTGAAATCCAGGAGGCACAGAGAACTCCCTGCAGATATAACCTGAATCAATTTTCTGTATGACATATCATAGTGAAACTGGCAAAATACGAAGATAAAGAGAATCCAGAAAGCAGCCAGGGACAAACCAGCCTTAACCTGCAAGGGTAGACACAGAAGGGTAGTACCAAACCTATCTACTGAAAGTTGGCAGGCCAGAAAGGAGTGGCAGGAAATTTCCAATGCGATGAGCAGGAAAAATATGCAGCCAAGAATCCTTTATCCTGAAAGTCCATCAGTCAGAATAGAAGGAGAGAGAAAGGTTTTCCCACTCCAACAAAAACTGAAGGAGTATATCACCACTAAACCAGCCCTACAAGAGATCCTAACGGGGACTCTGTGGGTGGAATGTTGCAAAGACCACAAAGGACCAGAAACACCACTAAAGCATGAAACCTACAGATAATACATTGACTCTAAATCCATATCTTTCAATAATTACACTGAGTGTAAATGGACTAAATGCTCCAATCAAAAGACACAGGGTATCAGAATAGATTAAAAAAGGAAAAACACCCATCTACTTACTGTCTACGAGAGACCCATTTTAGACTTGAGGACACCTTCAGATTGAAACTGAGGGAATGGGAACCATCTCTCATGCTACTGGAAGTCAAAAGAGAGCTGGAGTAGCCATACTTACATCAGACAAACTAGATATTAAAATAAAGGCTGTAACAAGAGATAAAGAGGGGCACTGTATCATAATTATGGGGTTTATCCATCAAGAAGAGGTAGCAATTATAAAGGTCTATGCACCCAATTCAGAAACACCCAAATATATAAAACAATCACCAACATAACCAATCTTATTGGTAAGAATGTGGTAATTGCAGGGAACTTTAATACTCTACTTACAGCAATGGACATATCATCTAGACAGAAAATCAATAAAGAAACAATGGCCCTGAATGATACACTGGACCAGATGGGCCTGACAGATACATTCAGAACTTTTCAGTCTAAAGCAGAATACATTCTTCTTGCATGCCCATGGAACATTCTCCAAGACAGATCACATACTGGGTCACAAAATAGCCCTCAATAAATATAAAAAAACTGAGATCATACCATGCACATTTTCAGATCACAATGCTAAGAAACTTGAAACCAACCACAGGAAAAAGTTTGGAAAAACTCCAAATGCATGGAGGTTACAGAACATTTACTAAGAATGAATGGGTCAACCAGGCAATTAAAGAAGAAATTTTAAAAATATATGGAAACAAATGAAAATGAAAACACGACAGTCCAAACCCTTTGGGATGCAGCAAACGCAGTCCTAAGAGGAAAATATATTGCAATCCAGGCCTATCTCAAGAAACAAGAAAAATCCCAAATACAAAATCTAACAGCACACCTAAAGGAACAAGAAGCAGAAGAACAAAGAAACCCCAAGGCCAGCAGAAGAGGAGAAATAATAGAGAGCAGAACAGAAATAAACAATGTAGAATCCAAAAAAGAAACAATAGAACAGAGCGATGAAACTAAGAGCTGTTTTTTGAAAAAATAAACAAAACTGATAAACTCCTAGCCAGACTTCTCAAAAAGAAAGAGAGGACCCAAATAGATAAAAATCACGAATGAAAATGGATTTATTATATTCCCTCAGAAATACAAGCAATTATCAGAGAATACTATGACAAATTATATGCCAACAAACTGGACAACCTGGAAGAAACAGACGAATTCTTAGACACCCACAAACTACCAAAACTCAAACAGGAAGAAACAGAAAATTTGAACAGATCTATAACTAGTGAAGAAATTGAATCGCTATCAAAAATCTCCCAACAAATAAGAGTCTTGGACCTGATGGCTTCCCTGGGGAATTCTACCAGACATTTAAAGCAGGGTTAATACCTATCTTAAACTGTTCCAAAAAACAGAAACAGAAGGAAATCTTCCAGACTCATTCTATGAAGCCAGCATTATCTTGATTCCCAAAACAGACAGAGACACCACAAAAAAGGAGAATTACAGGCCACTATCACAGATCAACATGGATGCAAAAATTCTCAACAACATACTAGCAAATCGAATTCAACAGCATATAAAAAGATTATTAACCATGATCAGGTGGGATTCGTTTCTGGGTTTCAGGGCTGGTCCAATATTCACAAATGCATCAATGTGATCCATCACATTAATCCAAGAAAGGATAAGAACCGTATGATCCTGTCAATATAGATGCAGAAAAAGCATCTAACAAAATACAGCATCCTTTCTTAATAAAGACCTCAAGAAAGTCAAGATAGAAGGAACTTACTTAAACACCATAAAAGCCATTTATGAAAAGCCCACAGCTAATATCATCCTCAATGGGGAAAAACTGAGAGCTTTACCCCTGAGATCAGGAACACGACAGGGGTGTCCACTCTCACCACTGTTGTTTCACATAGAGCTGGAAATCCTTGCATCAGCAATCAGACAACAAAAGGAAATAAAAGGCATCAGCAAAGAAATCAAACTTTCACTTTTCACAGATGACATGATACTCTACATGGAAAATCCAAAAGACTCTACCAGAAGTCTATTAGAACTGATACATGAATCCAGCAAAGTTGCAGGGTACAAAATCAATGTACAGAAATCGGTTGCATTTCTATACACCTATAATGAAGCAAAAGAAAGAGAAATCGAGAAATTGTTCCCATTTACAATTGCTCCAAGAACCGTAAGGTACCTAGGAATAAATCTAACCAAAGATGTAAAACATCTGTATGATGAAAACTTATGAAGAAAACTGAAGAAGACACAAAGAAATGGGAAAACATTCCATGCTCATGGATCGGAAGAATAAACACTGTTCAAATGTCATTACTACCCAAAGCAATCTACACATTCAATGCAATCCGATCAAAATTGCACCCGCATACTTCTCAAAGCTAGAACAAACAATCCTAAAATTTGTATGGAACCACAAAAGACCTCAAATAGCCAAAGTGATATTGAAGAAGAAAACCAAAGCAGGAGACATCACAATACCAGACTTTGGCCTCTACTACAAAGCTGCAATCAACAAGACAGTATGGTATTGGCACAAAAGCAGACACATAGACCAATGGAATAAAGTAGAAAACCCAGAAATGGACCATAAATGTATGCCCAATTATTCTTTGACAAAGCAAGAAAGAGTATCCGATGGAAAAAAGACTGCCTCTTTAGCAAATGGTGCTGGAAGAATTGGACAGCAACATGCAAAAGAATAAAACTAGATCACTTTCGTACACCATACACAAAAATTAACTCAAAATGGATGAAGGACTGGAATGTGAGACAGGAAACCATCAAAACCCTAGAGGAGAAAGCAGGCAACAACTTGTTTGACCTCAGCCACAACAATTTCTTGCTCGCCACATCTCCAAAGGCAAGAGAATTAAAAGCAAAAACGAACTACAGGGACCGGATCAAGACAAAAGCTTCTGCACTGCAAACGAAACAATCAACAAAACTGAAAGGCAACCAACAAAGTGGAATAAGATATTTGCAAAGGACATATCGGATAAAGGGCTAGTATCCAAAATCTATAAGAACTCACCAAACTCCACACCCGAAAAACAAACAATCCAGTGAAGAGATTGGTAAGAGATAATCCAGGAAAGAAATGAATAGACACTTCTCCAGAGAGGACATCCAGATAGCCAACAGACACATGAAAAGATGCTCAACATCACTCATCATCAGGGAAACACAAATCAAAGCCACACTGAGATACCACCTCACATCAGTCAGAGTGGCTAAAATGAACAAATCAGGAGACTATAGATGCTGGTGAGGATGTGGAGAAATTACTGTTCATGGGAACGCAAACTGGTGCAGCTGCTCTAGAAAACAGTGTGGGGGCTCCTCAAAATATTAAAAATAGAACTATCCTACAACCCAGCAAGAGCACTACTAGGAATTCATCCAAATGATACAGGAATGCTGATTCATAGGGATGCTTGGACCCCAATGCTTACAGCAGCACTTTCAGCAATAACCAAAGTATGGAAAGAGCCCAAATGTCCATCAAGGGTGACAAGCAGATAAAGAAAATGTGGCTTATATATACAATGGAATACTACTTGGCAATGAGGAAGAATGAAATCATGCATTTGCAGCAACATGGATGGAACTGGAAGGTATTATGCAGAGTGAAATAAGTCAGTCAGAGAAGGTCAGGTATCTTATGTTTACACTCATATGTGGGACTTGAGAAACTTAACAGAAGACCGACCATGGGGGAATGGAAAAAAATAAAAAATCACTAAGGGAAACAATTACTATGTATGTATTTGTCTGCAATACCAAATCTGTGCTCACAAAAAAGATCTCTGTAAACGTGTGATAAGATTTAGCTATTAGTATCAATTCTGAGGCGCCTCGGAGGCACCGTTGGGTAAGCATGTGACTTTGGCCCAGGTCATGATCTTACAGTTTCGTGAGTTTAAGCCCTGCATTGGCATTGGTCCCTCCCCCGCCCCGCTCATGCTTGCACTCTCTCTAAAAAGTAAACATTTAAAATATATATATATCCAGTTTCTTAAATTTGTTATTCTTTCAACACAATCATTTCCGTCTTAAAAGAACATGTAGTGTCAAATACTTATAATGCCATCAGACTCTATCAACTGTCTTGTCTTGATCCTCAATGGCATTTATTTATGAAATCACATTGTTAGGTTCCCACATACAGTGTAACACAGAACCAGTATCGAAGTATCTGAAATCAAGAAACTAGCTCTAGACTCAACATCTAGCTAAATAATCTTGTGAAAGTCATTTCATATCTAGATTCCCATTGGTTATCAATCAAATGAAGCCTAGACGATCCATAATGTGCTTTCCATTAGAATCAGTTCAACATATATAAAGACCTACACAGGCTTTAAGAACTTCTCTCCTGTGAACTGAAACTTTGCTGAGTCCTAACTTAAACTGAATATAACATTTGCTCTTAAGCAAATCAGCTAAGATTTGTAAATAAGAATAAATCACTCCCAAACCCAGTTCTACAGTCCCATCTTACCATATTATCTCAAAGATTTATTTATAAAAACATTTGGGGCGCCTGGGTGACTCAGTCGGTTAAGCATCTGATTTTGGCGGAGGTCATGATCTCTCAGCTTGTGAGTTCCAGCCCTGCATTGGGCTCTCTGCTGATAGTTCAGACCCTGGGGCTGCTTCGGATTCTATGTCTCCCTCTCTCTCTCTGCCCCTCCCTTGCTTGTGCTCTCTTTCTCTTTCTCAAATAAAAAGTAAAACATAAACATTCATCTTTCAAAAAGTGAAATACGTTTGAAACCAACTTGAACACTGAACTTCACTCCATTTATCCTAGTCTACAAGCCTCACATATCCACTCTTAAGTTTTGTGTCAAACAGCTCCCCAAGTAATTGTCAGGTGGATGTTTCCACTAACACAGGTTTTATCTGCATGACCTCCAGTTAGCATGGTCGAAACATTCCCAGTCCCCCAACAACATGGATGAAGCCTCAGCTAGCTGTCTACTAGCCACGGGGAACTGCATGAGGCCCGAGCTCGGCTGCTGGCTCCACAAATCACTATGTGAATAATAGATGAGCATCCTAACCAGTGCCAATCACTTCACATCTTTCAAAGTCTGTTAGTGAGGGGTCACTGCACCTGTTACCCACATCCAGACAGCAAAGCTTAAAGCAGTGTTGCTTCCTTGTGTGCCAGTAGTGAACCCATGTGACATTCTTTAAAAATAGCCAAAAAAGGAAATTAGTCAACAAAGATCAAAGTACAGCAAAGAAATGAAAACTGAAAGTGCGGCAAAGAAAAACCTCATGACACTGAAGTGAAATGTGAATCATGTTAAATGCAGTTATAGAAAAATATCTGACCAAAAGTGCTGGAAGACTCTGGAAGAGCGGCCACACACACTTTGTAAATGTGAGCTACAGAGGTAAACACAGGAAGCAGTTACAAAAATGGAAGAAATGTTCCGCAGGAAGTGAGAAACTTCACAATGAAGAAAATCTCAGAGATTACTTCCAAACCCCGAGAGCACAAAGAATAAACTACTGGAACTGATGCAAACTGAGGAGCATGACGATTACTGACGCACAGAAAAGATGTCTGCTCCATCCCGTAAGATTATGATGAGAAGAAAAAGCCAAGCATTGTTCAAACTGCTCTTGACAAGTTTTTTACAAAGAAAACATTCCAATTCTTAATGTCTCATTTTTAAATTACAATACTGTACAAATATTAGCTTTACTATTTTTTCATTTTCCTATATACCCATAACCACAGAAGAGTTTTTAATATCTGAGCAAACATTCTCAAAGGTCACAGACTGATAGTTTTTCTTACTTAGTAAGATTGCTTTGAACAGTCTCAGTCTGCTCGGTCATTCATTTTTACCATTCTGCAGTACTGTGCAAAGAGGTGATTGTCTGAATAATAAGGCTGTATTATTTAATCACACTGTCAAGAGCAAATATGTATCAAGAGTATCCAGGTTCCTAACAGAAACAGAAAAACCCATGAGGCCAGTTATTAAAGTCCCAAGAGGGAAATGTACTGGGCGACTACGATGTGGCTCTGACATCGCCCAGTCCCCAGGTTCTTCTGTGTTACGATTTACACACGCAGATCTCTTCTGTTACTATTCTCAAGTTGTGCCTGTGTGCCTTCGTCTTGAAGATAAGGAAAACAAAATCATGCTGTCAAACCTTGTCAGAGAAGGGACGGGGAAAGCAAGGCTTCCGCGATTCCCTGGCATGCCTAGGGTGCCACAGCAATCTACCAGAGGCCGCGGTGAAACTAAAGCGCTGCTGATCTGCACAGGGCTGCCCACTTGTGAAGAGGGTAGTTAGCAAGTGTTATTTTTGGTTTCATTTTTCGATCTTATGGCCTACACAGACCTACTATCAAAGAAAAAAATACTGCTGTTTTCTCAGCCTCTCATTACTTAAAGATATTTTAAAATCATCTACATTCAGAGACTAGAACCTCACTAGTGTAACTTCAGTGACAAAAAATTTTCTTTTAATATAACTTACTGTCAAGTTAGCTAACATACAGTGTGCTCTTAGTTGCAGGGGTAGATTCCTGCGATCCATCACTCACATACAACACCCAGTGCTCGTTCCCAGAAGGGCCCTCCTCAGTGCCCAGCGCCCATTTCCCCACTGCCCCCATCATCTTTCACTTTGTTCTCTGTACTTAAGAGTCTCTTATGAGTTTGCCTCCCTTTGTTTGAAACTATTTTCCCCTTCCCCTCCCCCATAGTTTTCTGTTAAGTTTTTCAAGTTCCACATGAGTGAAAACATGTAATATCTGTCTTTCTCTGACTTACTTCTAGTGAAATGATACCCTCCGGTTCCATCCACGTTGTTGCAGATGGCCAGATTTCATTCCTTCTCATTGCCAAGTTGTATTCCACTGTATCTATAAAACACATCTTCAAATGATAAGACACTTAAAATGTCATTACCAAGGTATCCTGGATGGGATCCTGAGACACAAAGTAAACACTGGGCACTCTAACGTCTAATCTTCTCTGTACTATCTTCACAACCTCACTGCTAAACTAAAAGTATTCTAAAATTTAAATTTTATTTTTTAAGAAAGTATAGGACATACTTTTTCATCTAACAGTAAGTCTTTTATCACTGCTGGGACCTAATTAAATTTTTAAATCAAAGGTACTAAATGTACCAACAAATTTCTATTCCTTAGTGTTTCTTAAGCTCTGTCCAATGAAACCTCTTGACCTCCAAAGGTGATTCTGCCTCTCGGAAATAGGGGGCCTAGCCAGTGGGTCTCCACCACAGCCCAATCCCATCCACAAGAAATATCTATGTCTGAAAAAAGGATTCTGCTAGAAAGAAAAGTGTGGCAGCCACTCTCAAGCCTAAAGACAGTAAGATTCATGATGAAGGAATATTTCAAATTCACAGTTCCTCAAAACAGAAAGAACACCAGACTCAGGACAAAACAAAAAAAAATGCAAATTCTAACCTTGAATCCATCACTAACCAACTATGTAAAATCTTATAACTTTTTAGCCCTCATTTTTCTCATTTGCAAAATAAGACCAAGGGCACCTAGTGGATCAGTCAGTTGAGTCTCCAACTCTTGATTTTGGCTCAGGTTCTGATCCCAGGGTGCTGGGACTGAGCCCGCATAGGGCTCTGCGCTGAGTGTGGAGCTTGCTTGAGATTCTCCTTCTTTCCCTCCACACCGTCCCCTCTTAAATAAAACAAGAGGACCAAATGGTATGGCAAAGTATGTTTCAGCTTAAAATTCTCAGCCTCACTGGAGTTGTTCTCCCCTTTCTTCTCCCCAACTTTTCTTCTAGTAAAAGGAAGGATAAAAGCGTATGACTTAGGTAAGGCACATTAAAATATAATGCCTTAGGGGAGCCTGGGTGGCTCAGTCGGTTAAGCCTCCGACTTCGGCTCAGATCAGATCTCACGTTCGTGGGTTCGAGCCCCGCGTCGAGCTCTGTGCTGACGGCTAGCTCAGAGCCTGGAGCCTGCTTCCGGTTCTGTGTCTCCTTCTCTCTCTGACCCACCCCCTCTCATGCTCTGTCTCTCACTGTAATAAAATAAATAAAACAGTAAAAAGAAATTTTTTTAAATAAATAAAATATAATGCCTTAATAAGGATCAAAAAATACTTGTCAGATATCTCTTCTTTTTAGCCTATCAAGGAACTATTTTTATCAAGAATATTTTGTCTTAAATAAAAAACATGTACATTACTATTTAATGATTTTTTCAAAGGTTTTTTTTTTTGGGGTCATCTCTATACCCAAAATGGGGCTCGAACCCACAACCCCTAGATCAAGAATCCCATGCTCCTCAGAATGAGCCAGCCAAGCACCCCAAAACATGTATGTTATTACATGACCTAGCTCATCTCATTTTAACTTTCAAGCTACAGGGGCGCCTGGGTGGCTCAGTCGGTTAAGCCTCCCACTTCAGCTCAGGTCAGATCTCATGTTCGTGGGTTCGAGCCCCGCGTCAGGCTCTGTGCTGACAGCTAGCTCAGAGCCTGGAGCCTGCTTCCAGTTCTGTGTCTCCTTCTCTCTCTGCCCCTCCCCCCTCATGCTCTGTCTCTCTCAGTATCAAAAATAAATAAAACATTTAAAAATAAATAAATAAATTTCAAGCTACAGTATATTAATTTCACAAAGATACAGGGACTATTACCCTGCAAAGAATACAAAAGTATAGCTAACAGAAAGTGTGATTTAAAAAGTCCAAAGCCGCTTCTGCATTCATCTCCCTCTCAGTTCAACAATACTGTCAATAATGTAAGGCATATAAAATGAATAAATAGAAAACTGAAATTGACCAAGTTTTTAGCAATCTTTTCAAAATGAGTGTCAGTGAGGAAAACTCAGATGCCTAAAATACATCCTTAGAAATTATGCTGGTTTCATATTTCATAAATCTGAAAGCACGGTGAAAATTTAACAATCGTCATTCTGAAACAGAAACTAGAAATTACAGGCTTCCGATGGATAAGGAAATATGCCAATAATCAGCAACATCTTTATAATTTATATTCGACCTCCTTAAATAACGACTAAAAGTGGTTAACAAAAAGTATCTGGCATTACTATCATCTAATATTTGCTCTTTTCAAAATATTTCCACACTTTCTCATACGTATAATGTTAGGGGGGAAAACATGTTTAAATAAACAATGCAATCCACAAAATGAAAACTATCCAACTACAATGTACCATTTTATTACTACATTTTCAAGAACCCACATTGGTACAACTCTTAAGAGAGATATGGCCCCATTCGAAAGCACAATGGATTTCAGATAGCAAGTACAATAAAGTTTTAATAAAAGCTCATTTTTAAAATAATCCTGTTTTTACTAGTTCGCTCAGACCTCAAGTATACGGAGACATCCCCCAACGGTAAAACTGTCAGAGCCTAGCCCCTATGACACCTGCGCACAATAAAGATTGGATTTACAACACCCAACTTTTCCTTAAAACATATATTGAATGTATCCCAAGGTATAACCTTACAAATTCCAATAACATAGCTGCAAACTCCTATTTTTTCAGCACATATACACTTAAAATACATTTCAAATGCTGTTTTATTTAAAATTTAAATTTTTGTTTTACTATGCAATGATGGCATGAAATATTAAATCACAGTGTTCTACAGCCTGGTTTCAATTAGGAGAAATGGAAGATCAAACGTATGTTTAAGTAGTAAAACTTAACGTTTTCCTTTTAATATATTGCAAAATGGTCAAGTTTTGAAAATCTCAGTGTTAATTTTTAACCCCAGAGTCTGTGCTCATAGGAAACCAAGCAGCACGAGACAGGAGTGGAACAGTCTGAGGAAGCAAACGACTTCTTCCATTAGCGTCTTCTTGCTGTTTCTACACTTCTGCACTTAGATGACTCAGAATACAACACTATGCGAGCAGGTAAGGACGATCCTCATTTCTCCGTCATTACAAAGAGCAACAGTCCTCTCTGCCTACCCCTCTCCTGCTCCACCCGCGTAAAGGCAAGTCCAAGAGGCCGGGACCCTGCTCGACCCAGGACGCCCCTTACCCCCGAAGCCCTCGGTGCCTGATGTTGACACTGCCCACCGTGGGCCTCCTCTCCAGTCTCCCACACTGCCCCCCGCTCAGCGATCTGACCCGCACCCGCTACCCCTGCGAGTGCGGCCGCGCCGGAGCCACCCCGCCCCCAGCCCGCGGGCGCGCGGCCGACGCGCCAGCACGACCCGCCGCCCCCGACGGCCGCCCCGGGCCCTCGGCGCCGGCGCCCGACCCGCCCGGACCCTCCCAGCTCCCGGGCTTCGCTCCACGGGGAGCACGGTGTCGGAGAAGGCGCACTCTGGACTCTCCCACACGATCCGTGCCCAGCCGCCAGCAGCAGGCGGAGGGGCAAAGCCGGGTTGGAGCGGGAAAGCGGGCAGCCCAGCCCGGGAACCGACCTGTGGAGACCGCCATCTTCTCCTGCAGCCCGACGCAGCCGCCCGCACGCACAGCGACGTAACGCGCCACTTCCGGGAGCCGCGCCCCGCCCCCGCCCCGCGGCTTCCCGGCTGACGTCACCATAGGCTCCGCCCCTGGCGGCCGTCGCTCAAGCCACCCACCCCAAGGTTATACAGGTCCCTGCTGCGGTTTGGGTGACTTCCTAAGATTATACATTGATTCAAAGCAAAACTTAAAGTTCATTAGACCAAGTTGCGTCAGTCACCGTAATGTAGAGCAAATAGACAAAGGGAAAAAAAATTTTAAGGCATGTTCTGTAGAGGAAGGGGAAGAGGAGGGGGATATTTATTTTTAATTTTTTAAAATAATTTATGAAAAGGCCTGTGCAGTGGAGCTGCAGTCCCCCGTACGGCAGGCATGTGTGCTAAGAGCTCGTACACCGTGTGCTGTAAGGAACACCGCACAAGTTCGCAACACCTGAATATGGTAGCCGATAATGTGTGTGTAGATATGTGTGTAGATATATATACACACATATATTCATGTAACATTAACAATGTTTGTCGACTAAATAGTGAAATATTTATTTTGATATATCGAATTAAGTGACGTATATTATTAAAAGTCATAACTAAATAGGGCATTGGCAATTCTCTGTTTAAAAATGATTCAGAGGAGTTGGGCAAAAAAAATTAAGAATCCCTTAGAACTGAATGATTTTATATCATTCATATTTTACTTTTGAAATAATGCCCTAATGATACTAAAACATTAAAAGTATTTGCCTAAGTCTGAAAAGTAATTTCATAAGAGTTTAAAATAAAATTTGTAAGTAGTTAGCAGTATGTGTTTCAAAAAGCAAAGATTTTACATCCTTAGTTTTCACTATAGCAACACAGGAGAAATGTTGCCATTTAGTATTATGTAAGTATCATGACTCTCAACACCTGCCTCACAAATATAGGTAGTAACATTTCATACCATCATCCCCATTGTATAAGAAAAGAAACTAAACCCCCGGAGAACTGAAATGACTTTCCTAAGAACGTGAGTCTCCCAGTAGTTACAAGAAAGCTGGGACTCTGACAAAGTTCGGTTCCCGAGCCAATGTTTTTTCGTTCCTGGTGGCCCTTCAAATGCTGGGTGTGACCATAAGTGCTGACGCTGCTCTAGCAGCCGCCAAGAGTCTGAAGATCTGACTGTAAGTGGTTCTTAGTTCTTTCCACCCCACATACCTGTAGACGCCATCTCTTCCATGTTCTGGAGCTTTGGAGAAAGAAAAGCCCTATTCTCAATTTCTAAACTTGGAGCCCCAGCTGCTTTTCCTCCTGGCCAGTCCCAGCTCTGTCCTATAACATGACGTGAAGCTAGGCGGCATTCTTTCAATGTTAGTTTCACGCTCGGTGTTAGGCAGACCTCCAAGATAGCTCCCAAGGATCCCTTCCTGGTGTTCATGCCCTTGTTTTTTTTATAATTCCCTTGCCTTTTGTGGGTTTCCTAACTAGCTTTCAATGAATAAAATAAGACAGAAGTGCTGGGACATCACTTCTGAGCTTATTTTTTAGAAAGACTACATCCCGTCTGCAGCGCTCTTTCTTGCTTCCCCAAGAGAAGGTCGCCAGCTGCCATATGAGGACCACACTAACTAGAAGCCCAGGTAGCAAGGAACTGACATCAGCCTCTGGCCAACACCCTTGGAGAAAGTGAGGCCCACAGTTCAACAGCCATGAAGAACTGAATCCTGTCAACAAACATGGGAGTGAACTTGAAAGCACCTTGCCCTGGTCATGTCTTCAGATGATACTGCAGTCCTGGCCACCACCTTCATTGCCTCTCTGGGAAGGCACGCCCGTGTTCTCAAGCCACAGAAAATAAGATAACAAGTGTTTGCTGTTTTAAGCTACTAAATTTTGGGACAATTTGTTATGCAGCAAATAGGAAAGTAGTAACATTCTCCCTGCTTATTCGCTGTTAGCTATTCTTACAAACATTGTTGGAATAACCATTGTACGCTTTTCACAAATGCCCACTGACATCTGGATGCTGGTGAGCTTCTGCTGATATGTATTTACCATCTTAGGGCAGAAGGGTGGACAGGGGCCAGACTACATAGTGTCCTCCCCGCAACAGAATCAAAATGGGCAACTATCAAAACATTGACCAGATTCAATTCTACTTTATCAATTGTAAATATTTAGTCAGGGAATGTTTAGCTCTTAAAATATGTAAACATTGTCTTCACATTTTGTAAACAAGACGTACAGAGCCAATCGCGCGCCTACCATCTCTCTACCGTACATTGAAGAGTAAGTTACAATACATGGGAGGAAGTCAGATTTTGTGTGAAAACCCGAATGCTCAAATTTTGCATATTCACAATAGCGTGTAAAGTAACAAGCCTCAATGACAACTAGGAAAAAGAAGGGGGAAATTACTTTACATTTCTTGCGAGCCAAAAAGAAACTGATGAAAATAGAAAAGAAAAATAGAAGAATAAAATCAAATTTTAAAAAATGGACTAATCTAAAAGAAGTTTGATCAATATGGAATGAAATTGAAGAAAGAAACAAATCAAAGGATGTCTGGAGTGTTAGACACAAAGAACAACTGTGCAAGCAAAGTCTGGTGTTCCTGGAGAGCGCGAGGCAGGAGGCAGGGTGAAAGGCTCAAGGGCAGAGGAGAGGCAGGAAAGGTCAAGGTGAGCACTAGGTGCCGGAGTCCCCATTACGTTGCCAGCACAGCTCCCTCAGCCCAGCTGTGTGCAATGAGGAAACGATGGATTTGGAACCAGAGAGATCTAAGTCCAAACTCTTGTTCACTTTGTGACCTTAGAAAACACATTTATTCTCTTAATCTCCAATTGCTCACAGTGAAATGGGGATAATGTTGGAATTTATACTTAACATATTAAACATACTGTCTGGCCCAGTACCTGTGCACAATACATGGTTGCCATTATTATGATGATTACACCATCAGAAAAAATTAATCTTTTTACTAGTAGGCAAATAATTTTTACAGGCATTTTGTGTTTTCCTCTCGCTTTGGCTGCGAAGAAACTCAAAACCGAATCTCTAGCACATCTTTCCTAAGCGTCTATGTTGTATAACGTACGTACCGACCTCACCAATCAATTCACTTTATGTTCTTACTTCTCCCTCATCATGCTTCACACTTATTTGATTCCTTATCATGGTATTTAATATATCTCTGTAAGGTACCACAAATTCTCATTTTTTTAGAAAGAAGGGCAGTATTAATAAATGGTAAATTAGCTACTTAGAGGCTTTTGATTTCTGTATAACTACTGGATATGTCATTTCCTAGCCCCTTCTTAAAATGCCCCGCCGTGTGCTCTGGTGAGAGACGCCCGAAGCTGTTCCTGGAGCAAAAGTGGCTCAGCCACAGCAGTGAGACCACCTCCGGCCAGCCAGGGGTACGACGTGAGTCAAGTCACGTCAAGACATCAGCCTATGGGATGATCAGTCACAACAAACGCCTTTGTCAAACATGAACGTCTCTCTCCGTCTCTTTTCTTTACATATTTATTGTAAGAGAGAGAGCACGCACATGTGTGCACCCACACGTGAGCAGGGGAGAAGCAGAGAGAGGGAGGGACAGAATCCCAAGCAGACTCTGCACCGTCAGTACAGATCCCGATGCGGGATTCAACCTCATGGACCACGAGATGACAACCTGAACTGAAATCAAGAGTCAGACTCTCAACGAACTGAGCCACTCAGGCACCTCCCCCCCCGCCCCCCGCTCTGTCTTTCTATCTCCGTCTCTCTCCTCATCTGTCCAAGAACACGCAAAAACAATAATGCATGGAAGCAGAAAGAAAAGATGACACATGAGAAGACAGACATGTAGTCACAGAATCCCTTTAATGGCAATTTGAAGGCATAAAGGTGACTGGGTCGTTAGATTCATGTTGTAGTTGCCAAAATCACAGTTCCTCTTCTTCCCGTGGTAGAAGTACGCGTCCCATGAGGCCTCCGCCTCCCTCGCCACTGCTGGCGGCTGTGGTGGGGCGTCTAGGACCCCCGATCCCACCACCGGTGTTCATTCCTGAGTGTCAGCCCTGCCCCTTGGGCATCAACAGGGCCTGTGGCTTGTCTTTTTTTCCCAGCTTTATCGAGATGCTGTTGATAAATTAAATATTTGTGTATTTAAAGTATACAACATGATGTTTTGATATATTTATACATTGTGAAATGATTACCACCACCCATCACCCACATAGTCCCCTTTGTGTGTGTGTGTGTGTGTGTGTGTGTGGTGAGAACACGTAAGATTAACATAATTTCAGGTATATAATCATTATTATTAACTATAGTCAGTATGCTGTACATTATGTCTACAGGACGTCTTCATCCTATCACTGCAAGTTTGTAACTATTGATGAATATCTCCCCATTTCTCCTACGTCCCAGCCACCGGCAATCACTATTTACTCTCTGTTACTATGATTTTTTTTAAGATTCCACATATAATTGAGATCATACTAAATGTTTTTCTGTGTCTGGTTTATTTCATTTAGCATAATGTCTCCTAGGTTCATCAGTGTTGTCATAAAAAGCAAGATTTCCTTCTTTTTTTAGAGGAAAAATATTCCATTGTAGGAATACACACCACATTTTCTTTGTTAACGAGCGCTTGCATTGTTTACATGCGTTGTCTACTGGTAATCACGCTGCAATGAACACGGAAGTGTAGATATTCAAGACTGTAATTTTATTTTCCTTGGATATGTACGCCGAAGTGGGATTGCTGAATCATATAGTAGTTCTGTTTTTAATTTTAAAAAATTTATTTAATGTTTTATTTATTTTTGAGAGAGAGAGAGAGAGAGACAGTGCGAGCAGGGGAGAGGCAGAGAGAGAGGGAGGCACAGAATCTGAAGCAGGCTCCAGGCTCTGAGCTAGTTGTCAGCACAGAGCCCGACGCGGGGCTTGAACCCATGAACCGTGAGATCATGACCTGAGTTGAAGTCGGATGCTTAACCCACTGAGCCACCCAGGCGCCCCTGTTTTTAATTTTTTGAGCAATCTCCATATTGTTCTCCATAGTGGCTGCACTGGAACTTGTCTTTAATCATTAGAGAATATGGCAAAATGATGGGATATTACTTATGCAAGTATGATGCCTGCAGTTGTAATGATCATCTTACAAGGAAGCTTTCGCCTTTGCCGGATTTGAAAGGGCAAGCTGCTGTGTGGCAAACTTCCCTTCTGAGAGGGCCATGTGTCAGGAAACGGAGGGCCGCCTCTGGCTTATAGCCACCAATGATCTGCGGCCCCCAGTCTGATGGCGTGCAAGGAGCTGAATGCTGCTGACATCCACAGGAGCCTCGAAGCTGCTCCATCCCCAGTCGGGCCATGAAATGAGACCATGGACCCTGAGCTGACACACAGACTGAAGCTCTGCAGAGGACCGGGTTGGGCAGTGCCCCAGACTCCTGACTCAGAGATGCTGTGAAAAAATAAATATGTGTTGTTTAAGCCACTACATTTGTGAGAATTAGTTTTACAGCAATAAAAACTAATGCCATATCTTTATATAAAGTCACCATGATTTGACAAAGCCTGAGGGAGTCTCTCTCTCTCTCTCTCTTTCTCTCTGCTTTTGAGAAAGGATCCTGACATTATAACCTAACTAGAATTTCTTACCACTGTGGGGAAGAAAACCCTAATATCAAATTATTAAATACACTTTCCCCAAACTTGTTGTCACAATTTCTACCAGCCTTAGCATTATATCACATACCTAGATTGAAACAGCCTCTCAGCTGAACTATCCTAAATATCAATATTTCTTAAACATTGCTTTTATCCTGTCTTTTCTATATTTGCTCCCATTTGCTTCCCATTGGGTTGGCAACGAGGTTTCATATTTATTGTCAATTCCAATCAATTCATAATGGCTACCTGAAGAGCTATTTGGAGAATTCAAAGTCAGCAGAAAAAGAAAGACTGTCATCAAAACTTGGAGTCTGCCTTAGGAAGTGATAGCAAACAACGGTCCACTTACCAACCAGGCCACGGACCTCAAGCCCAAGGATCACTGCCCGGCCTTCGCAGACTTCCAGCTCCCAGCCTCCGCTGACCTCTCCCGTATCATTTCTCATCGCTCTCCAGTGCACACCCTGCGCTTGAATCAAACTCTCTCGGGTTCGCTACGGCCATGTGCTGATTGCCGCTTTCATGGGTGTATCTCTACCTTAGATCTCCCCTCTGGCCTCTACCTTCCAATTTCCTGTCCTTCCTTAGGCCAAATTCAAATTCTACTTTCCTGCATCCTTTCCTGATTAGTTTTTCTCGTCCCTTCATTAAACTGCTGTCCCTCTTTGCGTCTGTACCGGGGGGTAGTAGAGGAAAATACAGACATGTTCTGTCTGCAACATAGAAGATCCAACTGAAGCCAACTAACTTGATGACTCGGGAACTTGTAAGGCCTCAAAAACCAATGCATTCATAGGCTTCATCACACTGGGAAGCTCCGTACCCGTGACTGAAACACACGTATGCACCTGTATACACGGAAAACCGCATTATTTGTTCTGCGAATCTTTCTTCTCAGCATTGTAGTGCCATCTCCTCTGTGTCGCCCTTTTGTAGTGGGCTTTTTTTCCCCTCTTGTTTGGAACAAATTTCAACCATTTATTTAAAAAATTATTTTCAATATTTACTTTTGAGAGAGAGAGAAACCCAGCATGAGTGGGGGAGGGGCAGGGAGTGAGGGAGACACAGAAGCTGAAGCAGGCTCCAGGCTCGGAGGTGTCGGCACAGAGCCCGACATGGGACTCGAACTCCCCAGCCTTAAGGTCATGAGCTGAGCTGAAGTCACATGCTTAGCTGACTGAGCCACCCAGGCGCCCCACAGATTTCTTTGCTCTAAAGCTTACCTTTCTCTACTGTTGTTATCTTTTCCCTTAAAAGCCTTAAGGCTCAAAAGCCTCCGAATATAGAAATAATGTCTAATTATGGACTCTGATGGTTAATTCCCAGTGCTCATCCTACCTGACCTGTAAGCAGATGATAACACAATTGGCCATTATGTTACCTGGGGACTAATTGTTTCACTTGGCTTCAAACTCACCACCCTCTCCTGGTATTTTAAGGGTAACTGTGATTCATTTTAATCCGATATGGTAAGACACATAGATACAGAAATGACTGTCTAAAGGAAGAAATCTGTTATACTCACAGTTCCCTAGGAAAAGTAGGCTTAGTCTACCATTTGGGCCACACGGGGAAGCACCAGGGCCAATTAGGGGGCAGAGTAGCTGAGGGGGAAATGTAGACACGAATCTATTGTGGATTCCACAGGAAAGAAAGGGCAAGGCAGGACAAGCAGGCTTCTAAATAATTTCAGTGGGTCCCAGGACACAGGGGATGTCCCTAGCTTGATGCCTTGGGAGTGATTAAGGCAGGGGCTAGTGATCCAGGGTGCGAGAGCATAATGAAAGGGGTGACGCAGGTGTAAACTCCGGATTGCTTGGTTTGCTTTTGAAGGGCACACTCTCCAGAGAGATGTTTACCGTTTTTAGGAATTAGCTAACCCTTCAGGGGCTCTATGTCAAGTCGCAAGGACAAAGGATATCAAAGCACCAAAATACAGAAAATAGGAGCACCTGGGTGGTTCAGTTGGTTAAGCCTCTGACTTCAGCTCAGGTCATGATCTCCCAGTTCATGAGTTCAAGCTCTCCATTGGGCTCTGTGCTGACAGCTCAGAGCCTGGAGCTGCTTTGGATTCTGTGTGCGTCTCTCTCTCTCTCTCTCTCTTTCTCTCTCTCTGCCCCTTGCCTACTCATGCTCTGTCTGTCTCTCTCTCAAAAATGAATAAGCATTTTAAAAAACATTAAAAATACAGAAAATAAAAGACGCGATTAATACTCCCTGTCTTCCTCCGGCATCACTGGCCATTCCTTCTGAGTCTCCTTTTCTGATTTTTCCTTTTCTGTATGAGTCAGAGCATTGAGGGCTAGTTCTCAGTCTTTGGAAGTTTTTTTCTCTCCACATTCACTTAGTGATCCCATCTAGGCTTATGAGTTTAAGTGGTGTCCATACGCTTTTACTCCAAAAAGCCTTTCATTTCTCCTTCTCTTATGTCCTATATTCAGTCCATCTGGAAGTTCTGCTGGCCTTACCCTTCAAATATATCTGAAATGTTAGTCTTCATGGTGTCCACTCTTCCTGCCCTGCTGAGAGCCTCCATTATCTCTCACCCCACTTATTCCAAGAGCCTCTGTGCTGCTACCCTTCCCGTAAATAACTCATTCTTACCATAGTAGCTAGAGTGATCATTTTAAAGTATAAATCAGATTAAATTATTCTTCTGCTCAAAAATCGCCACTGATTCCCAAAATAGGTGGAGATTGTACAACACATTTCTAAATAACACAAGTCAAAGAAGTACTCTCAAGAGAAATTTATAAATATTTTTAAATAAATGAAACTGAAAACACAACTTATTAAAATTTGTGGGATACAATAAAAGCAGTGCCTAGAGAGAAATTTATAGCATTGAATACATGTACTAGTCATCTAAGTTCCCATTTTACGAAACCAGAAAAAAGAAAAGAAAATTAAATCCAAAGTAAGCAGAAGAAATAAATAATAAAAAATAGAGCAGAAACCAATGAAATTGAAAGTGAGAAATCAATAAACAAAAATCAACAAACCCAAAAGCTGGTTCTTTGTAAAGATCAATAAAATCAATTAGCCTCTAGCCAGACTAACTAATAAAAAGAGAGAAAACACATATTACTACGATCAAAAATGGACATTAAAAGTACAAAAAAAAAAAAAAAGATTAACTCTATGCCCCAAATTCAACAACAAATTCCCTGAAAGACACAATCTTCCAAACTCACAGAAGAAATAGACAATATAAATAAGTCTATATCTATATTCCAAAACAGAAAGCACCAAGCGCAGTTGGGTTCAATGGTAAATTCTATCAAACGTTTAAGAAACAGGAGTACCTAGGTGGCTGAGTTAGTTAAGGGTCCAACTTCAGCTCAGGTCATGATTTCACAGTTCGTGAGTTCAAGCCCCCTACAGCAGGCTCTGTGCTGACAACTTGGACCCTGGAGCCTGCTTCAGATTCTGTGTCTCCATCTCTCTCTGCCCTTTCCCTGCTTGTGCTCGCTCTCTCTCTCTCTCTCTCTCTCTTTCTCTCTCCCTCTCTCAAAAATAAATAAACATTAAAAATTTTTAAAAATATTTAAGAAGTAATTTATACAAATTCTTTACAATCGTTTCAGAAGATAGAATGGGGGAAATACTTATTTCGTTTTTAGGCCAACATTATCCTAATACCCAAACCAGACAAAGACATTACAAGAGAAGAAACCAGTATGTCTCTTTAACATAAATGAAAAAATCTCATCAAAATTTTAGCAAATAGAACCCAACCATGTATGAAAAGAATTACACAATAACCATGTGGGATTTATCCCAGGAATGCAAAGCTATTTCAACATTCAAAATTCAATCAATGTAATCAATCACATGAACAGGTTAAAAAGAAAAGCACATGATCATATCAATAGATGCAGAAAAGCATTGGATAAAATTAAACAATCATTCATGATAAAAAAGTTTCTAAGTAAAATAGGAATAGAGGGGAACTTCCTTGACTTGATAAAGAATATCTACAAAAAACCATCAGCTGACCTGATACTTAATGGTGACCAACTGTAAGATTTTCCACTAAGATCAAGAGTAAGACGAGGATCTTCCTCGCCACTCCTCCTCAACATTGTACTGGAGAAGAAAGAAATAAACTGCTTGCCAAAGACATGATTGTTTATGTAGAAAATCTGAAAAAAGTCAACAAAAAAAATAAAAAGGTAACAAACGATTATCACAGAGTTGCAGGATAAAAGTTTAGTGTACAGAAGTCAGTCATTTTCCTAAATATCAGCAATGATGAAGTGGAATTTGAAATTAAAAACACAATACCATTTAAATAAGCACCCTAAAAATTAAATTAAGTATAAGTCTAACACACTGTAAATTTAAATTTTTTTGTGTTTTTTTTTTAATTTATTTTTGAGAGACAGAAAGAGACAGTATGAGCAGGGGAGGGTCAGTGAGAGAGGGAGACACAGAATCCGAAGCAGGCTTCAGGCTCTGAGCTGTCAGCACAGAGCCCGACGCAGAGCTCGAACCTACAAACTGTGGGATCGTGACCTGAGCCGAAGCCGGATGCTTAACCGACTGAGCCACCTAGGCGCCCCATATATGAGTAAATTTAAAAAACTCTGATGAACAAAATCAAAGAAGAACTAAATAAATGGAGAGGTAGTCCATGTTCAAGGATAGGAAAACTCAAGATTGTCAAGATATCAGTTCTTCCCAACTTAATGTATAGATTCAATGCAATCCCAGTCAAAATCCCACTAAGTGACTTTGTGGATATGGAAAAACTGATCCTAAAGTTTATTTGGAAAATGGCACCAGGGCGGCTCAGTTGGTTGAGCATCCAACTCTTGGTTTTGGCTCAGGTCATGATCGCATGGTTTGTGAGATCCAGCCCCATGTCAGACTCTGTACTGACAGCACAGAGCCTGCTTGGGATGCTCTCTCTCCCTCTCTCTCTGCTTCTCTCTTAAAATAAATAAATAAACATTTAAAAAACGAAGTTTACATGGAAAAACAAAACAAAACAAAAAAAGAATAGCCCACATAATATTAAAGGAGAAAAACCTGGGGCTCCTGGGTGGCTCAGTCAGTTAAGTACTCAGCTCTTGATTTTGGCTCAGGTCATTATCTCATGGTTCATGGGATAGAGCCCCACATTGGGCTCTGTGCTGATGGTGCGGAACCTACTTGGGATTCTCTCTCTCCTTCTCTATCTGCCCCTCCCTGCTCTTACTCTCTCTCTCTTTCTCACACTCTCTTTCTCTCAAAATAAATAAAATTTAAGAAAAAATAAAAGCAGGGATGCCTGGGTGGCTCAGTCAGTTAGGCATCCAACTTTTGATCTTGGCTTAGTAAGATCTCCTGGTTTGTGAGTTCGAGCTCCATGTGAGTCTCCACTCTGACAGCGCAGAGCCTACTTGGGATTCTGTCTCTCTCCTCTCTCTCTCTCTCTCTCTGTCCCTCCCCCACTCACATGCTTTCTCTCAAAATAAATAACCTTTAAAAAAGAAATGAATGCAAGCAAAAATTTAAAGGAGAAAAAGTTGAAAAACTGACACTACTCAACTTCAAGACTTACTATTAAGCTCCAGTAATCAGGACAGTGTCATATTGGTGAAAGAATAAACAAATACATCAATGGAACAGACTAGAGAGCCCAGTAATAGATCTATATAAATATAGGCAACTGTCTTTGATAAACAGCAGAGGCAATACAGTGGAACAAAGAGGGTGTTTTCAACAAAGGATACTTGAACGATTCATATCCACATACAAAAAAGAAAGAATCTAGACACATGTAAATCCTTCACAGAAATTAACTCAATATGAATCACAGACTAAAATATAAAATGCAACACTATAAAACTCTTAGAGGATAACAGGAGAAAATTTAGATGACCCTGGGTTTGGCAATGACTTTTTAGATATGACACAGAAGGCATGATCCATGAAAGAAATAAATGATCAGCTGGAGTTCGTTAACACTAACATTTTCTGCTGTGGGGAAAACACCAGCAGTAGTATGAAAAGGCAAACCACCAACTGGGAGGTATACTTGCAAAAGACACGTCTGTTAAGGATTGTATGGGCGCCGGGGGGGTCAGTCGGTTAAGCGTCAGCTTCGGCTCAGGTCATGATCTCACGGTTCGTGGGTTCGAGCCCTGAGTCGGGCTCTGTGCTGACAGCTCAGAGCCTGGAGCCTGTTTCAGATTCTGTGCCTCCCTCTCTCTCTGACCCTCCCCTACTCGTGCTGTCTCTCTCTGTCTATCAAAAATAAATAAAAACCATTAAAAAAAAGAAAAAAAAGGATTGTTATCCAAAATATGAAAAGACCTTTTAAAACTGAACAATAAAAAAAGAAAAGGCCCAATTTATAAATGAGCGAAAAGCCTTAACATATATTTTACCATAGAAGATATACAGATAGAAAATAAGCATACGAAAAGATACTCCACATCACATGCCATCCGAGAAATGCAAATGAAAACAATGGCAGGCTACCGCTACGTACCCACCGGAGTGGTAGACGTCTGGACCCCGTCTGGGCCCCTGAGAGTACCAGGTACGGACAAGGACGTAGAGCCGCGGACTCTCACTCCTGGCTAGTGGGAATGCCAGCTGGCAAGACCACGTTGGAGGTCAGTTTGGTGGTTTCTTTGAAAAGTATTCTTACCATATAACAGGCAGTTGTGTTTCTCCCTATTTACTCAAAGGAGTTGAAAACTTACATCCACATAAAAACCTGCATGTGAATATTTATAGCAATTTTGATCATGACTGCCAAAACTTAGAAGCGACCAATATGTGCTTTCGCAGGAAATTGGATGAATAAACTGTGGCACACCCAGACAATGGAATATTATTCAGCACTAAGAGAACTGAGCTATCAAATGATGAGAAGACATGGAGAAAACTTAAATACATGTTACTAAGTAAAATAAGCCAATCTAAAGAGGCTACATATCATATGACTCTCTGGAAAAGTCAAAATCATGGAGACAGTAAAAAGATCAGTGATTGCCAGAGATTATGGAAGAGGAGGGATGAATAGGCAGAGTACAGAGGAATTTTAAGACAGTGAAAAGACTTTGCGTGATCCTATAATGGTGGATACTCGTCATTTACACAGGTGTCCAAATCTATAGAATGTACAACATCAAGAGTAAACCTATAGTGAACTACGGACGTTGGGTGATTATCATGCATCAATGTGGGTTTACCAGTTGTAAAAAAATGCACCACTCTGGTGAGGGATGTGCTAATGGGAAAGGCTAGATGTGTTTAGGGTCAGGGAAGTATTGGGAAATTAGTTTTGCTGTGAACCTCTGCTAAAATGAAAAAAAGATCTATTTTTTTAAAAGTCCTCTGGTGGCTTCCATTTTACCCATCTCACGTTCTTGCACTGCCAACATTCTTGAAATGGGCCCAGAAAGCTTTATATGGTCTGTTCCCACGCCTACCCCGTTATATACACCCTATTATCTCCTACTCCTCTCCTGTTTGCTCTTTTATATCCAACCCATGAGCTTCCTCACTGTCCCGAAAACAACGTGGATTCCAGGGTCTTTTCACTGGCCATTCATTCCGCCTGGACCTCTTTCTTCCCCGTACACATCCGCCGGGCACCAGCCCTGCCCACTGTCCCTGGCAGTGCCTCTGGCCGAAGTCCATCCATGTGCACCTATTCTCAGTCACGATGATCAGACCCGTCACCTGGGATCCGAACAGGGATTTTGTTGACCATATTCCATTCCGGGAAACTCCCGCGGGAAGGTCTCCGCGCTTTTGCGGCTCATTCCAAACATCCTTGGGTATTACGGGTTTTTTTCTAAAGTGTGCAGACATGACAAAGCTGTTAGGAGAAAGTAGAGTCATTCTTGACCACCTACAGAGAGCTGACTATTCAAACCCAGAACCCTGAAAATAAGCATTTTCACCACAATGCCAAGGTTAAAATGCCCAATTCTCCTTCTCCCATCCGACAGAACACCGACTGATCATCACAGTGTTAAGTTCAAATTCGGGGATCCATTCTTCTTCCTCCTCACATTCAGCATCGGAAGAATTCTTAAACCTACGTAAACAAGACATGATGAAACCCAGGATGATACAGATTTGTTGTTACTTGTCGTCGTTTTCTCACTATCTAAGGGGATTCTTAGGACTAGAGGTAATTTTTGGAGTTTTTAGTTCCTTAGCTGACAAGAATGGGAAGCTACTGAAGTAACATGAAGTCTGTGTGCTAGAAGAGGGCTGACTCAGGTCTACATAGACTTTATTGAGAGGGAGGGTCTGACATAAAATCATTTCCCAGATACCCAAATTCCTTTTTTTAAGAAAAGAGATAACAACATTATTTCTTAATAATTTTACTATAATAACTTATTTATGACTCTGTCACTTTAACACGTACATTTTTGGTTTCTTATATGTCTTTCACACAAACGTTTTCTTATATGCTATAGATTACTTGCTACTTTCAGTAAAAATATTTTTCCATTCAGCCTTCATAGGTATAATTCTAAAAGCTTTAAAATATGTATCAAGTCATTCTCTAAATGTTTCAGATTTGTCAGCTGCTTCCAGCATTCACTATTGTTGACAAGTGTATAGTTAGCTCATTTTGCTTATGCTGGATACGTAACAGGATACATTTTTAGGAATGTAATAGTGCCATCAGATAATACAGCCTCTATAGCTCTGCCTATGTAATTGACATTAGATATTAACATCTTAATTGTATGTTCCTACAAAGAGCTGCAGTATCGGTGTCGGTGCCAATATACAGTCATCATAAAATAATTCAGTGAGCTTAACAACACATAGCACATCCTAACATTTCTATTACTGATCTTACAGATCCACAAATTCTCAAATTTCTGAGTATGTTATGAAGAAGAAATAAAGTTATTAATTTGATTATAAATCAAAATTTTCATTTAAGTGATGAATATGTCTCAATATTTTATATAAATTAGGCTTCTATGCTGCCCTCATTTAAATTAAGCTGATAGATGGGGTGCCTGGGTGGCTCAGTCGGTTAAACCTCCGTCTTCGGCTCAGGTCGGATCTCACGTTCGTGGGTTCGAGCCCCATGTCAGGCTCTGTGCTGACAGCTAGCTCAGAGCCTGGAGCCTGCTTCAGATTCTGTGTCTCCTTCTCTCTCTGCCCCTCCCCCTCTCATGCTCTGTCTCTCTGTGTCAAAAATAAATAAAACATTAAAAATATAAATTAAAAAAAATAATAAATTAAGCTGATAGAGTCTATAGCTGGAGATCTTGGCTTGGGAAGTAACCTGAGTGAAGACGACTCAATCATTCCTATCAAATTTTCTGTCCCTCTGTATTTTTATTTCCTCCTTTAAAATTATTTACTTTTTAAAAAATTTTTTTATGTTCTTTATTTATTTTTGAGAGACAGAGAGAGACAGTGGGAACAGGAGAGGGTCAGAGAGAGAGGGAGACACAGAATCTGAAGCAGGCTCCAGGCTCTGAGCTAGCTGTCAGCACAGATCCCGATGCGGGGCTTGAACCCACGAACCGTGAGATCATGACCTGAGCCGAAGCCGGCCGCGCAAATGACTGAGCCACCCAGGCGCCCCTAGACAACACGGCTTTTATTCAGTATTTCTGAAAATGAATGATCTCACTTCTCACAGTCTATAGTAGAGAGACTATTGTACTCTTAATAAAACATGAAGTTTACTAATTTAATATTTTTCTTTACAAGTATTTATTGAGTTCTTACTGTTTTATTAATAAATAATATTGTAGGGGGCGCCTGGATGGCTCAGTGGGTTGAGCATCTGGCTTCGGCTCAGGTCATGATCTCACAGTTTGTGGGTTCGAGCCCCGTGTCGGGCTCTGTGGGGACACCTAGCTCAGAGCCCAGAGCCTGTCTTCAGATTCTGTGTCTCCCTCTCTCTCTGACCCTCCTCTGCTCATGCTGTCTCTCTCTCTCTCAAAAATAAATAAAACATTAAAAATTTTTAAATAAATAAATAATACTGTGGGAAAGAAATGAAGGAATAATAAAACTAAATTTTTTTTGCCTGAGGAGTTCTCAGCTCTGAGATGAGAACAGATGACACGTGAAAATAAAGATATTAGAAAACAATTTTCACATACTATTAATATAATTCAAAAATATTAGAGCTCACACCTAAGGTACATAATTTTAGGTGCGTAGACCTGAAGTATATAATGATACCTTCCGCCTTCCTGGCAAATTCCTTCAGAATGTGGTCTTATATGATATCACCAAAAGCTCTTGCGTGGCAGAGCTCCTCAGAGGAAACAGTGAGTCTGTTAGTGTGAGAGAAAAGAGGCTGTATCTCGTCTTTGTTTCCAGTTCCTGGAACAGAGCTTCAAACATTCTTAGAACGTCCAGAACCTTAGGAGTGGCTTTGCTGTGTTAATGAGGTTACTCATTAAGATACCTTCAGGATGAGGAAGAGTCACCAGAAAGACCAACTACAGGACTCAAAGGCTGGAGCTTTGGGACAGCCCAGCCTCTGCGGAGGGAAAGGAGGTTGGAGATGGAGTTCAGTCTTATGCCCATTACTTAGTCAATTATGTCAGTATAATGAAGCCTTGATGAAAACCTCTGGATGTAAGGCTCCATGGAGGCTCCAAGTTGGTGAACACATTGGTGTAATGGAAGATACCAGGCCAGGACCCCATGAGGAGAGGAATAGTATCCACCTCCCACACCCGCCTGCCATGTGCATCTCTTCATGTGACTGCTACTCTCCGTATCATTTCTCAGAGTTCTCCAGGGAAACAGAGCCAATAGGAGGCATATACAGGGAGAAAGATACTTATTAGTATAAAGAACTGGCTTACACGGTCATGGAGGCTGACAAGTCCCAAGATGTGAGTCAGCAAGCTGGAGGCGCAGGAGAGCCAGTGGTGTAAGTTACAGTGTGAAGGCTGGCAGCCCCCAGAGCAGCTGATGTTTCCGTTCAAGTCTGCAGGCAGGAAAAGACTGATGACCCAGTTCAAAGCCATCTGGAAGGAGGAGTTCCCTCTTACTCATGGAGGACCCACCTTTTGTCCTATTAGGGCCTTCAACTGATTGGATGTGGCTGAGAAAGAACAGAAGACATGACCCCCAAATATGCCAATTTGGCATGTGCATAATTTTGAGCTGGAGGCGATGTGGACCCAGTCAACTCAAGAAACACAGTTGCCTCTCCACTAACGGTTGCAGGGTGACGTCGAAAAGACCACCAAACGCCAAATAGAAGTGAGGCAAGATTTTATTTACGGCTGAGCCAAACCTGATCTCCCTGGTCTTAAGGAGCAGAAAGTGGCCCCAAACGAAGGGGGCAGTGAGAATATATGGACAGAATACGTCATTACTTAGTTAGCAAATTACAATCCACAGCATTTCATGGTAGCCAATCACATAGTAATACACAGACGCTAGTTTTGGTGGGAACCTATCATCTTAAAGTTCTTTGTCCTTTAGTTAGGCGTAGTTAGACACCTAAGATACTGCAGGGCAGTGACCAGGTGGCTTTAACGTCACCTCGGCCAGGTCTCAGTAAAAGGTGGGGCTGCCTAGCAGAATCTTGAAAAACAAGTTAAACTGTAGGTCACAATGTTCATTATCGCACTACATTCCATAAGTTGACCTATAACATTAACTACCTAAAAGAATTCAGATGGGGGCGGGCTCAGGGAGAGAGCGGTTATCAGATAACTTTGTCTAAATGACCGGTCCACATGGCAGATCGGGCATGTCATTATTATACACCTGTTCTACCATCCTGCGGACCGCCTCCTCTCCTTTGAAGCTCCAGGCCCCTGCCCATCCCCTCACTCAGGATGGTGTGGGCACCTCAGCCCCTCAACCTGCCCCTGAATTTCAGATCACTATGGGTTTCTCAAATGTCTGAAATTGAATCTGGTTTTCTCCTGTCAAACTGTCCTGTGTCAATTCAATTATTAGAGCAGCCAAAGGACATAGAAGGAGGGGCTCCCGGGTGGCGCCGTCGGTTAGGCCTCTGACTTCAGCTCAGGTCCTGGTCCCACGGTTTGTGGGTTCAAGACGCAGGTCAGGCTCTGTGCTGACGGCTCAAGGCCTGGAACCTGCTTCAGATTCTGTGTCTCCCTCCCTCTCTGTCCCCCCACCCCCCAAAAGTAAATAAATATTAAAAAACTAATAAGAAGGGTAGAAGGAAAAGTGGGCCCACCCGCAGTAGGGACAGCACTCTGCTTTACTCAGCCTAACAATTAAAACCTTAATCATTAAACTTTATCCAGAAACACCCTCCCAGACACATCCTCAAGTATGTATAACTAAATATCTGAACATTCTTGGCCTAGTCCAGTTGATAACATAATACTAACTCTCACAGAATTCTTTATAATAAAACTGTAATTACAGGAATAGCACTTTTAGTGAGTTCTGTGAGTAGTTCTAGTGAATCACAAAACCTGAGAGGACAAGAAAACCCACATTTATGGCTGCTTGTCAGCAGTACAGGTGGCCCCCCAGACTTGCAGCGGCATCTGTGTGGAGGCGGTCTGGCAACAGCCTTTGTCTTTAACCTGTGGGATCTGTGCCAGGTTCGTTAGCGGATCCGGTGGTTAGTATCAGGTCGGAACTGAGGTGCAGTCCACCCAGATGGGGTAGAAACACAGTGTTTTGGAATTTGTAGCCAGGTGGGCAGAAGTAGGAATGGCTTGGGGACACCCAAAGCTTGCCAAGGACACATGAAACGGAGGCAGTCTTGTGAGGTCTGTGTTAACTTTGGGTGGCTAGTGTCAGAACTGAACTGTGGGACCCCAGTCAGCGTCAGTGTGCACACTGGCTGTTACTAGGCTGTAACCGTGCCTTCGTATAGCGCTGGCCCCTGTCGGAAGACAAGGCGTGGTTAGTACCGATCACGGCCTGGTGTTTCCTTTACGGTAGATCGCTAAGTGACCTTCCATGGAGTCACCTTCCGCAGCAGTAACGACCATCCACTAAGAACACCAACATGACATGGCCCTGGAAGATGGCGTTGTACGAAAGACCCTCTGGTGCGTCAGAAGTACACGAGCCGTGTTGCAAAGTCTCACGGAGGCATCTGTTACCGTCCATATACCCGGCCCCTCGCAGCCTCTTTGCAAGTTTGGTTGCATTTATAAGTCACTTTAAGTATTCAGGTGAGTCCGCAATGGCAAGAATAGCTACATCGCCGAAGAAAACCACAGCGTCTGGCCTGTTACATTTTTGCTTTTATTTTTGAATGGCTAACACACACCCACCGTTCATAACTAAACTGTAAGAAACTGGAGCAAAAAGTCTTACTCCCACCCCTGTACCATCTGCCCCATCAGCTCTCCAGGTAACCGATTTTATTAGGTTTTACATGGTCTTGCAGAGATTTCTGGTGCATTCCAGCAAGTGAGAATGTAGATGCTTACTCCTCCCCGGTGGTTTTTATGCACAAGAAGGATTATTAAATACATTGTGTTAGACGTTGCTTTTTCTTCTTAGCGAAATTTCCTAGAGGTCTTTCCATGTAAGCACATTGGGAGCTGCCTCATTCTTTTTTTATAGCATTATTTACACAGTATTCCGTTGTATGAATATATGTAACTTACTTAATGAGCCCCTATTAATGTGTTGTTTCTAACTGTTTTGCAACTATAAGCGATATTCGATCATCTTGTATATAAGCCATTTATGTCTGCAGGTATTTAGACAGAATTGTTTCGTGCAGCCACAGTGATACGTTGTGGCAAGTCAGACCACGACAATTATCGACAACTATGGTTGCTCCAGGTCTCAGGATAAACAGACAGTAAAATATTTTAAGGAGGAGGAAAGTAAGCTTCTGCGCCGCCAGGGTGTCTCCCTGGGCTGTTCAGCTGCGCTAGAGCCCCGGCACCACCTCTGGACTGCGATGTCTGAGCTCCTTGCTGTGCGAGGCTGTTTCTATTTTTGTCCCATCCGCAGAAATCCTTTCCAGTTAAGGCTGGAAGCCTCATCAAGTCTAGTGATGCAAGGATTATGTTTTCAGAATCTAATTAGACAAGAAATCTTGGCAAAATCTTCATGTTTCAGATTTGGCACATTCTCTTCTTTCCAAATGCTCTCTTCCACGAAATTCAGTTCCTCTTTATTTTCAACCCTTCTGTCAAATCGGTTGCCTGGTAGGAAGAACACTCTGGGGAAGAGAGTGGGGGAAAAAACGTGTTTTGCTGTATATTCTTTGATACTGTTTGAAATTTTAAACCGGATATTACCTTGTTCTGTTCTTTCTTTTTTTTCCTTTTTAAATGCTGTCAATTTTACTTATTTTTGAGAGAGCGAGAGAGAGACGGAGCAGGAGTGAGGGAGAGGCCAAAAGAGAGGGAGACACAGAATCCAAAGCAGGCTCTAGACTCAGAGCTGTCAGCACAGAGCTGACACGGGGCTCGAACACTTGATGACAGTATATGGAAAGTCCTTTGTGAGTGTTCCCTCTTCATCTCCAAAGTCTTTTGATTTCAAAAGTAGCTGTGTAAAGGGAAAAGTCTTAAAAGGCAAAGAACAAAAGTTTAGGACATAGTGTGAACATAAATATTTCAAAATATTCAAGCATACGTTAAGGAAATACATTTAAAAGTGGTTGCTTTTTAAGTTTATCTGAGAGCCTTCATGTCTTCATATGCAGGAGATACAAGATGGAAAAATGAAATATTATTTTAATCAAACATGCTTATCAACACCATGAATTAGTCTTTTCCTGGTGGATAAAGTTCTATTGTTTTTTCATAACAGCTACTAATTGAGCAATAGGATAATCTAACATGACAGTAAAATTTTTCGTCCTAAAAGAATGATTAATATGTAAAATCAGAGTGGAAAGTACGTAGAAGTCCACATTCATAGCCTACTTCATTACCCTGTTCTTTGTCCATAAGAACTGGAGTTTGTATATGAAATTTGCACCCGGCATTTTTTCTTCTGAAGCCTCACTAAACTCAGAACTCACACAAAGTAAAATTTCACATTTGGTCGTGGTCTGACGTATAACCCTTCAGAAACGGTTTGCGTTTTGACAGCAAAGGTCAATGTTAGACTCAGGCACGAATGATTTTGTCATTTTAGGACCTGCGACAAAGCCGTGAGAGAACTGTTTGGGTCATAAGGCACAGATGTTGTAAATGTTTGTAGATATTGACTGAGTAGGTAAACAAGTATATACCATATCTGGCTCTAAAGCTTTCTTTTCTATGATTGTCCGTAATTTTTATTTCTTTACCTACCTTTATTATGTCCTTTTTAAAAAATTTTCAAGAGCCTCATGAGAAACAGTCACGACATTTTAATCTCCAGTCAAATATTGCTTTGCTGTAATAGTACCGAAAGTTGTGAAGAGGAGGAGTATTTTGCTGATTAGTTATTTAATTCTCTAGAGCTCGGAGCCCTTTGCAGAGTTCTATGGTTCGGGGAGAAGAGGTTTTAAAATACAGCTTTGCTGAGCCCGGATGTGACCCCGGGTCTCTCACTTGCTCAGAATGTCTCTGATAACAAAGAAGTAAACTAACTCTAACGTTTAGGAAATCTTTTGCTGGAACCCTATATTAAATAATCACATCAGATAGCTCATAGAAATTGTTGTGACAGATGCTATATGCAATTATCAAACGGATTTAAACATTTTTAATCAACTGTTATCTGACAATATACTTTTCCAACTAAGAACTGTTTTCGTTTTTTAAGATTGTGCATTCCGGAGTCTTGGTGCCCAGAGACACCAGATGGCACCCTTTCCCTCTGAAGTCCCATGAAGAGAGTAGGGAGTCTGTGCTAGAAGTCACAGGACGTCTGAGGGCGTCTGAGACCTGAATTTTATCAGCAGCAGATTTCTTCTAATTAGAAATTTCAATCTAGGGGCGCCTGGGGGGCTCAGTCGGTTGAGTGTCCCGCTTCGGCTCAGGTCAGATCTCACGGTTCGTGGATTCGAGCCCCGCGTTAGGCCCTGTGCTGCCAGCTAGCTCAGAGCCTGGAGCCTGCTTCCAGTTCTGTGTCTCCTTCTCTCTCTGACCCTCCCCTGCTTGCTCTCTCTCTCTCTCTCAAAAATAAGTAAAAACATTAAACAAAACAAAAAAAGAAATTTCAATCTAAAGGTTTATGTTATTTCACTGGGGCAAAGGAGGGGACCATCTAGTCTAATTGCTCTCAGGCCTTTCCTATGAACAACCTCTTCTCCCCTTCTAGAAGTCAGCCCTGTGTTGTCCAGCTACTGTGAGGAGACTGCAGAGAAGTGGTGGGGTGCGGCCAGCCGTGGGCCGCAGGGAGAGGGGAGAGGGCACGTGATGCTTGCAGAGACCGGAGGGAAGCCAGGGGCAAGGCAGGAACGCAGACCGGCGCTGAGCAGCCAAGAGGAGCGCCGCCGGGGGGCAGCACTGAGCTGCACCCAGCGGCTTGCCGAGAATGACCTGCCGCTGCGCCGTGTGCAAGCCCCCAGGTCAGGGCCGGGCGGAGGAGAGGACCCGGAGGCAACAGCCTGACCCTTTGAAGATTCTGAGTTCACTACAAACAGCTCTGTTTTATGAAGTATCTTCGAATTACACGTTATTACTACAAAATAATTGCATCATGTATATGATCATGTATACTGGTTAAATGTATGTACATGTGAGTGTAAATAAATGTGTGTGTTTTTAAATTACAATCCAGATACACAATATTTTCACATAACTCTCAATCCCCAAAATATGCGTAGGACTCTTTTGCTTTTGTGGCTTTGTAATAAAAAATAAAAATGAACCCAATAAATTACACAAGTAGTAAGAGACAAATAGCATAATTTAACTTTTTTCAAAGTTTCTTTATTCTGAGAGAGAAACAGAGCACACAAGCAGTGGAGGGGCAGAGCGAGGAGAGAGAGAGAGTCCCAGCGATGAGAGAGCGCGGGGCAAGCTGAGGGCGAAGCACAGGCTGCCGGCGCCGCTCCCTGACCCCCGGGGTGGGGGGTGATACTCCTTGGACGCTCTGGCTGCCCATGAACAAAGAAAACTCCGCTAGGAGTCAGCCGCCTCGATGACGACACTTTGCTGGGTGCGAAAGGGAATCTTGGCTTAACAGCATCCTGACCCTCCAGATCCTGTAAGTCTACCTTAACATGTAAAAATTCCTTCGGAGACTTCCTTTATCTCAGCTCCCCCAAGAGAAATGCTGGCGATCATGCTCCAAGCTTACGGCCCCTGATACACGTCTCGAGGGTCTCGTGACTGAGATGTTACTAAACGGTAGTGAAGGGTATTGTTCTAACACCCAGCCTCTCAAGGTGCTGGAAACCTTGCTTTGGAAACTCCTTGGAGACTTATTCTAGCCCTAACCCTCTCCCAACCTGAGGACATATAATCAGTTACTCGTCACAAGCCCAGTGCGGCTCTTTCTGCCCACAGGTCCCGTCCCTGGGCTTTAATAAAATCGCCCTTTTGCCCCAAAGACGTCTTCAAGAATTGTTTCTTGTTCGCCGGCTCCAGACCGCCCCATCATCGCCCCAGAAGCCCATAGCTCCACACTATCCGTGCGGAACCTGATGTGCAGATCAAACTCACAAACCGCGAGATCGTGACCTGGGCCCAAACCAAGAGTTAAATGCTCAACTGACTAAGCCACCCCGGTGGCTTTGAACCTTTTTTCAAAGAGCAAATTACATAAGGCTTTAATTAATACGTGGAAATAAATGAAGGCCGCCCAAGTCAGAAAAGCTAGGGCTATTTATTCAGAACCTGCTACGTCGCTTTGTCACTCTCAATACTTTCTTTTGTCAGAGACTCAGAGCCAGGTGAAGGAGTAGGCAAGTTTTATAGTGGGAAAAAGGGAAGGTTCATCTGTGCCCTGATTATTGGTGATGGGAAGCTGTGGCGGGCTGTGATGGGCTAAGGGGACACACCTGACTTTCTCCTGTAGCTCGTCAGCTGGAAGTGGGGACAGACACCAGGGAGCTCAGCTGCCCGGACCGGCACTAGAGATGGTCGCCTCACGTCGGGCAGGTGTCACAGCCCTCTGCCATCCTGGGCTGTTTATTGTACCTGAAGGTCTGGTTTCCCGCACAGCTTGCTGCAGGCTGCGGGTCAGAGTTCTGCTTTTATGTACAGTCTGGCTGCTGTCCCTCCGTATTCAGTCTCTTAAATAATTATTAGAATAAAGGTATATTCTGTTGCATAAAAGTACATATTTAAAACGTTTTATTCTGAAAATGCAGACATTACTACCCAAAGGAACAGGTCAACATACAGAGTTCAAAGGATAAACAACTGTGATTTTTGTTTTCTTTCCTTTTTGATTTTCTTAAGTTTATTTATCCTGAGAAGGGGAGGGAGGGAGCGAGTGAGCTAGCGAGCGCATGAGCAGGGGAAGGGCAGAGAGAGGAGAGAGAATCCTCGGCAGTCTCTGCACAGTAAGGGCAGAGTGGGGTCAGACTCACAATCCGTGAGACTCTGACCTGAGCTGCAGCCAAGAGTCAGATGCCAAGCCACCTGACCCCTCCAGGGACCCCTCTTTCCTTTTAAAAAATTGTGCATGTAAGTGAGATCATACAGTATTTGTCTTTCTCTGTTTCATTTAACTTTATGCCCTCAAGTTCCCTCCATGTTGTTGCAAATGGCAGAACTTCCTTATTTTATGGCTGAGTCACATTCCATTGTGTGTGTACTAGCCCTCTTCTTTATCCATGCACGCGTCTGTAGATGCTAGGTTACATTAATGTCCTGCCTCGTGCAGATAAGGCTATGAACAGAGGACCCAAGAGTTTTCATAAATCACTGAGCGAGCCGTGGGGTCCCAGAAGCAGAGAGGGACCAGATACAGGAGCGTATTAACTATTAATGATTAGATTAGGAGTTTCTATTTCAGTTAGAATCAAAAACCTTTGACAGGCTTTAAGAAATGAGATGCCAATTTGTGTGGCATTACCAAATCACAGCAACGTAATTTGTTTTAAAAACATCAATTCCAGTGTTAAAGGGTAAATGGGGTCCTGTGTGTAGCTTACTCACAAAATTTGACAAGAAACAGTATTTACATAGCCCCAGATTATCTCCCCACAAGATGCTTAGAATTACTAGGGGGAAAAACAGGAATTTACAATGAAGAAACCCGGCAGACACCGCTTGACTCAGCGATCAAGGTTAACCGTCAGTAAAGGGTCAGGCTTACTAACCCCTTGATATGCCACACTGAGGTCACAACGATCCTTCTGTGGCTCCTGCCGGAAGTGGGTGCCCAAATCTAATCATAAAGACGTGGACAAACACAAATTGAGGGACGTTTTAAAAAGAACTGGTTTGTACTCTTTAAAAACATCAAGGTCATGAAAAGAGAAATAACCAAGGAATACTCCAGATTGAAGATTAGACATGAAAAGGAAATACAACTTGTGAACCTGTCACAGAAATAGGTATTTTTTTACTTTTACTATGAAAAACATGATCGTGACAACTGATAAAATTTAAACCTTTGTAGATTAAGTAACAGTATTCATTTTTATTCTTTATTAAAATGTATTTATTTACTTTGAGAGACAGCGAGCAAGCAGAGGGGCAGAGAGAGAGTGAGGATCCCAAGCAAGCTCGTGCTGCCTGCTGAGCCTGACGCAGGGCTCGAACTCACCAACTGTGAGATCCTGGCTTGAGCCGAGATGGAGAATCAGGTGCGTAACTGACTGAGACACCGGGGTGCCCCTACAGTAGTCATTTTTAAAATTATGGTATGAAATTATTCTGTGGTTATATGAGGCAAGGTCATTGTTTTTAGGATACATGTGGTTTTTAGGACATTTTTGAGGAAAAGGGGCAGGCTCTCTGTAGCTTACTCTCAAATGATTAAAAGAGCATTTAAGTGAATGATAAAAGTGGACTTGAGAAAATGTTAACATTAAAGGAATTTGAGTGAAGACTATATAGGAATCATTTTTACTATTCTTACAAGTTTTATATAAATCTGAAATTTATTTTAAGAAGTTTTAAAAATTAAATTACAGAAGCATTTTAAGAAATTATCTTGGGTTTAGTAGGTAACAGCATTCTCTTAAAGTAAATATGTCCTGACATGTGTGCTGAGTCATTATATTCCAATTTCTTCACTCTTGCTAAATGTGGACTCCTTTGGATTGAATCGGTTATAATAATGATGTATAATGGAAGGAAAATGGCATGTGTATATTTGCATAAATCAAATAAAGCCATTCTAGCAAATTTGGATATCTTCTGGGGTCAAAATCAGAGAGAAAAATTTAAGTGGAATATATTATACTGCCATGTTTTTTAAAAAAAACATACACATATTTGTAGGAATTAAGCTGAAACTCTGTTGTTCTAGTAAGAAAAACCTACATTCTCCTTATTTTGTTCACAGTAACAGGACTGAGCACTTACGGGGAAGCCGTGTGCCAGGATTTGAGCCTGGCAGCCTGCACCTGTGTTAAAAGGCGATCTAAAAAGGAGGCGCTCGTCCGACCAAGGTAGTGGCTGAGCCTTCCTTCCCGTACCCCTGGGGGTACAATGTGCCGCAGCAGAGTCAGGAGGCACCCCTCTCCCTGCGCACCTGTCAGATTCCAGGGGCAGATCTCTAATTTAGCACATCCTCTTATTTTTCCATTCTGCAGCTTAACATTTCATGGATTTCAAGAATGTCCTCTGATACGCACTGCACTGACGTTATCACCATCCCTTCTTTTAGAGACCTACAGACCACTAGAAAGTCAGAGATGCGAACGAGAAATCCACCGAAATAAACTGAAATTCACTATGACGCAACCAGCCAGCAACAGGACACCCATGTTTTCGTTCAACTAAAATTCCCGTAAAATCAAACTATGTATATATTTCATTTACATTGCACATGATTTCCGTCTTGGTATTGAATTACAAGGTTTAGAAAGAATGGCTAATGTGTAAATGCCAGGGAGAAAAACCTTAGGTCAACAACTATTTGAGCATACATGATTTCCCCAGCGATCTCAGGTACTTTAAATACACATTATTCAACTTCAAATATGGCTTCCAATATTCCAGTCATTGGTGTAGGCTAAGAATTTGGAGAAAGAACCTGTTTATTTTCTGTATCGATTCTAACAACTCTACAGAAATGTATAAAGGAACCAGCTCTGGAACTTTGACACCTTGATTTCTAGCTACGCAGTGGCAGCAATGTAGTGTTTTCAACTAGTATATATTTGTGCAAGGGACTCATTTCTTCGTGACTTCATTCAGTATGCAGTTTAGGGAAAAAGTCAAGAGCTCTTTCTCGGTGGCCATAGGATGGTTTGCTACTGCTTTCGGGTAACTTTGCCGCACAAAAGTCTACCTAATGTAATTTCCGTGATGATAATGGATGCTGTTCACAGCTTGCCGTGGCAATCTCAAATACAGCCTGAGATCCAGTTCTCTCTGAGTAACTCAAGAGATGTGAATAAAACTTATTTCCAGTCTGAACATGTGGTCACAAGAACACGGTTTAACAGATTCAAACTTCTCCGTAAAACACCAGGGAGGCTTCTAGAAGGGGAAGCAGCGTGTCCCAAAGCCCTGAAACTTAAAGGCCAGAGGAATAGCCAGGGTGTGGCAGTCGCATGAAGCCAAATTTGTGAAGTCTGAAGCCGTGACTTGTAATTCCAGCTTCCATCTCTTGCTTTGTGTCTTCAGGCAAGAGAATAAGACTTCTTGCCTCCTTCATCTATAAAAGATTGAACCTACAGAGTGGCTGAGGATTACGTATGAAAGGGTGTCCCACACAGGGGAATTCACCGAGGAAACTTCACTAGGAAAGGCACTTGAGGGGCAGATGGCCTGGATCCTTTGGTGATGCCCCAACCTCACCTTCAACATCTGCACAAAGAAGAATGAACACACACACACACACACACACACACCATAAAGACAGAAATACTCAAAATGTGAGAGTTTGTAAATACTCTAGTCCATGATGTTGGGGCAGAGTCTGATTTCTACTTTGAAATGATTTTTTTTTTTTAATTGCTAACTGTGCAAGCTCTATGCTTTTACGACTGTGGGAAATGGCTTGGGAAGGGCGGCCCCAATCTAAAAAGACTGTGGTCATTTGTTTAGTTTCAATAAAATTATTTCTAGACCCTGAAAAAAAAAAGAAAATGGCCTCTAAATATCATTCCAAGGTTAACATTTTAAGTTGGACCTATCATCTTCTTTGCATTCTGTATTAATGAATATTGATCCTACATTATAAAATAAGGCCTACCTCATACAGCAACTTAATGATTCAGGGATGATTTATCATAGTCCTATTTCCATATAAGATTTCAGCTTATGGTGGTTTTCTAAGAATAATGTCTGCTAATAGAACTTAATATAGTACAGGGATTTCTTCTGGGATTTCTAAACCACTCACCATCATGCATTTCCATAAACAGAGTTTATTAAAGCTTTTTTTCTTAATGGAAAATAATCCAGATAACCCAGTATTACTTATTCAATCATTTATTTAGGAAAAGTTTACAAATTAGGTGGGATTACGTAGAAATTACCTAGAACCTGATCGTTTCCAACCACCTTATTTTTCTGATCTTATGGGAACCAGGAGAACAAGCCTCTGGAAGGAATTATACTTGAGAGTTTTAATAGAGAGAAAGGCGCTGGTCCTTGTTAACTCACGCTGATGATACGCCCCGGCTAAGTTTCACCGCGTATTACAAAAACCACATGGATGACTGCCGTTAGAAAATCCAGCCCAAAAACCATGACCCAGCCAGCCATCTCCAAAAACACTGACTTCCTGCTATATGTACAAATACAGATTAAAAATCCTGGTGCTAAAATGATGGCACTTAAAAGAAAAAATAACCTCTACTGTAGGTCTGTAAATTGGCACAGTAATTTTACTTAAAGTGTTAAAAAAGTGAAAACACGCACTTCACTGTAAAAACTAATCCAGGCTAGAAAATGTTTATGGAGCCAAATAATGACTTTAAAGAATGCACTTCCACTGACGGCAGCAGCGGTAGCTGACCGGCCCCGACGCTCTACACGCACGCAAGCAGGCGCAAGACCACGCGCAGACAAGCGGCCCCGCACGGGTCGGAGCCTCAGAGCAAGCGGACCGTCTTGCCAGTGACTGTCAGGAAGTCGTCATCAGCCAAGGCCCGCAGCGCTTCTTCAAACATATCTTTGGTGATCGCCTTTTGGGAAGAGATGAAAACAATTATTTTACAAGTCAAGTACTCTCTTACCTGCTAAAGATACAATGATTTCAATTATTTTTTAAAAGTTTATTTATTAAAAAAATTTTTTAATGCTTTTTAAAATTTATTTTTGAGAGAGACCGCGCAAGCAGGGGAGGATCAGAGAGAGAGGGAGACACAGAATCTGAAGACAGGCTCCAGGCTCTGAGCTAGCTGTCAGCACAGAGCCTGACACGGGTCTCGAACCCATGAACCCCAAGTTCTTTTTTTTAACTTAAAAGAGGGGCAGAGAGAGGGAGAGAGAGAATCCCAAGCAGGCTCCTCACTGTCAGCACAGAACCTGATGTGGGGTTCGAACCCACAAACCAGGAGATGGACCCAAGCCGAAACCAAGGTCCGATGCTTAACCAACGGAGCCACCCAGGCTCCGATGCTTAACCGACGGAGCCACCCAGGCGCCCCCACATATTTCTTATGTCTTAACCCAGGCGGGGCAACTACGTCCTGTAGAGGGCCAGATGGTAACCACGCAGGCCTGACACTGCCCATATGGTTTGTAGAAATTCCTCAACTCTGCCCCATAGTGCCCACGTAGCCGCAGGAAATACACAAATGGAGAGGCGCGGTGAAAGCAGGCGAAGGGCTGGACTCGGACCCTGGAGTTCTTTTCACCGGACGCCTCACCCCTACTGACCTAAGGAGACCTGAGCGTTTCATCGTTAAATTAAAACGCAAGACTGTTAACACTTTGCTGTGTACAACAGCAAAAACTGCAAACATCCTAAATGTCTGACAACTGGTTACGTAAATGACGGAACAGGCGTGCAGAAGAGCACTACTCATTCCTTAAAAATAACGCCATTCCGTCTATTTACCAGCACAGCTGATGCTGACGGCATAATCTTAATTAACCCCTCTCCCCAAAAACCCTAGCAAGTTCTAAAACAGTGTAACTCTATGTTCATTTTCCAAAGAACAGACCACATGACATAAACACATACACACACTTACTATGTCAGATTGTCCACGGATATCTTCAAAAAGTTGCTGATATTTTAGAGCTGGTGTTTTGCCCTTAGATAAAATGAGTTTTTTCAATGCTTCAGCTAACTCTTCTTTCCGTTTACGAGAGGTGGCACTCATTCCTGATTTAAAAGAAATTAATGAAAATATTTCTGCTACAGGGAAGTGAAATATTTCAGATTTCCATAAACATTTTACCAGTGTTGCCACAAAAAGGTTAGGGGGCAGTTGGCGAAATGCCAAAATACACTCAACACTGAGTTCTGAATTCTCTGTTGCCAGTTTTCTTTACGTGAGTTTAAGCTCGTTTCCTCTAAAACACAATCCACACACTCCGAGAGGCAAGCAGTGCTCGTTAAGAAATGAACTGCTTCTTTACAACGGGCTGGAGAACAGGAGGCAGAGCCCCTGTGAACTTAGATACAGCACAGGGTCCATGCACATGTGCATTTTTTTCTTAGAAGTTAGTATATATTTTTCTTACAACTTTTAATAAACTCTCAACGAGGTCCTGACCTGATAAAGGTTAAGAACCTCCGCCGCTTCAAACGATTTGTTAGCTCAGAGGTGAAATGCCCAGTACACGCCCGCTCGTGCCCGCAGACCTGTAGTCAGGATGGAGATGTCCACGATGCCTGTCCGGGGGTCGGTGGCGGACTGCTTCAGGGCCTCCCGATGGAGGCGCTTTGCTTCTTCGACGTCCACGGCTTCGACTTTGTTTGAGAACCGGACCTTGGCGTGGGCCTCTGCTAGCCGGATGAGGGACTCCAGCTGTCGAGGGTACGCGGAGACCATTCCCCGGCTGCTGCCGATCTTCCTCATGTCCACATAAGCCTAGTGCGGACAGGAAACCCCAACACCTTTAACGATGGCCTTACTTGTGTGGTTGAACCTGAACAGTCACTGTTCTGTTAGAGACGACTGCAGCGCTGAGGGGGATTAGGACAGATGCAGCCTTGAGCCCCCCAAGGGGGCGGGAGCTGACGTAGCCCCGAAGAGAGAGGAAAGGGAGTGGTGGTGAGGTGCCGACGGCCGGCACACAGGGACAGTGACCTGGGGCAAGGGCACGCCGCCATTCCAGCGGAGGACGAACCTGAGAAGTCCCAGCAGAGTGCCCGCCTGAAAGAGACGCTCAGGCACCGTCTCTGATCTACGCCCCTGCCGAGGGCTCCCTTAATGAATGAGGCAGGCAGGTGACTGGGATAATGTTACAAAGGTGAGTTGTAGTAAACTCACATGTAGATGACATAATTTTATTACTTTTTGAGCAACTCTCAAGGATATGATACAAATGGAAAATTATGCATCACTTAGAACTTCATTTATGCATTTTTCAGGGGCTTAGGCACCAGGAACCTTCTTAATATGATAAATAGCTTTATCATTATACACTGTATCCATGTGAAAGGATACTGAAAAGTGAACATCAGATACTTTTAGTTCATTTTATTTTATTTGAATATTTTTTAAATGTTTTTTATTTATTTTTGAGAGAGAGAGAGAGAGAGAGAGAGAGAGAGAGAGAGAGAGAGAGAGAGAGAGACCGCGCAAGCAGGGGAGGGTCAGAGAGAGAGGCAGACACAGAATCTAAAGCAGGCTCCAGGCTCTGAGCTGTCAGCACAGAGCCCGATGCGGGGCCTGAACCCATGAACCGTGAGATCATGCCCTGAGCCGAAGCCGGACGCTTAACTGACTGAGCCCCCCAGGCGCCCCGAGTTCATTTTATTTTTTTACCAACAAGCAAATGAAAGCTCAGAGAAACCAGAGGACTTCTCCAGAGGTACAAAGTTACTAAGCAGCATCACTTGTATTTCAGACACGTATTCTCATCTTAAATTCACTGTGCTTGTAAATATTTCATTATAAAAAGTTTGTACAACACATACAAATGAATCCTCCCCCCTTTTACCTTTAGAAAAGTTAATTTTGCAACACAGGAGGAAAACGCAGTTATAGAAAATAGTATGTTATTAACAAAATTACTGTTTGAAAGGGGATGACCAGCCAATTCCATTAATGCAACTGGCTACAGGCTCAACAGAAACACCTCCAGGGTTTACACAGGGTCCCGTGTTACCTCGATGAGAGCCTGGCTGGCCTCCTGGCTCAGCCGAGGCACGACCATGCTGTGGGCGTAAGCAATGTAGTCCTTCAGCACCGCCATGTCCATGAACTCCTCCTCCACCTGCTCCTCACTCTGGTAGTACAGCGCCACCAGGTGGTGGGCCAGGCGCCTGTCGTACGCTTCGTCCTGAGGGTCCAGCATGAGGAATATCAAGTCAAACCTGAGAAAATATTGTAAAGAAAAACTGTTTTCCTGTTTGGGACACCAACACATCCACAAATGTAACTTAAGAATTGCTCCTGAGCCCGGGCGCCTGGGGGGCTCAGTGGGTTAAGTGTGGGCTTCAGCTCAGGTCATGATCTCACGGTTCATGGGTTCGAGCCCCGCGTTGGGCTCTGTGCTGACGGCTAGCTCAGAGCCTGGAGCCTGCTTCCGATTCCGTGTCTCCCTCTCTCTCTGACCCTCCCCTTCTTGCGCTGTCTCTGTCTCTCAAAAAAAAAAAAATTAAGAATTGATCCTGAGCCACGTAGTGATATACAGAGGATGTCTGTGTAGCCATGGCGGCCAAGGGAGATTTAAGTGTCTGCTGTCCAGTGGTCTAGTGAGGCTTCAACCCAAACCCCTTCTCCCTGTTCTGGCCCCAGCAGGTGCCTGCTCTTCTGGCCCTTAGGTCTTCCAGGAAAAAGCTCATCACCAAATAGCTAAGTCAAAGAAGAAAAAAGATTCCTCTGAGGGAAATGTTATGGTAATTTGGAAGACTGGAAGATTTAAGAGAAAAGGCATTCAACTGTTTCGGAAAACAAACAACCAAACAAACCAAAAAACTTCAGTCAAAAAAAAAATGTCTAGGGGCACCTGGGTGGCTCAGTGAGTTAAACGTCAGACTCTTGATTTTGGCTCCGGTCATGTCATGATTTGTGGGTTTAAGCCCCCTGTCAGGCTCTGCGCTGACAGCACAGGGCCTGCTTGGGATTCTCTCTCCTTCTCCTGTAACCTCCCCCAAAATAAATAAATAAGCTAAAAAAAAAAAAAAAGTTAAGTAAAACCTAAAAATCCATTTATGAATTATATCCATACTTGTAGCAGTGGGGTTGAGAAAAAGTACGAGCCACACAGTTCCACTTTCACAAATTTAATTTTTCAGAACCGTATCTGTCACGTGAAGCCATTCTCTGTACTTTCTTTATATTCTATAGCGGCTCTAAGACTGAGATGAGCAGTGAGTGACGGACGGGTTTCGTGAGCGACAGTAAGGTGAAATGTCCTAACAGTTTCAAAGGAGCGAATGTTAAGGTGACACTCACAGCTGAGGAGTGACGTGCAGCCCGTCCCATGAAAACTCAACCACCCACACTGGAAAACTCTGCATCAGAATGAAGAATTTGATACTAGCAGCTGCTGAATACTATATTTTTTTATTAAAAAAAAACTATTTTAGTGTTTTATTTTAATTTTTTAATGATTTTTATATAGTTTTGAGAGAGAAACAGTGCGAGCAGGGGAGGGTAAGAGAGAGAGGGAGACCCAAAATCCAAAGACAGGGTCCAGGCTCTGAGCTGTCAGCACAGAGCCCGACGCAGGGCTCAAACCCACTAACCATGAGATCGTGGCCTGAGCTGAAGCTAGATGCTCAACCGACTGAGCCGCCCAGACGCCCATCCATACTTTTTTTACTTGGTGCACACGAGTGCACACGAGCAGGGGAGAGGCGCAGAGGGGCAGGAGTGGGAATCCCAAGCAGGCTCCATGCTCAGTGTGGAGCTCAATGTGGGGCTCACTCCCATGACCCTGGGATCATAACCCGAGCTGAAATCAGGAGTCGGATGCTTAACTGACTGAGCCACCCAGGCGCCCCTATTATTTTCTTTGTCTCACCCTGAAAATTCCACAAACGAGCCAAGAAAGAACACATCTTTGACGTTCTCGTACCTCGATAACAACGTGTGAGGCAGCTGGATATTCTCAATGGTCGTTTTCTTCGGATTCCACTGAGACTCGATAGGATTTGCTGCCGCCAGGATGGAAGTGCGTGCGTTGAGCTGGCAAATAATCCCAGCCTGTCAGAGAAAACAGCGCAGTTAGAAGCCCCCCCAGTGCTGGCAGGAAGAGCGTGACTGTGTTCGGCGGCGTGCCCCCTGCCGCGCATCCGCTGTCACCAACAGCCAGGCCACATCACCGAAGGGGGACGCGGACAGACCCACCGGGGACAGTGCCATCCTTGATCCAGAGTTTGGATCCATGTAAGCCGTAACCGCTTTCTTCTCACAAACTAAACCCCCTGCGGGACATTTAGGACAAACTCAAGTTCTACGAATCCCACACATCAGTGAGTTAGTACAGCAAAGTCAAAGATGAAAGAGCATCTTGCAGAAAATCTTTTTCAAAAGCATTTAGCTGAAACCCCGCAGGAAAGGTCCTGAGAAGGACTCATGAGTCTCCACAAGCAGCGCCAGGGTGAGCACGGGCTGGCCTTCCCGGCGCGCCTGCGGTCGGCCCGGAGAGCGGGCCTCACCTTCGCGATGGAAAGGGTCTGCTGCTCCATGACCTCGTGCAGCACCGATCTCGTACTTTCATTCATCTTGTCAAACTCGTCAATGCAGCAGATGCCGTTGTCGCTGAGGACGAGGGCACCGGTCTGCAGGACGAGCTGCCTCGTCTCGGGGTCCTTCGTCACGTAGGCGGTGAGGCCGACGGCGCTGGAGCCCTTCCCGGACGTGTACTGGCCCCTGGGGACCAGGTGGTACACGTACTGCAGCAGCTGGGACTTGCTGGTGCCGGGGTCCCCGCACAGCAGGATGTTGATCTCGGCCCGGAACTTGCCTCTTCCCGTGTGACTGAAATCCTTCCTTGTTCCACCAAAGAGCTGAAGCAAGATTCCCTAAATAAACATGTTTAAATGTTCACTTACTACACAGTAACTGAGACCTTGTATGAGTATTAGAGGGATCTTCTTACTCAGTGAATAAAAAACCCGATAATTCAGACATTAAAGGAAAGTATGAAGAACACGTCAGCGCTTTAAATGAGCACCAGCCAGTCTGTACAGAGCTCACTGAGCCGGAACAGTGGCCGCGCAAATCCCTGTTCTGACCCCTCCTGGTCATGATGAGAAACCTCCAAGTTCAACGTAGACAGGAGAAAACGGACAGTGATGCTGTAATTCTCGGCAACCAGTAACTAAGTCAGACTGTGAGCACCCAGCTCTGTGGAACAGGCAACAACCCGCATCCTTGCGGGCTGGGGGGAGGAGAAGATGACCTCAAAGAACGACAAATCCTGACCAAAGTTAAAAATCCATGGTTACCTTCTTTATGTCTTCGTGTTCATAAATGCTTGGAGCCAAGGCTGAAGCGAGTCTCTCGTAAATGTCGGGTTTTCTGGAAAGCTCCTTAAGCAACTCCACACGCTTCTCTGAAAACAGTTTCTGCTCGGCTTCTTCATCCAGGCCACGGAGACGCTTCGCATCGGTTTTCCGGTAGTGAATGACATCGATGTGGGTTTTGTAGACAGACTTCACGTTACTCACTCGTGAGCTGACTCGGATGGGGACAGCTCGGTAGATGCCTGAGGACACAACCCAGAGACAGGCCCCTGCCGTGCCCTAGATGGCTCCTAGCCCAGCACGGGCAGCAGGGGTCCCGCGGCGACGCGATGGCCGTCCGATCTCACACACGCACGCACGCACGCACGCACACACACCCACACACACACACACTCACACACACACACACACACACACACACTCTGCCTTCACGGCCCTCCTAGAACCAAGGACTCAGGCCTCTGCTACGAAGCTCCCCCACCAAAGGGGGCAAGACGAGTTAGGAAGATCACAGGTTTCTGATAAAAGCAGACCTGAAACTGCGACCATCTGTTAGCTCCGTGATCTCGAGCACCTCAATATAACCACACTACATACAATTGTGCTGAGATTTAAATGAAATTCTTTTGCTTTTAGCACAATGCTGGCTTACGGCTATATTCAATATATAGTATTTTGAAATAGTATTTTCATTTCTCTTAAGCTGAGTATACCGAATCTGCTTAATAATTATTTGACAAAGTACTGTTATTTAGAACAATGTCCTAAAACCCTGTACTGAAAGTTTGGGAAGAAAGGAGATCCTAAAAGCTCTTTTAAAAATTATTTCATAGATAAGACAGTCTATGGAGTCAAGGGTGAAGATAAGATAAAGGAGAAACTGAAGTGTTTCCGAGTGAATGGCCGAACCTCAGTGCGCTTCTTAAAAGAATATGTAATTTAATGACGTTAGAACTAAATGAACAACCAGCGCTTCAAACATACCAACTCATTTATTCCCCAAGAAGTGTTTCCCAACCTGACAGGTCTGTGTTTATCTCTCTTGACTTTCAACCCAGAACGCTCGGACTCTAGACAATCCATTTTCCTGCCCTTTTTGAGGAGCAAGCGTCTGCCCTCTGCCACAGCCTGCACGACAAACGTCCAGATGGCCGTCCTTTTGTGTATTTAACAGATCAACCGAATTCTCTTTCAAGACATAACAACCAGGTTGCGTGCAGTACTCCGAGGGCACGCAGCCGTCCTCGCGGCAAGCCGGGTCAGGGTGGACGATGACTTACAGCGGTCTAGCTACCCTCACCGGTGCTTTCGAGGGTTCGCTGCCGCACACGGCACACCTGACGCTTGTCTTCCGTCTACACAGTGCTTTCCACCCCCCCCCCCCCCAATACGTTCACCTCTGTCACCGCATTAATTGCCCTTGGCAGTTGAGGAAACTAAGATGGCAGCCTACCGACTTTATCAGAGATTTCAGGGCAGTGGGGAGGCAGAGCTCGTGACACATTCTCTGGCAGTGCTGACTACAGGCTGCCAAGGCCAAGGCTGGGCTTCATGCCGGGGAGACACGGGTTGGGGACACACTGGCAGGCTGCCCTGGGAGCCACGGCTGTTCCCCGGGCGCAAGCCCCAGGCCGCCCTCCGTGAAGAACTGTGCCCGCTGTCCAAACACACCCCCTTTGAGAGACCAGGCGCTCATGCAGCTCCGAAGCAGGAAGACTGGCGCGCTTCGTCGTGCAGTGGCCAGAACAGGGGAGGAGCCCTGGGCCACGGGTCAGAGCCGCAGCGACAGGAGCTGCGAGGCCCCTCTCCGCTTCCCCTAAAATACCATAACGTGACTCCCGTGTGGAAGCCGAGTGCTGACCCATTCTTCTCTGTAACAAGTGACTGTTAACCCTTGGCTGTGCATTTGGGAAATAAGCAGCAAATTATTTAAAATTCCAGAGTTGGTGAGCGCCGCTTCCTGGAGCTGCTGGTTTAATTTCCATGTTCCCAACAGCAGCCCTGTCTGAGCTGTTTCCTCAAGGCACCTACACTCTCCGGACAAAATACACTCACGGTTCGTAACACTGAGAGGACAGTGAATGGGAAGGGTCCGTCCCGTGAGATAAAAGGTGATTAAAGCATCACGACGCATTTTCTCAAGACCTGAATGACTGCTGCAGGCAGGACGAGCCAAAGGACTAAAAACTGTCAAAAATAAAAACCAAAACCAAAACCAAAACCCAAGAGAGATATCTCCTTAATACAACTTACATTCTTACCTGTAACATTCACTCGGTCTCCAGGCTGAACCTTGTCAACAAGATCGTTGTGAGCAAAAAGGATGACGGTGTGAGGCGTCTGCCCGGCAGGCATGTCCTCAGGAGACTCTTGAAGTTTGATCTGAAAGAGCAGAGGAAACGAAATCTCAGGAAATGACAAGCATAATTTACACAAGCCTATAAGTCTTTGTACACTTAGAGATAACTAACTACTTTTGATGTTTACCTCCTTTAAAACACGTTCTTTGCTTTTATCTCCAGATAGCCAACATTTTAAATAAAAAGCTTTTAATGTGACATGAACACATTTTGGAAGGATTTTATTTACTCATTACCCTATTCCGGGGAAGTGTCTCTTGACCTCTGTGATTTTTTTTTTTTTTTTTTTTTGCCATTTCAAGGTTGTAGTGCATATTTCTTGGTTTAAATGTCTGCCTGTACTTCTAATTATGTTTTTAGAAGTTACGTGTAAAAACATAAAAGTCACTTCTAATAGATTTCCTGGGTGGAGAAGCACACACTTTTCAGGTTCATGGTCAAGCACTTTTGGGCCTCTCTCCTAGTCATAAATAGGCGCCTATTTCCTCATCTAAGAGGTATTTGCTGAGTTCCGGCCGTGAGCTGGACCCTAGTGCTAGGAATCGGGGATTTGCAGTGAGTGAAGGTCTCTCCCTCAGAGTGGAACAAGCACAGACAACACATGAACACACAAGTGAGGACGCAACATCAGACAGCGACAAATTCAATCGACAGAAGAAAACAGAGCGAGGAACACCGGCGGCGGGGGCAGAGAGGATGCTGTTTGTGAGGCGAGGTTAGGGAAGGCCTTTCTCAGATCAGGCGACCTCTAAGGCTCTCAGATCAGGCAGAGTATAAGGCCGTCAGAGAGGAAGCCACGGGTTCTGAAAGCAGGAGCAGTAAGAACAGCCAAGGCAGAGGTCTCCAGGCAAACTTATGCTGAGCCGAGAAGCCGCTGTCCCTGAGGCCTGTGGGTGCGGGAAGCGTGCTGTGGTGAGGTCGGGCCGTGTGGCATGGAGGCGACTCTGAGATGTTACGGTTTGATTTCAAGTCCGTTTGGGATCTTTAAAGCATCCTAGGAACACTATACTGTAAGCTCCTTGTCAGCAGGGTTCCCACGATTTTATCTCCAACTCACCACCACACTGGCATGAGCTGAGGTACATTTGCTCCAATAATGGGTACCAAAATTAAAGATTTCTATCTTAATTTCATTTTCAATTCTCTGCTTAGTAATAAGTTGAAGACTTCTTAACATTTGCTAGTATTTTTCTTACTGACTCCTCATAGGGGAAAATGCCTTTGTAGTATTTTGAACACATTCACTCTGCTTAAGTTTTAAAAGTTAAACATTGTAACAAAATAAAACAAACTGAACAGTCCGTGTCCCTGATGTACTTTTACACCGCCATAATCATAGCACACAAATGATTCTTTTTCCTACTTATTTCTAAGTCATCTTAATAAATTCCCTGTAACATTTTTAGGGTTAAAGAGGCAAACGGCCCAATTCCTTTTATAATAAAATCTGAGAAAAACTCCAAAAAACCTGTCAATTCATTCTGTACCAGAGAACAGCCAAAAAATGACAAAATTAAATAATGTTTACCAATCTTTTTAAAAAGATTTTTAAAGTAGCCTGTACACCCAACGTGGAGCTCAAACTTACAGCACTGAAATCAAGAGTCACATGCTCTACTGGCTGAGCCGGCCACGAGCCCTAATTTTTACCAATCTTGGAACACTGCCATCCTAACGTTGAGGGCTTAAGTTTCAAGTACCCAGCCTACAACCCGATAATAAAACAGTGTCAAAGGAGGAATGAAATAGCTGAAGTCCATCTAGAAAGCCAGGTGTTAAAGGCTTACTAATGGACCTGTTAAGTTTGGCTTTTCCAGGATCCAGAGAGGTAGAACAAAGGGGAGGCCCCGCAGGGCCCCAGAAGGCACCCACCATCTGCTTGTCGGAGAACATGGAACGATTATGGATCAGCGCCATGCTGTGGGTGGTGTGGCATCGCTCACACACAGAAGGTTCAGCGATGCGACCACGGTCGATCTCCACCCGGGCCGTGTGTGCACACACTTGGCACTGGAAGAAAGCCTCTTGCATCTCTGGAATCAGCTGTGATGTCCTGATCACCATGCCACTGATGGCGATGAGCTGGTCAATGTCTGCAAGGGGTTGGGGAGAGAGATCAGCTTGTCCACCAGTCACTGTCCAGAGCCCAGCCAAATCCTACTGGGAGCCGCAGAGGTACCTGGGGAGGGCTGGGGTCACAGACAGGTGCTGTGGCCTGAACACAATGTTTCACTGGGTACCCTCAGGTCTGGCTTGGGATGCCCTTCCTGTGTTGTCTTATTTCTCCTCAGCTCTGATGGACCTTGGCACGCTGCCCCAGGGCCCCCGCTCCAATAGGCATCTACCCCCTCCCTGCCTGTCTGCCTCCTGTTCACTCCACCTGCCGGCTTTGGGTTAGAGGGTTGACACTTTTGCTTCCTTTGCTGCATGGCCTTCCGCCTCACCCACTGTGTCACGTAGAAGTCCTGCTGTCTCGGTGTATGTGAAAAGCACAGGCCCTGGAGCCAGAGGATCGGGAATGAGAACCTGTGTGACCCTGAAAATATCCTTAGCCACTCTGTGCCCATCTACAGATGACAATACCGATGTCACCTACCTTATATGTTGTTGAAGATTAATAACCTGCATACGTCAAGCCTAATAAGAACGGTCCTGGCAGGATTAAGCACCACGTAACTTGGCCAATCTTTACTGCCATTCATACAAGAAAGCCCTCACACAGAATATTTTTCACTCTTGTTCCTGGTTCCTCTACAACTTGGACCTTCCCTGACGAGAAAACTTTTACGTAACTAATTCCACTGCTGGTTATCTGCAGTCAACAGGACACAGCCTCTGGTCACCACGGCTGGCTTTGCGGACTGTTTCAGCCTGCCAGTACTTACTGACTCCCGGGGTCTTTCCACTTGGCCCTGTCCTCCCTTCCACCTACCTACAAATCTTCCCTTCTTCCCTCCCCATCAATCCTTGTCCTTAACAAGCCACCTCTGTGACAAGTTCTACTGACAAATGTAAAAGTCAAAAAACTTTTGGCATTAGTTCAGTACCTACAATTCCTCTTCCTCTGAAACTATGACAATCTTCAATCTTACCCTGAATTCTTCATGCACTAATGCTTTGCCTCTGAAAACTTAACTGTAACACTCTTACTCAAATAGTCTCCTACTTCCTTCTCCGTCACCATTTAATGGCTGATCATAGAAGTGAGGTCAGGAACCAATTCCATGATACACACACACACACACACACACACACACATATCCCTTTAATCAATACTAAGCTCCAATACTTGCTTGCTTATTGGCTGTTGTATTTTCTTTTACTGACATTTGCGTCTCTTGTACATCCACCTACAGACGCATTTACTCATTTTCAATAGTTTATATACCTCAATTTTCATACATGGCAAAAACTATATTTATCCTATATTTTGACTCCTTTTGGCCACTGTCCAGCTTAGGACCCTGCTGTTCCGCACTGGAGCTACTTTTAAAATCTCCTAACTGAATTTCAACATACCTTGCAAACCAGACTGACCCACTGTGAACTTTTCAAGAGAGCAAAAGCCTTCTTTTGCTTTCTCCTGGAAAAGTATCAATGGCTCCCTGTTGACTTTGGAGTAAAAATCCGTATTAAATTGGAATTCAAAGTTCTTTAGGACCCGGCGTTTGCTATTTCTGCTCAGCTGCAGTTCACTTCTACCCACCTTTCCCTTGTGCTGTCTAGGGAATCCATGCCTGCTTTCCAAACCTTTACTGTAACCCAAATTTCTCTTTCCACATGAGCTCTTTCCACCCGGGCCTAGAACTCTTGCCTCCCTCGGCTGAGACACCTCCTGCACTGCTCTTCTGTTCTACACTTTTCTTTTTATTACCTTCCAAACTAGATTTCTTTCTTAAGCTCCAAGGCAGGGATCATATTTGCATTTGTTTTCTATAGTGATTTTAAAAGAGTGCTTGCTAAAAAAAATTAAATAAAATAAAAAAGTGCTTACTTAGTAGTTATAAAATTATTATACCGGGGCAAGCTTTTCTTTAGATGGAGAATTGTCAAGAGTTGTAACACCTTTTATGTAATTTCAGTTAAGTTAAAAAAGGTATAGTGCATTGACAGCTGTATAAGGTGAGTGGGTGAGTGAATCTGGCGTAGAGTCGATTTATAATCCATCACCACCGCTATCAGCAACACCGATTCTTCTAAAGTGCCTTGATATGGAAATAAGATTTTGTTTATGTCTTTCTGTATTAAAAACATTACCTTCTGGATTCAGGTTTCTCATATTCTTTGTCTTCAACGCGTTGAATGGTCTTACTTGAATCTGATGTTCTAAGATTGAGTCAGGGTAATGGTCAAAGAAGATCTCATTGACAGCCATGTCAAAGGTTGGGATAACTTCCTATAAAAATGAATATAAAGAAAGCAGGCTTTGTTTATATTTCCATCTTAGGATTAAATACAAAAAATAAAGCATTTCGTATCAGCAAAATATAAAAACAAAAACACATGGCCTAATCCAGAGGTATCACCTCTATATAACCACAACGTGCAGTTTACAAAACCTTGGGTACATTGAGACTGAGCTATCTCATCTTTGCGTATTTTCATTTGGGTTCATTGTGATCATGCATATGAAACCTTCACAATGTACTGCCATGTCTTAGGCTTTTAATTAACAAAAGGATTCCGAACTCGTACTTTTGTGTCTTATTTTTATTGTTTTTAAACATTTGTTTATTTTTGAGAGACAGATTGTGAGCAGGGGAGGGGCAGAGAGAGAGGGACACACAGAATCGGAAGCGGGCTCCAGGCTCTGAGCTGCCAGCACAGAGCCTGACATGGGGCTCGAACCCACGAACCGTAAGATCATGACCTGAGCCGAAGTCAGATGCCCAACCGACTGAGCCACCCAGGTGCCCTGTGTCTTATTTATTTCCCATAATGATATCATAATAAATCATAATTATTACACTCAAATTTGTTAACATTTATTTCCCATTTTACAGATGAAAAATCAGCCTCTAGACACTAGGGAACTTGACCAAGGTCACACAGCTATTAAGTGGCAATATCAAGATATAAAACCAAGTCAGCTTACCACAAGTCTACAATCATAATCAATATAGCTGATGCTTTACTAATAAATCTGACCTAAAGCTTAAAAAAAGATTATAATACAGTTAACATAATCCGTTACAGATAACACAAATGTGTAATGCATTTATTTATAAAATATTTTAGTTTAAGATAATTTATTTAGTCCAACCCAAGGAGCTACCAATTTTAAGATTCACTATTATTTTATACACGATTAAGAAACACTGACAATTAGGGGGGCCTGGGTGGCTCAGTGGGTTGAGTGCTGACTTCGGCTCAGGTCATGATCTCGCAGTCGTGAGTTCGAGCCCCACCTCAGGCTCTGTGCTGACAACTCAGAGCCTGGAGCTTGCTTCAGATTCCAGATTCCGTGTCTCCCTTTCTCTCTGCTCCTCCCCCACTCCCACTCTGCCTCTCAAAAATAAACAAACATTAAAAAGAATTACAAAAAAGGAAAAGAAACACTGCCAATTAAACTGCCACTGATAGGAATACAGATCTCAATTTTTGAAATGTAAAAGTATGAGAAAATGTTCATGCTTAAAAATTTTTTTTTAATGTTTATTTATTTATTATTAAGACAGAAAGAAACAGAGCATGAGTGGGGGAGGGGCAGAGAGAGAGAGGAAGGCACAGAATCTGAAGCAGGCTCCAGGCTCTGAGCTGTCAGCACAGAGCCCGATGTGGGGCTCAAACCCACAAACTGTGAGATCATGACCTGAACTGAAGCTGGATACTTAACCCACTAAGCCACCCAGGCGCCCCAAGAAGATGTTCATCTTAAAGGAGAATGTGATTTCCTTAAGTTTTTGTGCTCTGGAGGCCCATTCTGCAGGCCCATGAAAGTCAGCTATTAAAAAACTCTCTAGATATTCTGGATGTTAATATAATCCCCCAGGGTCAAAATCAAATTCTTACCTGTGGGTAGCAGATGAGCTGTCTGTATAGACTTTTGTCAAACGACTTTATGTGTTCACAGTTTACGTTTAAAAACGGCTCCCCAGTGACATTAATCTAGAAGAGAAGACAAGTTATGTTCTGCTCATTGCTTTAAGGTACATAATAATTGGAATTCATAAGACTATTTGATTACCTCCCCAAGTCGTTGCATGTACAGAGGTTCAGTAATATCTATGCCAATATTTTCTTCTTCTTTAGCCAGAGGGTCAATAAAACATTTAAGGAATCTCTGGATGTGGAGAGAAAAAGATGAAATTTGATGCATTTAGGAAGAACCAACTACTCAAAAATGCAAAACATTATGAGTCCATCACTATTTAGAAACATATATGTTCCTATACAGCCAAGCATTATGGCTTAGGCATAGTCCATAAACTCTTCCTCCCAGAATTTTCAGAGCTCTCTTAAGATATTAAAGTACAGGTTACCTGGAAATTTTCTTTGCATGTTGCCACATTTACATCCGTTCCCCAAATCACAAGTTTTTGGCCTAGAGACTGCTCACTCCCCACCACATCTTCTGCTGCCGGCTACGCAGAAAAACACATGACAATGTTAACGGGGAGCCCGTTCCATGTTCCCTGCACGCCGCGATCAGAAAACTGCGCTGTGCACTCACCACATCGGACTGCAGATCCACCTGCAGGCCCTTCCGCGCAGACCCCAGGTCAGGCCTCTGCCTCACGGGTGTGCCTCGAACAGCACTCCTGGGAGTTCCCTCTACCCGAGAGCTGGGCGTGCCATATGTCAGCGGTGAACTAACGTCAAAGTCCAGGGGAATTGCTACAGACACAAAATTTGACAATCCACAATAAATTCTCGTAGTCTATCAGATCATAAACTACAGCACGTTCTTGGTTGATCTAAGTCATCTAAACACAATAGTACATAACGTTTCTTGTAAGCTGAGGTGGTAAAGACTCCCAGCACTATTAAACCTTCCGGTAAAAAAGGACCAAAACTTTTTTTTCTCTTCTAAGCCCTCACACCTACCACCTCTGTCCTCTTGCTGACCGTTCTAGCTCATCTGCAGTTAGTTACATTAACTTCCCGTTAACAAACCAGCAAATCTGACCAGCAGAAGCACCATCTGTACGTTAACCACAGTGCAACTTAGAACGCCAAAACCACACCTGAAGAATGCAGCTGAGCGGGGCTGGAAAACAAGGCGTCCTGGGCGGCGGGGCTCTGCAGGTCGGCGCCGGGCGAGGTCGGCATGGGCTGCAGCTCCCCGGTGGAGGTAGAATCCTCGCCTCTACGTCTCCGATACGGGGATGACCTAGCATCCTCACTGCGAGCTTGCGACGTACAGAACATAAAAGATGCCCATTAATTCTCACGTTGGGTCTTCCTGGAGTTCCATCAAATCTTTTGGGAACACATAACAATCCAAACAAAAAGGAGGCAAATGGGCACGGGCATGTTTACGCATAAAAAAACCCATCTAGGCAAGGGTGGATATGAGGGCCCAGCGCTGCCTGCCTCACGAGTGTCTGCACTCTAGAACTGGCAGAACACAGAGCGAAGTCTGCCGTCTGCACGCCTTACTCCACGCGTGACTTAAAGACACCGCTCGGAGCCAGAAAGCCGCGGGGCCTAGCGCACAGACCAACGTGGCGGGAAAAGGCCGGCAAAGAAGCGAGGGTAACGTGGCGGGCCCGAGCCACGGGAAGAGACTTACGCGTCTGCGCGGGAGTGACTCGCCCGCGCCGGCTGCCGCGGCGGCTCGGGGTGGACGCCGGGGACGACATGGTGGTCGCGGTACCTGCGCAACGAAAAGGGAGGCTCACGGCGCGTCCGGCGCCGGCTTCCGCCCTCCCCACCGCACGGACACCCGCGCCGCCCCGCCCTCGCCCGAGAGCTGCCGCGGGGGAAGCGCCGCACCTCCGGCGCACGCAGGGGTCCCAGACCCACCTGGAGGGTAGCGTTCCGAACCGCAGGGGCGGGGCCCAGGTTTCGCGCCGGCGGCACTGCAGTCAACGCCTTCCGCGGTGCCCCACCAATCATAGAAGCCCTCATGTATGGCTCCGCCCCCGGGAGACGCCACTGCTCACCAACAGGGGGGATTGGACGGCTTCTTTCGGTGCCCCACGGCAGCAGACTCGGGCCTCGCTCGGTGCTCCCCCTCCGTTTATGTGGTCTGACCACTACGAGACAGCGTTTTCGCGGGAAATCTGGGGTGTCCACCCCGACCAGGTTCACGGAGGGGTTTTTCTACACTGTAGCGTTGACTAAGAATGTTTTTCTATATCCGTTAGGCATTTCCATTTTTTAAAAGACATTACGCATGCGTTTTTCATTCTTTATCAAGGGACAACTTTGTAGATCTTGATCCAAACCTCTAGCTTTTGTTTTTTTTCTTCTCTCAATTCACCAACCTTCTGCCCCATCTATTTTCAGAGGCTAAATTGTTGGATTCCTGTTGCTCTCTAGGCTTCGATGTATGCATCCTAAGTGTATTGTGTGTAACACATTCGTTGACCTGCTAATATCTTATTTCACATTTAAGCGGCTCTTCCTACAGAGAAAATTCCCTTCAAGGTTTCGCGTTAAGAGTCCAGTCACCGCGAGCTCCGCCCCTACCCTGGAAACCCCGCCCCCGAGCCCCGCGGCATCTTGGGATCCCGGCAGAGGGTGCGCACGCGCAGTCCTCGGCTTGGGCACCATGGCCGACTCCGGGTCAGGCGTGCAGGGCTCTTTACTGCAGCTGCAGAAGTCCCTGTCTGCCGGCGACCGCTGCTCCGCGGCGGCGGCCAGTTACCAGCTGATCCGGGGCCTGGGGCAGGAGTGCGTGCTGAGCTCCGGCCCCGCAGTGCTGGGTGGGTACCGTCCCGGCTGCGCCGCGGAGGGCGCCGGCGCCCGTGCGCCCTTGGGGTTTCCGTGTTGCGCGGGAGCACGGCCGGCTAGCGTTTCTCCCGCCCTGGGTGTATCTAGCAATATTTTGAAGTCCAGCTTTTAATTCTGGATTGTCGGAATTTCCGTGGAAATTTTTGGTTAAAAAAAAGTGACTTGTCATACTGCTTTTTTTTGTTGGGAGAGGAAAGACGTTTTAAAAGTCAAGTTGGTGAAAATGCGTTGTTTAGCAATCCCTACTATGCGAAGTGGGCAGAGGGAACCAAAGGAAAGTTATCTTCTTCCACCTTAAACGCGCCTAAACCCTCCAGTACCTTTTTCAGATCCTCAGGTTTGAAACCGCAAAAGGTTCCTACTTTTGAGAAGCACTGCAGAAATGTAACTGAAAAGTCATGCGGTTCTTTTAACTTTTTAGCAATCACTGAGTGAGAACTTTTTGTTCCTTTATAGTAAAAGTGCTTTTTTTCCCAGCACTTTAAAAATATATCATTGCCTGAAAACTTATGCTATCTAGTAACTATTGTCAAGGGTATATTATTAATGGGAAAATAAATTTTCAAAATTAACATGTAAATGTTTTCTAGTCTCAGCGTTTCTAAGTTAGAATTCCTTTTTCCTTCCTTTAGTTGTTTATAAAGCAGTTCCAAGTTTATTATGAACATTTAGTATTTGTCCTTTCGCCTGAGAGATTACGGAGGAGTGTATTCGTTTTCTGTTGTCGCAGTAATAAATACGACAAGCTTAGTGGTTTGGGTTTGTGCATCTTACAGCTCTGTAGCTAGAAGCCTAACATGGGTCTCACCAAAGTAAAACCAAGGCATCAGGGAGGGTAACTTTCCTTTCCAAAGGCTCTTGTGTAGAATTCATTTCATCTTTCCTTCAGGTTGGCAGCGTTCTGTTCTTGCAGCTACAGGACTAAGGTCCCTTTTTCCTTCCTGATGTTCCGGGCTTGTAGAAACCAACCACATTTCTTGGATCCTGGCTTCCATCCTCAAAGCCAGCAACCATGGGTCCAGTAACTCCTGTGCTTGCAATCTCTCTTCTCTCCCCTCCCTGTCCCCTCTTTCCAACTTTCTTCTTCCCTTTTCTAACAGTGTTGAGGGCACAGTGATTATATTGGGCCCACGGATAATCCAGGATAATATCCCCTCTTTAAAGTCAACCACGAACAACTTTAATTCCATTTGCAACCTTAATTTCTTTTAGCCACGTTAAGTTCTCGTATTCACAGGTGCGGTATCGGGATTAGGGCTCTAGTATCTTTGGAGCCATTATTCTGCCTGTGTCATCTCAATGGAATATCATCTAGAGTTTTCTGTTTTCCTTGTTTAAATACAGCAGCCTTGAGTTAGTGTTTAATTGCTTATAAGGCTAATTGAGAAATATGCAGCCCATTCACGGTGGGTTTATGGAGCGGTTTTTGCCAACTCTCTTACCTTACTTATTTTTTCTGTCCAGCATTACAGACTTCCTTAGTTTTCTCCAAAGATTTCGGTTTGCTTGTCTTTGTTCGGAAATCACTTAGCATGGATGAAGTAAGTTGAAGAGTTTTATTTTCCTTTTCTTGTATATTCTTAAATGTTGAAGTGACTCTTCTTCTTACCCATATTTACTGTATTTTTCTTACAGTTTCGTGATTGTAGAGAAGAAGTCTTAAAATTTTTATGTGTTTTCTTAGAAAAAATTGGCCAGAAGATCACACCTTACTCTCTTGATATTAAGGTAAAAAGAAAAAAACATATTACGTATACCGACATTGATTGTAATTTATGGTGTAAGTTAAACTTGCATTTATATTTTCTTCTTGCCTTTCTCACCGAGGAGTTTACTTATTATGCTTGATCGTGTTAGAAATGAAGTGGGTTATTCTTTTTCGATTTAATAAGCTAAGGCCGTTGTCAAAAACTAATTTGTTGTGTATAGATAAATAACGCCTCTTATAAAAAGTCATACATAGTAAATTTGGTTTTTTGAATTGTGGATAGATTTCAAACCGCTTTAACAATTCTACGTAAATTTCCCGCTGGGTAAGATTCAGATTTCGTGTAGTTCCTGTGTTCCCTTTGGCCGCAGTCTGAAAAGCTTGCCTTTCTTGTGCCTCCCGTTTTCGTTTAACCTGCCTTCTTCAGGTTTCCTCATAAGTGCTATGGAGCTAGTAATAACAAATTAAGTTGTTCTTTCTCAGACTTGTTTAGACTTTCAACGTGTGCCACATCTCAGGGTAAGTTTTTAGTTGGTCCTGAATTGCTTCTAGTTCTTGGATGTTCGAAGATTTGATGTATTCAACCTGGGGGTAATTTATAAGAAGTTATCTTATTAATTATGATTAACTGACGTATAAAGTAATAATCAGTCTTTTTTTTAAAAACAGATTTCTAGTCTTTCTAGTTCAGAATCCTAACACAGTTGACCCTTGAGTAACGGAGGCTCGAGGCATTCATGCAGTTGAGAATCGTGTATTTGACTTTTGACTCCCCTGAAACTTAACCCCCACAGGCCTATTGCTGACTTGAAGCTTTTTTACCAATAAACATAAATAGTTGATGAACGCGTATTTTGTACGTTATGTGTATTGTATTCTTATAATTGAGTAAGGGAGAGAAAAAATATTAAGAAAATCATAAGAGAAAACACATTTACGGTACTATACTGTATTTATCAAAGAAAACCTGGGTATAAGTGGACCTGCACAGTTCAAGCCTGTGCCTCAGTAGTAGGAATAACTAACATTTGCGGCGTGCTTCATAGTTTACAAAGTTCTTTAATGGACAGTTTGGCTTGTTTAATTTTACCGAAACTCTATGAAGTAGGTATTTTTAATCACTCTAGCTTACAAATGAGACTTGGAAGTTGAGACAATCACTCAAAACGTGGAGCCAGGTGGCCTCTGTGCAGAGTGCCTGCTGGTTTTGTGAGGCCGAGCTGTTGTCCCGCGGAGTCCCGAGCATTCTCAGGGTCGCTTCCGTCAACTTACGTTTTCCCCGCTTGCTTTCTTGGCGCGGCGAGTGCCGGGGAAGGAGTGCGGGACGCGTAGCTTTTCTTTCATCCTGCAGAGCTGTCCATTTACCTTGTGTTTTTGTTATTGCTGTTGACATTGTTACCGTGGCACAAGTATCTTTAGTAACTTTAAGCTGTACACTTATGTGCTCTAGTATTCTATTTTAAATAACTGCTAAAGGGTAGGATGTCAAATGTTGGTACTGCTCAGAAGTGTAGTTTTAGCTCTTGTCAAGTTTTCCAAGAACGAGGATCTTATTGATGATTTTGGTTTGTTTCTTTTTAAAACCTAGAATACTTGTACTAGTGTTTATACAAAAGATAAAGCTGCTAAATGTAGAATCTCAGCCCTGGATCTTCTTATAAAGGTAATTTTATTATTTCTGAGTATGTGTGTTTCATATTATACATACAACTTAAAAGGCAGAAAATTGGAGTTTTACATTGTGTTTGGGTGAGAGATGTTGGAGGCTAGGCTTTGGTCACATTGATGTATGGACAACATTTTCCGGCTGTCACCTGGTAATTCCTTAGCCCTGTGCTCTCAGACTCTTCTGGAAGCACAGGAAGGATTTGGGTTGTGAAGAGAATTAAGAGAAAAAGTAAGCAAGGAATTTATTACTCCTCTCATTACCCTGACTCTTAAAACCTAATGCTACAAAAAGTCGCTAGAATTTGCATCATTTTTCATTCTGAGGTCTTACCTTAGCATGAAAATGGGTCTATATGTTGTGTTTAAGTGCTTCTTGGGTCTCACTCTCCCTTGTCTCTCTCTCAGATGTATCTCTTTTGCATCTCTGCTTTAGAATTTGGCTCTGGTTAGTCCTTGCCTCCAGTGCCTCTGGGAGAATGGTTCTGACCATATCATTGGTTTCTTGGGAAGGTGAAATTAGGTCTACACCCTCTTCCTCTTTGTGCTCTGCTGCCACCCACCTCTTCCCAAACAATCAGGCTAGACCGGTGTCCACGAGGCCAACAAAGTCCCCCAGACACATGTGGTTTTGGAGCTTTGTTGCGTAGAAACAGTGCAGTAGCGGATGCCTTGTCATTGTTTTCCTGTATAGACAACGCTAGTTTGTATTATTTTAGTTACTTCGGGCTTTAAGAAGTTCGAGACTCATGGATGAATTTGGAATTGGAGAGTTATTTATCAAATTCTATGGAGAACTTGCATCAAAAACAAGAATACAGGATACAGGTGAGATGCATTTAAATGTTACTTTTAAGTATTTTGTCAAGTTGATGTTAAAGAAATTAATGTAAAAATTAGGGTTTCTCAACGAAAGCATTTTATATATATATGTTTCACAGATGAACGCTTTTTGCCAATACAAACCCAAATGGAAAAAACAGAAACGTGTGAACACTTTTGCTTATAAAAGTTTAATCTTTACAAAGTGATTTCTTCTATAATAGATTCCACACCCAATATGGGGCTTGAACTCAGGACCCTGAGCTTAAGAGTTGTATGCTGTCCCGACTGAGCCATCCAGGGACCCCATGAAATCTTTTTTTTTTTTTTTATTTTTAAATTTATTTTTGGAGGAGGGAGAGACAGAGCATGAAGGCAGTAGGGGCAAAGAGAGAGGGAGACACAGAATCTGAAGCAGGCTCCAGGCTCTGACCTGTCAGCACAGAGCCTGACACAGTGCTCGAACTCATGAACTGTGAGATCATGACCTGAGCTTAGGTCAGAAGCTTAACTGAGTCACCCAGGTGCCCCGAAATAGAAATTATTTCTCTTATAATCGTAGCTTGGCATAAAACTTAACAGGGAAGATTCAAGTACATAAAGTTTTATTTTTTAGGTCTTATTATGAAATTACTTTGGAACTAAATATCCTCTCATTTTGTTAGTCATAATTTTTGTTTAATTTATGTAAATGCAATTTTAGGTCTTCACTTACCTAAAATTTATTTTTCAGTTTTAGAAAAAATATATGAGCTCTTAGGAGTATTAGGTGAAGTTCATCCTAGTGAGATGATAAATAATTCAGAGAACCTGTTCCGGGCTTTTCTAGGTGAACTTAAGATCCAGGTATGACAAACTTTATGCTATTCTGATTCCATATTTTGATTGTGTTTTTCTTTTCTAATGGCTTTTTTTTTTTTTTAACTCTCCTCCTAGATGACGTCAGCACTCCGAGAGCCCAAACTGCCTGTTGTGGCAGGGTGTCTGAAGGGATTGTCTTCCCTCATGTGCAACTTTACGAAATCCATGGAGGAAGGTATTGTTTGACTTCACTCGATTTTCTTTCTTAGTTCAAAAACTATAATTCTAAAATGGATTGTCTGTTTCTTTTCTTTTTTTTTTAATGTTTATTCATTTTTTGAGAGAGAGAAAGCGCGAGCGAGCGTGTGAGTGTGTGAGTGGGGGAGGGGCAGAGAGAGGGGGAGACACAGAATCTGAAGCAGCATCCAGGCTCTGACCGGTCAGCAGAGCCCGACGCGGGGCTCGAACTCATGAACCATGGAATCGTGACCTGGCTAAAGTTGGATGTTTAACCAACTGAACCACCCAGAGGCCCCAGCCTGTTTCTTTTTTGAACTTTTAAAACCAATTGTGGGTTCACGTGCAGTTGTGAGAAATAATACAGGGAGGCTCCATTGGTCCTTTACCCACTTTCTACTTTTATAACCAGCACAAGTTTGCACGACCGGGATATGGACATGGTAAGTCTACCAGCCCTATTCCCATGTCACTAGTTTCAGGTGCACACCTCGCTTGTGTGTGTGTGTGTGTTCCAGGCAGTTTTATCCTGTGTCCGTTCGTGTGGCACCGCCGCAGTGAAGGTGCCCAGCAGGCGGTCACGGCAAGGAGCCTGCCTGCCACCCTCTGACAGCCACAGCTGCCCCTCCTCCCCACGTCCGCCCAAGCCCCTGCTCTTTGGCTGCTGTGATTAGTGCTGCAGGAAATGGGCACGCCAGTATCTGTTGGAGTCCCGGCTTTCACTTTTTTGGAATTTCTGGATCATACGGTGACTCTATGTTTACTTTTTGTCACACGGTTTTCCACAGCAGCTGCAGCTGTTTTATGTTCCCACCAGCAATGCGTGAGGGTTCCGGTGTCTCCTTATCTCGGCCAGTACGCGATGTTTTCTGGTTTTGATGCTCGCCTTCACAGTGGGGGTGAAGTGGATCGTTGTGGTTTTCATTTGCATTTCTCTTGTGGCTGGTAATGCTGAATGGCTTTCCAGGTGCTTCTTGGCTATTTATATAGTCTCCTTAGAGAGAATGTGTATTTAAGTTCTCTGCCCATTTTTTAATTGGATCATTTGACTTTTTTTGTTGAATAATAGCAGTTCGTTATGTATTCCTTATGTCAGTTTCTTACCAAATATGTGATATGCAAGTATTTTTTCTCGTTTTATGGTTGCTTTGTGTCCTTTGATATGTAAAAGGACATTTTATTTTGATGAAGTCAAGTTTATCGGTTTTTACTTTTGTTGCTTGTGCTTTTATCATGTCCATGGAATCATCGCCACATTCACTGTTGAGTTGTTTCTGTGCCTTCGTAAAAAGTCCTTGGGCACAGACGAGTCTGTTCCATTGGTCTGTGTACGTACCCCCTGCCAGAACCACACTGTCCTCCATCATTCGTTCATTCATTCCGAGTGTGGCAGGGGGCTGAGGGGCAGCAAGAGAGGAGAGAGAGAATCCCAAGCAGGCTCTGTGCTGTCAGTGCAGAGACCCACACGGGGCTCAGTCGCACAAACCCTGAGATCAAGACCTGTGCTGACGTTTTGGAGGTTCAGCCACCTGAGCCTCCCAGGAGTCCCCACACTGTCTTTTTGACTGTGTGGCCTTAATGTAAAGTCATCCCGTTTTATTCTTTTTTTTCCAAATCAGTTTAGTATTTTAAGTGTTGTGCTTTTCCAGGTAAATTCTGGAATAAGTGTGTGTCACAATCCTTGCTTGGATTTTGAGGGTCATTGCATTAAATCTGTATATTAATCTGGAGAGAATTGATGTCTTTGATATGTTGAATTTTCCAGTCCGTGAGCATAATTTCTCTCTTCCTTTATTTCGGTCTTTGATTTCTTCCATCAGCATTTTTTAGTTCTTGGGATGCAGATACTTCCCTATCAATTTTAAAGTCTCTTTAATATACTTACTTCTTTTTTATAGCCATCAGTAACATTTTAAATGTTTGGAGGATAATCTAGCTTGGACGGCCTTATGTGCGTTATGGAATTCATTGCTTCTAAAAAGGCAAATAAAACTTTTAACCCTAATAACAGTTCCCAAACTCTTCTGTCTCCTGTGCTTTTGCTTCTATTAGGTTGAAGCATGAAATTCCAATATCCAGTGTTTTTATATGTCAGTGGCTAATAATTTTTGACATAAAAACAGCAGTTTCATGTTTTGACTTAACATATTTACTCACCCCTTTCTGTTTACCAAGGATGTTGTAGCAGCTCTGTGAGAGGTCTCTTCCTTGCTTTTCTCTCTCACCTGTCCCATACCCTGTCACCAGCTTCTCCTTTCATTAGGTTCTTGTCATCCATTTGAAGCCCTTATGATACCCCTGGGGTGAGCCACTTGCTCTGGCTTCTATATTCTCCTATTTTTTAAAAAACTGTACAGTAACCAATTAGTATTTTTTTAAATTATTTTTTTAAAAATGTTTTATTTATTTTTTATACAGAGAGAGACAGAGCATGAGAGGGGTTGGGGGAGAGAGAGAGGAGACACAGAACCAGAAGCAGGCCCCAGGCTCTGAGCTAGCTGGCAGCACAGAGCCTGACGCGGGGCTCGAACCCACGAACGTGAGATCTGACCTGAGCCGAAGTCGGAGGCCTAACCGACTGAGCTGCCCAGGTGCCCCTCCAGTTAGTATTTTTAAAGCCGCTCACTTTGTGATAGTTCGTTACAGCAGCAATAGGAGCGTGTATAACCTAGTAAGTGGCAGCGCTGGGATTTAAGCCTTGGTCTCAGGCCGTAATCTGTTGTTGTCTGTCATGCCATATGTGACTTCAAGTACTAAATGCTGATACTAACGTTTTCATTCATGCAGTGTGTGTTTCCGGGGCGTCCTCTATCTGAAGAGTAGTGAAGTAGGTGCTGCATAGTGACCAGACCTACCAGGTTCCTCCTATCATGAACTCAGCCTAGTGGAGGAAACGGACAGTAGACATGAACCGGCTGTTACAGATTTCAGGGTTCAGTTAAGCAAACAGGTGGGCACGGCAAGTAGGAGTGTCAGGGAGTGGAGAGCGTGGGAGGTGCAGCCAGCTGGCTGGTTCTTTTTGGGGAGACGGTCAGAGGCCAAGGCCTGTAGGATGTCGAGGAGCCAGCTGGGAGAGAGCTCGGAAGAGCCTTCCAGGCAGAGGGACCAGCAGGCCCCCAGGCCTCAGGCCTGGCCGGCGCACAGGGGTCGAGGGGTTCAGGAGAGTTGGCATGTCTGTATGTAGCTCAGTGGCACACACGGAGTGCCCGGGGGAGAGATGGCACGAGATGTGGGGTCAGTGTATGGGGCTCCTGAGCTGGAATTTCTTTCCAGATGGAACGGGAAGCCATGCCTTTCCTCTAGTGAATAGGTTATGACTAGTTGATGTTTTATTTTTATTTTTTTACTGTCTTGAAGTCTTTTATTTCATTTTACATTTATCATGCCATGACTTCGTGGGGAACCGGCTCCAGCAGCTCAGGCTCCTTTCCGTGGGTCCTCTGGGAGGGGCAGGCTGGCGCCTCGGCTGAACCCAGGCACCCTTCTCTTGGGCTCCCTTCTTTCTGATCATTTTCCTTCACACGCTTCTCAGCTCTCTGAGTGCTTAATATGCTCAGGGCGGACATTAACTCTCTTGGCGAGACTGTTTCCTTGGCCTGCCTGCTCACAGCAGTGCCCACGGCGTGCCGGGTGACATGGGACCCTTGGGGGCGTCCCTTTCTGAGCAGTGTCCACAGTATCCTCTTTCTTGCAGATTCACATGTCTGTTGCCTAAGGAACGACTCCATGTTTCGTAAAAGGCCCAGAGAACATGTAGGGAGTAGCTCTGCTTTCTCCCTTGGTGTGGGTCATTTGGCGAATTAACTGGAAGATGGCCCCGTAGTTGATGTTTTAGAAAGGTCTGCTTGACCGCTGCCCGTGGGTGTGAGATTTGTTTTGTTGGGATTAAGAGACTTTGCTCTTGAGCGTGGCCGTGAGCAACTGAAGTTGCAGCACAGTGGGGGTTTCGCTGGGTTGGATGGGGGAGGGTAGGTTTCAGGCAGAAATCTGGCTTTTTGTTTTGAATATGTTTGCCATGTTATGGAACATCTCAGATGTTAAGTGTGCCTTGTATATGTAAGACTGAATCTTGTAGGGGAAATCAGACATCAAGATGTGAATTTGAAAGTCTTCAGCAGAGAGGCAATATGTGAAACTGTGAGTGAGCCAGGTTAGGGAGTGAGTGCTGGCCACAGATGTAAGGTGCTTTGCTCTTGGAGGAGTCTGAATGCAAAGCCACCAGAGTGGGCCCAGCTCAGCAAGGGCAGCTTCAGGGGAGCATCAGGACGGGCCGGACAGAGGAGTTTGAGGGTTAGTAGGGTGAAGACAAGGTCGGAATGGAAGGGAGGAAGTGAGGCTCTCTGCAGAAAAGCTGTCAGAGAAATCTTAACGGAGGAGACCACAGAAACGTGGTATCGCTGATGGGAGACGTGGTGGTAAGAGAAATCGATCCCAGAGTGTACACACTTCTGTTCCTCGCAGAAAAGGGTGTCCACCAGCATACGGATGAATGAACAATGAATGTGGTATAGACACAACAGAATATGACTCAGCCTTTGAAACAGAAGGAAACGCCGTCCCATGCTACATGTGGACTTGACATTGTACTAAGTGACGTAAGCCAGTGACAGAGGTATAAACTGCATGAGGAAGCGGGAACAGGGACGTTCATAAGGCAGAACTGAGGTTACCGGGGCCACGATGTCCGTGTTCGACGGGTGCTTCCTGCGTAGGGGACGACGGAGACATCTTGGGTAGAGGAGTGGTGGTGAGTACCCAACGGTGTGGACGGATTTAGCGCCGCTGAGTACTTACGTACTTATGCAGTTAACATGGTAAATACTGTTGTATACATTTTATTACCACAGAAAAGTAAGTACAAGAGCATGCTTGTAGAGGGAGCCGTCCCCTAGAAAGCTGAGTGGGAGGGGCACTGGGTGGCTCAGTCGGTTGAGTGTCCCACTCTTGATACCTGCTCTGGTCATAATCGCAACGGTTTGTGAGTTCAAGCCCCCAAGTCAGACTTTGCCAACGGCATGGAGTTTCCTTGGGTTTCTCTCTCTCCGTCTTCCTGCCCTTCCTCTGTACTCAGTTGCTCTCTCTCAAAATAAATAAAGAAACTTAAAGAAGCCAGAGGTGGAGGCAGGAGAGTGGACAGCGGGAGGCTGCCCCTGGAGGTGGTGCCCCTCCCACCCTCAGCGCTCGGGCCCTCTGTCTCTGGGCCTCACTGTGTTCAGCTGCATCTACACATTCTCGACCAGCTGTGGGCTGACATGTGCCTGGTGCCCTGGAGTCTGCACACCTCTGTTTACAGTCACTTGCTATTAGAATGAGGTTTTTTACAATGAGTTCCCATTCTTTTAGGCCCAGCTCAAGTGCTGCCTTGTCTGCACATCCTGAATACTCACGGCCAGAAGAGATCTCTCCTGGTATTGAATTCCAAAGGAGATTTTTAAATATCGTTTATGGCGTTATCCTACAGACATGATGATTTTGTCCTCTTAAACCCCTCTGACCCCTTCTGCCTCTCTTTTCCGTCACAGTGGGCTCTGTTTTCAAGTGTATCAGTCCCGTCCATCAAAGCACACAGTTTTTGAGCCTCTCTGGTTTGGCAGTCACTGTCACAAAGGCAGGGAACTTAGTGATGAGCAGAGCATGGTGTCTGGACAGCCGCGGCGAATCCTGGTGGGAGACAGCTAAATACTTGTGATGTGCACCAGGTCAGGATAGGAGCCTCGGAGTACTTGCGCGCCTGTTTTAGCTTCTCTTTTAGGTGATCAGTTTACTAAGGTCACAGATTGTATTTTATTCATGTTTGTAACGTGTGCTTTGACATACACAGTGTGCCGAAGGAATGTCTGGGAGTCCTGGAGGGTGGTCATGTGTTTGGCCTTATGTCATCTTCCAAACAAGTCTCAAGAAGCTGGATAGTGTCCCCTTTTACAGATAAGAAGACCGAGGCCCTGAGCGATTACCTAACAGCTTGTAGGTCATGAGTTGGAACTGAAACCCGTGACGTTAGTCCCCATTTTCTCCTTACTTCACTCCAGTCATAACCGGAGCGGCCGGAGCTTGCAGCTCACCAGCTGCGATGAATGATACAGACAGATTCCTTAGTTCAAGCTGTCTGAAACGAACCTGTTGGTTGTAAAGTGTTTGTGAGGTTGGTCAGATGACACTGTTGGGATTTGTAACAGGCTGCTTTGTGTTTTCACCCAGATCCCCAGACTTCAAGGGAGATTTTTGACTTTACATTAAAGGCAATTCGTCCTCAGGTAGGACTAATATTACTTTAATTCTTCTATGACTGAAACTTGTGACTTTTAAACATTGATGGGAATTTTTTTTTTTAATAGATTGACCTGAAGAGATATGCAGTACCCTTAGGTAAGATTGTGTAATTAATGAAGCGGGATATTACAGATTATAAAATTAATGTCTTGAGTAAACTTTTGCTTAAACTATGAGTGAAAGTAAGTGTAATAATGTCTGTGATGTTTCACATGCAGTCATTTACAAGGGGGCTTTTGGAGACTTTGTTTTTAGTACACAAGTTCCAGTGAGATGGTCACACTTAGATTACATGATTTAAAAAAAATTGCTTTAGAACACCTTTCAGGGGATCCAGGTTCTTTGATTCTGAATTTATCCAAATAAACCCTCCTCCTACTTCTGAACTTTGTTTTGGGGTCCCTGGCCTGTTGATTCAAATGGAGGTTGGGAGCATTAGAACTGTGACTGGGATCTGTGGTTCCTATAAAGAGAGCGGATCTTCATGAACACTGTGAGTTTCGACATTTCCTGAAGCTCTCTTAGCTCTTTTGTTCCACCTTTTGTTGTTCTACTTTAAACACAACGACGTCTGCAATGGCAGCTGGCTTGTGCTTGTTGACCCTGCACGCATCTCAGTTTGGCACCTGTCTCCTGGACAACTACGTCTCTCTGTTTGAAGTTCTGTCCAAATGGTGTAGCCACATGAATGTAGAAGTGAAGAAAGCTGCACATTCAGCTCTGGAATCTTTTCTGAAACAGGTATTAACTCAACTTTCTTTTAAGCCTGTATTTTTCATGCAAAAAATTCAGTTCCAGTCTTGTGCATGTACATTTGAAAAGTGAATACAGTTATTTTTTTTAGCTTCTCCAGTATTTATATAAGAAAACTTGGTTATCAGTCAGCTGCACGAGTGGCAGCAAGACCGAAAGGAATGTGGGGAGATCCCAGATCTGATCACAGCCTCAGAGCCAAGTCTGGGGGGTCTGATGGACATGAAAGCGGCCATGAGGAGGTGGAAGGAAGGAAGGCTGGGGGGTCACGGATCCTCTGAGCCCCGGGCAGCCAGGTCGGGGTGAGAAACCTATTTCCCGAGAGGCCAGGCCGGCTGTCAACATTCAGAGGTTTGTGTTTGTTTCACGTAACTTCAAGAACGAGGAGAGTCCATTGGCCCTTACGTACGTATTTTCTGTCTAGGTAGGATGTGATTGTAGAATTGAGCCTGCAGATTTGGAAACGTTGGCTCGGGAGAATGTGCTGTGGCTCTGAGCACCCAGTGGTGTCTAGAAATACCTGCTGTCCAGGCCATGTGTTACAGAGAAAGACGCTCTGGGTTGGCTCTGACGGGAAACTCTGAAGAGTCACCAAAAGTTTTGTTTGGAGCAGTGTTATAAATGATAGTTAAATTTACGGGCTAGTCCACGAAGACCTATCTGAAATGTGGCACAGACAGAATCCCATGGTAGGGATATAACATTCTGTTTAAAGACAGGTTGTTTCCATTTTGGCGTTATTTTATTTTTATTTACTTATTTTTTTAAATGTTTTATTTATTTTTGAGAGAGAGAGAGCGTGAGCAGGAGAGAATCAGAGAGAGAGAGAGGGAGACACAGAATCCAAAGACAGGCCCCAGGCCTTAGCTGTCAGCCTAGAGCCCAACTTGGGGCTTGAACCCATGAACTGTCAATCATGACCTGAGCCGAAGTCAGACGCTTAACCAACTGAGCCACCCAGGCGCTCCAGGGTTATTTTAAATAAAACAGTTGAGAACATTTGTGACCAAGTGTTTTTGTGGACACTTTCACTTCTCTTAAGTAAAAACCTAGAAGCAGAATTGCTGGGTCATGTGGTAGATATGTATGAAATTATAAGAAACTGCCAAATTCTTTATAAACTGATTGCACCATTCCCAGTGCCAGTGCATGGGAGTTTCTGTCCGCCCATATTCTAATCAACACAGGGGATTGTTGGTCTTTTCAATTTTAGCTGTTCTCATGAGTGTATGATACTATCTTCCTGGTTATAAATTTGAATTTCCATAGTGCCTCTTGGTAATGATCTTTCTTTTCCTGTAGTTATTAGCCATACTTTAAAAATTTTTTAAATTTACAACCAAGTTAGCATATAGTGCAACAATGATTTCAGGAGTAGATTCCTTCATGCCCCTCACCCATGTAGCCCCTCCCCTCTCCCACCACCCCTCCAGAAACCATCTGTTCTCTGTGTTTAGGAGTCTCTTATGTCTAGTCCTCTGTGTTTTTATATTATTTTTGCTTCCCTTCCCTTATGTTCATCTGTTTGTTTGTTTTTCTTTTTGGTGCTGAAACCTGGGAATATGTTCATCTGTTTTGTGTCTTTTTTTTTTTTTTTAAATAGTTTATTGTCAAATTGGTTTCCATACTGTTTTGTGTCTTAAATTCTTCATATGCGTGAAGTCATGTGATACTTGTCTTTCTCTGACTAATTTTACTTAGCATGATACCCTCCAGTCGCATCCCCATAGTTGCAAATGGCAAGATTTCATTCTTTTTGATTGCCGAGTAATGCTTCATTGTGTATACACACCACATCTTCTTTATCCATTCATCCATCAATGGACATTGGGCTCTTTCCATACTTTGGCTGTTGTCAATATATAAACACTGTATGTGCCTCTTCAAAACAGGACACTTGGATCTCTTGGGTAAATACCTAGAGGTGCAGTTGCTTGGTCGTAGGGTGCTTTTAATTTTTTGAGGAGCCCCCGTACTGTTTTCCAGAGTGGCTGCACCAGTTTGCATTCCTACTAGCAGTGGAAAAGAGATCTTCTTTCTCTACACCCTTGCCAACATCTCTTGTTGCCGAGTTTTTAATTTTAGCCATCCTGAGAGGTGTGAGGTGGTATCTCAGTGTGGTTCTGATTTGTATTTCCCTGATGATGAGTGATGTTGAGATCTTTTCATGTGTCAGTTGGCCACCTGGATATCTTCTTTGGAGAAGTGTCTATTCGTGTCCTTTGGGCATTTCTTTACTGGATCATTTGTTTTTTGGGTGTTGAGTTTGATAAGTTCTCTGTAGATTTTGTATACTAACTCTTTATCTGTCATTTGCAAGTATTTTCTCCCATTCCGTTGGATGCCTTTTAGTTTTGCTGATTGTTTCCTTCACTGTGCAGAAGCTTTTTATCTTGATGAAGAAGTCTCAATAATTCAGCTTTGCTTTTGTAGAAACAGTTTATAAGTGTGAAAACATTATAATATATTCATAAAATGAAAAGGTATCCTATGATTAAGTAAATGGATGGTGGTTACTTCTTGAGGGACGTGTTCTTCAAAAAAATTTTTTTTAATGTTTATTTCTTTTTGATAGAGACAGAGCATGAGTGGGGGTGGGGCAGAGAGAGAGGGAGACAGAGACACAGAGGGAAGTAGGCTTCAGGCTCTGAGCTGAGCACAGCCACACGGAGCCTGACACAGGGCTTGAACTCATGAACCATGAGATCAGACGGACATGTTCTTGATGAGCTTGTGAGGCAGGAGTTCTGGGGCAGTGTGTGTGAGACCCCATTCTTCTGAACATAAATGGGGTTTTGTGTGGGATTGGAGTGTGGGTTGGTAGTTTGGCAGTGGAAGGGGGGATACCTGTTTTCTGCTTTTGCTAATTATCTAGACTCTTCCTATTCTTGTCTTAGTCTTTGTGTTGAAGTTAGGATGGTTTCTTGAACACTCGTGTTAGTTCTTGCATTTAGGTTACGGTCCCTTAGTTTGGTAGATAGGGATCTACTTGCTTCTCAAATTACTTTTTCCCCTTCCTCACCTAATTCAAGCGTTAGAGTTTGTAGCTTATTTTTTTGACAGATGAGATGCTTCGTCTTTCTTTCTGACTGAATCTAAGCTCTTTTTTCTCGTTGCCCAGTGAGACACACCGGTCTGTTGGCCTCTGAACTCACCGGCCACAGGGTGCGCAGGACTCCAGCGCACCGCGGGCTCCAGGCAGGCCTCCTGCCGCACTGGGGGCCCAGATGCAGAACCTGGTGTCTGTGCACGCGCATCGTCGGTCCCTTTCTGTAGGAAAAACGTATCGTGTATCGTAAAGCCTTGTTTGAGAGTGTCTTTTCTGAACTTGGTGCAGACTAAGCAGATTAGAGCAGCAGTTCTTTGTCAGTAAAAGCAGTCGTGTGGAGTCATGACAACATATAAACAGTCTAGCCGTGTAACATTTGTGTAGGTTCTTATTCCTTTGTTTTGGTATTAAATACTTCTGAAACCTGAGTATTATGCAATTGCAGATCTCTTCTGCGGCGGCACAAGATGCAGAAACGCATAAGAGTAAGCTGCGGTACTTTATGGAGCAATTCTATGGAATCATCCGGAACGTGGACGCGAACAGCAAGGACCTATCCATTGCAATTCGTGGATATGGACTTTTTGCAGGAGTATGTGGCTCATTAATTTACTCTGATCTTTTTTATTTTCATTTGAGTGTTTAAAGGAATATAATTCGTTGTGTTTTGAATAGCATCACACCTTGTGACAGTGTTATTGTGACCTGCTTTGCTGTTAACTTGTTTTTCCAGTGCCAACTGTGTACTAGGATTTTATGCACATATTACCTCAAATTCTCAGAACTCTCCCGTAAGCTTTTAGGATTACAGATGAGAAAACAGACCCAAAGAAATTAGGTAACTTGGAAAGGACACAGTAATTGACGGAGCCATGATATAAAGTCAAGTCATTTTTTTTCAATTACACTACACTGCCCATTATTTATGGAGTAAAATTTTAATTGACGTCACACAGTGTTTAAGAAAGAGAGGTTCTTATGACAGGAGTGTATTTAAGAGTGATGGTAACCATAGTTATTTCCCTCTTAGTGGGTCCGTGTGACCTCCACTTTACAGAGAACGTGGTTTGCTGCCTCTCTGTCTGCAGACCCGCCCATCAGTCGGCTCCCTTTTTCAGGGAAGGAGAGTCCGTCTTCCCAGCTTTCTATTCTCACCACTCATTCCATCTCTGGTAATTTCCTCATTTGCTTCCAATTGATCTTTCTACCTCTTGCTTTTTAAAAAGTCTTCATTTCCATTTGACTCTCTTGGGTCCTTTAGATATATTTAGTATGTGGGAAGGTTTAGATGTAAATGAAAACAGGTTTTTTTTTTTTCCTGAGAGAGTTTTGCACACGTGCACATGCGTGAGCAGGGGAGGGGAAGAGGGAGGAGAGAGAGAATATTAAGTAGGTTTTATGCCCGGTGCAGAGCCTGACTCAGGGCTCGGTCCCACCACGCTGGGGTCATGACCTGAGCCAAAATTAATAGTTAGATGCTCAACCCCGCCTGAGCCAGCCAGGCGCCCTGACAACATGGAATTTTTAACTTTATACACTGTGGTCTAACCGACTTCAACTGTTCGCTGTGGTTAGATGTGTTCACAGTGTAGCTGGAGTGTGATAGTCAAGAATAAAGAGAGCGAGACTATCTAAAGCGATTAATTAGTCAGATCCTCAGGGAAGCTACATTAGATCTGGAGTCCAAAGGAGCCCTTGAGGACTCTGAAGCTGGCTGGCAGCATCACCGGCTTTGTGAGTTACCCAGGGGCTCCGGGGGTGGTGTGCGGCGTGGTGGAGCCGCGTGCTCCGGCTCTGAGCTCGCTTCTCGGGCCCCCTTCCCGGTCCTGGCCTCGTGGTGCACACACTGCGTCTCGTTTGTCTTTGATAGTTGCCGTCTAAGCAATATCTAGAGAGTTGACAATCAGCTGTTTTGTGTATAAATACGTATTTAGAATGTAATTACAGATTATTTTTAAAAGCATCTTTATGCGATATACTGTATTTTATAACTATTTCACCTCCATTAAAGAGCTTGTCCATACTCAGTTTATAATCATATGGCTTAAATGACACTTTAAACTTTATGGTTTTGACACTGATGAGACTGATGGACTTGGTTTACCTTCCGGAAAGCCTTGCAAGGCTATCAGTGCAGAGGACGTTGACTTCATGTATGTGGAGCTCATTCAGCGCTGCAAACAGCTCTTCCTCGCCCAGACGGACGCTGGCGACGAGCACACTTACCACATGCCGAGTTTCCTCCAGTCGATTGCAAGTGTCTTGCTTTACCTTGACACAGTGAGTAAAACAGTTAGTTAAACTGAGCCCTGTTTTAATTATTTAATCTCAGTTCTTCAGATAGTTGGAGAGTCATAGGAATTGTATGCATTCAGTATAGGCACTGCTGTGATCAAAGTGACGTTTTTAAGTAGTTTTCTCTTTTTTACCTTTATTTATTTTTGAGAGACAGAGAGAGACAGAGCATGAATAGGGGAGGGGCAGAGACAGAAAGAGACACAGAATCCGAAGCAGGTTCCAGGCTCTGAGCTACCTCTCAGCACAGAGCCCGACGCGGGGCCTGAACCCACAAACTGTGAGATCGTGACCTGAGCCGAAGTCGGATGCTTAACTGACTGAGCCGCCCAGGCACACCTTTAATTATTATTTTGTGATAATTATTGTCATGAAGCTTGACGTATAGTTATCCAAAGGAGGAAAACTTACTTGTTCTATTTTTCTAAAAAGATTGAGATCCCTGCTTGGGGGAGAATTGCACCTTAAGTATCAGACAGTTTTACTCTTGATTTTTTTAGGCAGTCACAGTGTTAAGCTTATTAGTAGGTTACGTATAAGCCAGGTTTTTCATTTACTTAGTATGTGGCTACTTGAGTTGTAATTATGTTAGATATTTAGACTATGTCTAGATCTGTTTGTTCCCTCCTCTAACTTTTGGTTTGCTGCCCATTTCCGGTAGGTTCCTGAGGTGTATACGCCGGTTCTGGAACATCTCATTGTGGCACAGATAGACAGTTTCCCACAATACAGTCCAAAGATGCAGTCGGTGTGTTGTAAAGCCATCGTGAAAGTGTTCCTGGCGTTGCAGGGGAAAGGGCCGGCTCTCTGGAATTGCGTCGGAGCTGTGGGTAAGCCTGGGCCTCCCCTCGCTCCTGTGAGGGTGCATGGGGAATGCTGAGCGTGTTGGGATAGAGGTATCTTTTGTATCTTTTGATGCCTTTGGGGAACTTATGTTTTGGTGGATCAGAGTCTCCTTTTCCATAATTTTTTCTGAATCTTTTTTTCTCCTTTTTGCTCCTGAATCTTAATGGTCTAAAATTTTACACTGAAGATATTAATATACTTAAAGGGAAAACTTGTTATGTTTAGTAAAATAGTGGCTGTTTTTTTTTGTTGAGTGTTTGGTTGTACTTTTTGATGTTGCCTTTATTTTTGTTTTCATTTTATTTTTTTAGTGCATCAGGGTTTAATCAGAATATGTTCTAAGCCTGTGATCCTTCAAAAGGTAAATTCTGAATCTAATGTTTTGATAATTAGTCTTTTGTCACTGAAGGTTAGAAGGGATGATGGGAGTTTTAGTCTGTAAGTATACAAAAATGGCCTTTTTAGTTATTAGCCACGCCTCACATTATGAAAAGTACGGGACATAATGCCTCTGTATTTTTTCAGGTGACTAAATTCCTAAGTATGGGACATCCTTAAATGTAACTTTACGGATATTTACACATTTTTACAAGAAGGGAGTGGCTTCTCTCTTGAAGCTCTGAGACAGAGTGCTTAGGCGCATCACGGGAGGCGTCTGTTAGTTACTTGAAGCCATAGGAAGTCGGATGAGGTGGGAGACGGACCCGCAGAGGATGGTGCGATGAGTGACCATCACAGGCTCCTCGGGCGTTGGTCTGAGATCGTTTTTAATTCATCACTGTTTTAGTCCCAGTTAGAAAAATCATGACTGTTTTTCAAGCTTGCTTGCTTATAATCCTTTCATGCAACACTGTCTTCCTCAGTCAAATTAGCGTCTGACTAGTCAGTGTTTCAGCTCAGGAAATTCCGCGAATCAGAACATGCGGGCAGCTTATTTTGTGAATCCACCGTAAGTACTGGCTTCGTGTCCTCCTGCCCAGGGAGCGGAGTCCGCATCTGAAGACGATCGTGCGTCGGGGGAAGTTAGGACTGGCAGATGGAAGGTGCCCACGTATAAAGACTATTTGGATCTTTTTAGAAGTCTCCTGAGTTGTGACCAGATGATGGTAAAAATGACTGTTTTAAACCATGAAATACCCCTGTTCCTCTTTACCAGTCTCCATAGTTTTACCCCGAGGACTTACTAATTTCAGAGTTATGTTTTACTAACGATTCAGTTGTTTTAAAGTGCTTCACATAACAAAAAACTAAAATGGTGTACGTTAGGAACAAAATCATAGAACTTCTGTAAACCTAATAATTGCTATAGCTGAGTCCTCATTTCATCTGCGAGTCGCTAGTTTGATGCTAAGCTATTCTTCCTAACAGATCCAGCCTCTTAGGTAACAAAAGTACAACAATATCATCACCATGGAAGAGCTATTCTCTTTTTATTTGTTAAAGATGAAGATTGAAAAAAGATGGAGATGAGTCTAACTCAGTAGTGAAGGAGATTGGGGCATGTTTTTTATGTCATTTATGATGAGGACAGTGCTTCCTGTTTAATGTTTCTGGTAGATGTTTCTCTAATGTCTGCTCTCAGCCAGGCTCTGGCCACCTTTTCAGCATAGACCTGGCAAAGCATTGTACCCTAGGAAGAACAATTTCGGTCCATAGATGGTTTGTGTTCTCCTGTCTTACGAGTTTGTTTTCTTACTGAAGTAAAATAGGATAGCGGTGTTAGTCATTTTACCTACAATATTTCTTTTTTATCTATGATATTAGGTATTCCTATAATTTGAGGTTAAGTTTCATAGAATATTTGAGTAAAGGCAGAGTCATTGGCCTATATTTTTGGAATAGTAGAATAGTTTCACTTAAAAAAATGTTTATTTATTTTTGAGAGAGAAAGAAAGAGAGCGAGCAGGGAAGGGGCAAAAAGAGATGGAGAGAGAGAATCCCAGGCAGGCTTTGGGCTGCCAGTGCAGAGCCGACATGGAGCTCGGACCTGTGAATCGTGAGATCGTGACCTGAGCCGAAACTACGACTCGGACGCTTAAACGACTGAGCCGCCCGGGTGTACCAGGATAGTTTCACTTTTAAAGAAATGATAAATAATACTTTTAAGTCCATTGTGAGGATAGGGGAGTATTGAGTCACATGTACGTATGCTTATACGTGTATATATACACACACGCGTGTTAGCACGCTCATATATACGTCTGTGTGTAAACGTATGTGCGTGTGAACCTGTACAAACGTGTGTCATGCGTGTGCGTGTGTGTGTAGTGTACGTAGGTGTTTTTACACACACGCATTAAGTAGGATGAATACTTTGACGAGGATTGGCCTAAATCTTCTCATTTGCTACTTTGTACTTAATAAGTATCTGTTACATGTATGGGTAAGTCCTATCTGACTGAAACGATATTGTCCTAATAATTTAAGAAAGTGTCTACATTTTGCAGCTTGAAAACTTCCAGGTAAATCTTCAGTTTACACAGAAGTTGCTCTAATATCTAAATATGCAAGCACACATATGTATTGTAATTTAATATGGATACGGATACTTTTTTGCATAAAGTTTTGAAGTTTATTACTTTTCCTTATTTTAAAGGATTCTCTTTTAGCAGATGAAGCATTTCTCATTGTGAATTCCTCCCTTCAAAGTCTGAATCGTTTGCTGTATGATGAATTTGTCAAGTCAGTTTTGAAGATTATTGAGAAATTGGATCTGACACTAGAGAAACAGAACGTCGGGGGACATGAGGTTAGAAGTTTTTGTCAGTCATAATTTCGCATCACTTTTGTAGCAGCTCTCTCTGGATGTTAGCACCCCGAGGAAGATGGCACATTTGTAGAATATAGTAGGAAATTGATTTCTGTGGCATCCGTGTGTGTCGTTGGTACTTTGCTGTTTGAATAGCTCATTGTGTAGAAAATGTGATTTCTGGGTTGTTCAAAAAGTAACTTACATGTTTAATATTTCAAAATGTTTATTTTTAAAAGTTGCTTACTGGGTTTTGTACTCCTATCTTAGCCGTAGGGCAGAGTCAGGTCCGACTCACCGCAGTCGGGGAGGGGCCTGGGGTCCCTCTGGTTTGTAGCCGAGGAGACTTGAACTCCGGGGGCAGAGAGCTCAGTGTGTTCCTGAGGTAGCAGAGTACTCCCTCCTGTCTCCTGTACCCACATTTCTGGGCCTGTATGAGAGAAGTCACGGTTTCAGGTCACCAGCCAGCAGCCACCGTGCTCTTCTCTGAGGACGTGCTTAGGAAAGCACGATGGGAATGACACTCGTGTCCGAGGGCTTCAGTTCCAGTGGAAAACCTCTAATTTGCTGTTCAGCCCAGGGGTGGTTTTTCTGAGACTACATTATGCTCGTCAGTCCAGAGTGCGTAGTACCCCCGCTGTGACACCGTGGGGGGGGGGTGGAGTGACTGCGCAGGGGTAAATAACAGAGGCAGCATTGCATTTGTATTGTTCTGTTATTTATGCTGGTTGATGGAAACAGCAGGATTTTTCATGTCTTGCATCTGTCTAACGTAATTTCATTGAAAAACTTGCCAACAGAGACTTCCTGGACCTATGCCTGTGCCAGCCTACAAAGCTGCTTTTTAGGACACTTGTTGTCTTCAGGGGCTTCCCTGGCACTTTCTTTCTCCTCTTGTGTTCTTTCTTCTGTTTCCTGACCTTTCACCTCACCTCCAGTAGGGCAGGGGTCACCTCTGCGACCGCTTCCCGGGGAAACCTTGAATCCTTACCTGCTTTACAGCTGCCAGGCTGTATGTCTAACAGTTGTTTAGCCTGAGTTTAGAGCACAGGCATGGTCTGCTCACAGTGATTACTGTCGCTTAGTACTGCCCCTTCCTGCTGTTTCTCAGTCTGAAGCCTCGGAGCCCTACGGACACGTTCTGATGCCCGGAACATGTGCCCGTGTCAGGGCAGCGATGCCCGTGCCTTCAGGAGGTCACAGCCCTCCCCCTTCCTGTTCTTGTGCTCGTACCGTTCTTGTATCACTTCACTCGGTCACTTCCTTGGTGTCGTTTTCATAAATCTTTTCGAGCTCTGCCATCTTTATTAAATGATAAGCTTTTAAAATTGTATTACTTGTAATTGAGGACCCACGTAGACCTTTCTCACGTTGATAAAGTGTTTGTCTGGGTACATCTACATTTAAGGATGAACATGAAGCTACTGGCGTTTGGGTGATCCCGACCTCCGACCCAGCTGCTAACTTGCATCCTGCTAAACCCAAAGATTTCTCAGCTTTCATTAACCTGGTGGAAATTTGCAGGTATTTTAAAAAATTCTGATTGTTTAAGGGTGGAAAAAACTAGCTATTGGCTATAATATACAAAAAGGCTTCTATGGATATCTGAGATGAAATAGTGAAAGACTAAAAATCTAAAAGCGCTTATACGAATCTTTAAAATATATCTAAATGTAATAGCTTAGAATGATCATTGTTCTCTGTTTAAAAGATCCTCCGGTAGGGAGGGTTGCCTGGGTGGCTCCATCAGTTAAGCGTCTGACATTTGGTTTTGGCTTAGGTCATGATCTCATGGTTCTTGGGATGGAGCCCCGTGCTGGGCTGTGCACGCGAAGCGTGGAGCCTACCTGGGATTCTCTCTCCCCCTCTTGCCGACCCCACTCTGCTTGTGCACATGCTCCCTCACCCTGTCTCAAAATAAATAAAAAGATACCCTTGGGAAAAACCGAAGATGAAAATGTTCGCCTAATGGAATCATACGCCTTTTTGATTATATCCCTTATAATTTTGAAGCAGAATAAAAATATTATAAGGTAGAAACTTCTACATTAAGCTTTTAATTTGTTTTTACAGAGAGATTCTTCCTGAGAAACATGTAGAATTTTTTGAGCCATGGGTGTATTTGTTTGCCTACGAGTTAATTTTGCAGTCTGCACGCTTGCCTCTCGTCAGTGGATTTTACAAACTGCTTTCTGTTGCCGTGAGAAATGCCAGGAAAATAAAGTATTTTGAGGTGAGTGGTTTTTTGTGCGGACATCGAATATTCCTGTTTTTTAGGTTGTGTGAGTATGTGTAAATGCATTATAAAATATCATTTTATTTTCTGTGTTTTTAAAAATACTGTGAGTGGCAATTGGTTTACACTGTAAAAGAAGTTAGTAGCATTTTCTGCTCTTATTTACAAGCACCTGGCTAATAAGGTTAGATTAACAGAGGTTAACAGATGTTCTCAAAGTGTGGTCCTGGGACCAGCAGCCTCGGCACTGCCTGAGAAATCGGTGCCCTCTCCAGACTTAGCTCCTCAGAAACTTGGGGGGCCGGGCTGAACAGTCCATGTAACAGGCTCCCCAGGTGACCTGGTGGCCAGTGACCCTGGAGAGTGACTGGATCAGTGTGCCTGATGCTCCAGTTTATCATGAGGAGTCCGCTCGCTTAGTTGCGGGGTGAGCAGGTCTCCTAGTTTACAGGTGTATGTGTTGAAAGACCGGAACGGGGGAATGGACTTAGGCCTCCGGCTCTTGACTAGTCATTCACCTTTACCTTACGTTTTGTTTCTCACTGGCCTCTGCTAAACTGTTATCAGAGCCGATTTTTTCCCCCTCCTCACAAGACTTTGGCAAAGTGAAAATGGATTTACCCTTTAGAAGTAAGACTGGGGAGGGGAGGTGGATGGCGGGGAGGCGCCTGGGTGGCTCAGTTGGCTGAGTGTTTGACTTCGGCTCAGGTCATGATCTCAGTTCCTGAGTTCAAGCCCTGTGTCGAGCTATGTGTTGACCGCTGAGCCTGGAGCCTGCTTTGGATTCTGTCTCCCTCTCTCTCTGCCCCTCCCTGGCTTGTGCTCTCTTTCTCTCTCTCAAAAATAAATAAGCTTCAAAAAAAATTAAAAAAAAATAAGACTGGGAGCTGCTAGATTAGGACACAGAATTACATGATATTGTTCGTTTTACTAATTTACTGCTTTATTCAACAGGGAGTATGTCTAAAGAGTCAGACACAGTCTCCTGAGGACCCAGAGAAGTATTCATGCTTTACTTTGTTTGCAAAATTTGGTAAAGAGGTAATTTTTAAATGATTTATCCGGTGTTTTCATGGCCTATTTAAAAATTAAAGTAGGGGCGCCTGGGTGGCTCAGTCAGTTAAGCATCAGACTTTGGCTCAGGTCACGATCTCACAGTTCGTGGGTTCAAGCCCTGCATCGGGCTCTGTGCTGACAGCTAGCTCAGAACCTGGAGCCTGCTTCAGATTCTTTGTCTCCCTCTCTCTCTGACCCTCCCCTGCTTGTGCTCTGTCTCTCAAAAATAAATTAAAGCATTAAAAAAACTTTAAAAAAAATGAAAGTATGTTGATAAAAAAAATCTTAGTGGTCACAAATACCTAATGATTTAAAAATTGGTTTGCTGAATCCAGACTGGGATTAGGGGATTAGGAAGTACTAAGAGAGGAAATCGTTGTCTTTCCAAAGTCCCTTGCATTTCCATTAAATAGTTTGAATGATGTCAACTCAAAACTAATGGATTCTTTAGCTCTCCCTAAGAGAATGAAGTACTTCCACAGATGAGTTTTTCCTGCACATCAGTGCTTACTTTGTAAATGATAGTAGCCGTATCATATAAAACCTGCATGATCATTTTTTGTATTTTTAAGGGTAAGTATTTTTTAGTTGATTCTCAGATTATAGACTATTCAGATGCACATCACTGTCTTTTTCTTTTCCTTTTTTGTTCAGGTTTCAGTTAAAATGAAGCAATACAAAGATGAACTTTTGGCCTCATGTTTGAGCTTTATCCTGTCCCTGCCACCTGACATCATTGAACTTGATATTAGAGCCTACGTTCCTGCATTGCAGGTAGATACGTTATCTCAAGCAGATCTATTTTTGCACATAATGTTATGTTTTCTGGAAAACATGGAACTATCACGGTCTCGCCTCTGCAGTTACAGCAGGTGCTTCCCCCTTAGATACCCTGGTTCAAGTTCTCTCTCTGCCACTTAGTAGCCCTGGGACTTGGGACCCTTGGCTTGGCCTCTCACAGCTTCTCTGATAAGTGGATGTGAAGATTAAACTTCCCTTGTGTTGAAAGTCAAAACCACACTGAGATACCACCTCACACCAGTCAGAGTGGCTAAATGAACAAATCAAGAGACTGTAGATGTTGGCGAGGGTGTGGAGAGACGGGCACCCTCCTACACTGTTGGTGGGAATGTAAACTGGTGCAGCCGCTCTGGAAAACAGTGTGGAGGTTCCTCAAAAAACTATCCATAGCACTCCCTTATGACCCAGCAGTAGCCCTGCCAGGGATCTACCCAAGGGATACAGAAGTGCTGATGCATAGGGGCACATGTACTCCAGTGTTCATAGCACTGTCAACAATAGCCAAATCATGGAAAGAGCCTAAATGTCCATCACCTGATGAGTGGATCAAGAAGATGTGGTATATGTACACAATGGAGGACTGCATGGCAATGAGAAAGAATGAAATCTGGCCATTTGTAGGAAAGTGGATGGACCTCGAGGGTGTCATGCTAAGTGAAATAAGTCAGGTGGAGAAGGACAGATACCATATGTTTTCACTCATAGGTCTAACAGGAGAAATCTAACAGAGGACCATGGGGAGGGGAAGTGGGAAAGAGAGTTAGGGAGAGGGAGGGAGGCAAATCATGAGAGACTCTTGAATACTGAAAACAAACTGAAGGCTGAAGGGCGAGGGGGAGAGGGGAAGGGGGTGCTGGTCATGGAGGCGGACACTTGTGGGGAAGAGCACTGGGTGTTACATGGAAATCAGCTTGACAATACACTATGAATAAAAAAGAAAAAGAAAGTCTGCAATATAACACCGGCTGCATAGACTAGTGGTCCTTGTTTTCCCAGGGATGATCTTGGATGCACCTGCTTACCTCCAGCAGTATCTGTCAGTAGAAAGGCTTATTCATTAGAAACCACAGCTAATTGGTGCTGTTTCTTTAAATGCTAAATTCTTGTTAAAGAATAATAATAATGGTAAGTAATGTTACATGTTAAATTAGCACCTTGTTTGTATTAATATATAGATGGCTTTTAAGCTGGGCCTGAGCTATACCCCGTTGGCGGAAGCAGGCCTGAACGCCCTCGCGGAGTGGTCAGCTCACATCCGCAAGCATGTGATGCAGCCCTGTTATAGAGACATATTACCCAGCCTTGACGGATACCTGAAAACGTCAGCCTCACCAGGTAAGGTTAGAATTGTGATGTGCATCGTAAAGAAAACGGCAGTGCAATAACGTTAATAGGATTATTTGTATTTTTGCAACTTCCGTATTTTGAGTCTAACATATGGAAAATGTGTTTGATATTTTGGTAGCATTTCCAGTTTAGTCAGTATAAATGGGACATAAGAAATATAGTTGAGATATAAACCTGTTTTTCATTTTATTCACTTATATCCTGCTGAGGTTTATAAAATCTTCAAAGGCAAAAACTCTATATTTAATATCTTGAACTCCTAATAAATCCTAATACATTCATTGCCTTGCAAATAAAGAGTTAAATAAGTAGAGATTAAAACTATGAAAATTTAATAGTAATTTTAGGTTTTATTAATTTTTATTGATTTTCCAAATATAGTCGATGAAACACTAATCTTAGCCAGTTAAGAAAAATTGCCGTAGTAGAAATAGATTTGGGAAAAGATTCAAAGGAAAAATGATCGGCCCAGGCGAATGTGTGACAGTCGAGAAAAGTAGTAATTTGAGTTCAGGGGACGGAGTTACTTGAACCAGCACGAATACGGACACTGGTATTAGAAGGAGCAGAAGAAAGGTTCAGACGGAAATATGGCCAAAACTTTAAAAGTTAGTGTCATGAAAAATTAAATGAACTGAATGTTAATTTGTAAAATTTTATCTATGTAAACCATTTTATCACTCACCGTGAGGATTGTTGATTTGGAAACAATGAGTGAATGTTGTGTGACACATTCTGTTCACGGAGTCTGGTTCTTCCGACGCCCTCAGTTCCTAGAGTTCAAGAGGAGTCACAATTTTGGGAGATTTTTCTGTAAATGTTAGCAATAATAAACTTACTTAAGAGACTAGAAAAACATCAGCTAGTTAATGTTTGTAGGTTACTTAGGTTTTTAAGATTAGCATCATATAAGGATTGCTGTGTTTGAGTAGATCACTAAAAAACATGGACTTAGTTACCAAAAAATGAATATGTCTAGTAGCACGTACCTTATTGGTACTTTATGTTTTTTAGAATTTACTTCTGTCAGCTCATTGAAAAGATTTATGTTTTTTAAAAAATTATGAGGGAAAATACTGTGATTATGTTTTAAATTGTTTGAACAGAGACCGCATGTGCATGCAGGCGTGGGGGTGGGGAAGGGGGGGAGAGAAGCTTAAGCAGGTTCCGTGCCCCCCGCGAGCCCGGTGCTCACGACCACGAGGGCATGACCTGAGCTGAAATCAGGAGTTGGACGCCTAACTGGTTGAGCACCAATGTACCTGGATATTGTGATTCTTTTAAGCAAAGGATTTAGCTATTCATAAATATGTGTACTTTAGAGAATTAGAAGATAGGGAAAAACAGAGAGTAGGCAAAATTGAATAACAAAAGAAAATCCATAAACTTAAGGACAACCACTATTTTTTGTGCTGTTTTATTTCAAATGGCATCATCCTTTCAGGACAGAGTGCACAGATGTCCTGTGTGCTCTTTACGTGGCCTCCGCAAGGGCGGCTTGTTCCCTCCGCTGTCCTGCTGCACGGGGGTGTGATAATATGTGTATTTATGCATGACGTTTTTTCTGAGCCCTTTGTGAGTAAGCTGCAGGTGTCACGGATGTCTGTGCCTGAATGTTGCAATGTGTATTTCCCAAGAGTGAGGACATTATTTTATACAACCGTGGTATCATTATCAAAACCAGGAAAAATAACACAGATGGACTGTTTTTCTCTAATCTGTACTCCATATGTAGATTTTTCAGTTGTCCCATTAATTTCTTTTATAGCTGTATTTTCCCTGATGCAGACTTCAGGCTAGGACGATGTGTCGTATTTGACTGGCACAGTGCCTCAGCTTCCTTTCTCGGGCGGGTAGCTCTTCAGCCTGTCTTCGTTCTCCGGTGCGGGCTCGTCTGCTGTTTTCTCATGATGCGGCGCAGTGCTGCTCTTTGGGCAGGAACACCCCGAGCTGACGCCGTGGCCTCCTCGCGGCGTCGTGGTAGTAATCGGTGCCAGGTGTGTTCATCCTGACAGTTGGGTTAGAGTTTCTGCTCCATCGTTTTGTAGCCTTAAAGTGATTGTTTTCCCGCTGTGGGAGTTAGTCATTCGAAGTCCCCTCCTCCCTCTTCCTGGAGTATCCAGTCCTCAGGCCTGTAGGCAGCACAGAGGAAGTTAGATGTTAGGCAGCAGTGGCGCTCCCCAGGAACACGAGGAGGCAGCTCTGGGGCCCGCCTGGCGTGGGGGTCACAGCCGGAGCGGGTGAGGGGTGCCTGGTAGGGTGTGGCGGTCAGGGCAGGATGGAGAAGGTGGCATGTGGGCGGTTGATCAAGTAAGTAAGTAGAAGTTAATGGAAGCTAGATCTCTCTTTGTGAGAGAGAGGAGTTACAAATAGAGACAGAGGAAGCTAAAGTGAACCCTATGGTGCTGGATAGGAAATGAATGTGTTGGTGTGAGGTCATGGTGCTCCCCCTTCCCTCTTGCCCTCTCTTTTTCTCTGCCTTCCTTTCTCTCCGTCTGTCTCCCTCACACATGCAGACACTTGTATACATGCACACATACGTGGGTAAGTAAAGGTAAAAACAGAGATGAAAGTGCGTGCGTGCGTGCGTGCGCGTCTGTAACACACGCATATGTTTCAGATCCGTCCACTGAAAGGGTCTGCTTTGGAGTAGTGATACCTTAACAGTAATGACCAAACCTAGTGCCCAGATCATGGCTTCTAAGTGTCATTTTACACTAAAAGGAACCAGAACTCTTTGACGAGATGGCTGACTCCAGCCTGGGACAGGGAAAATGCAAGACGAACCTAAAATGTTGTATTTCCTAAGACATCAGAAAATTAAGGAAGTGCTCCAAGACTGATGGAGAAATGTTACGGGCAAAATTGGGGATGATTTGGATCAGCACAAAAAGATAATCGTGGGAGGATCAAGGTGGTGGAGTAGGGGAACCCCGAGCACCCCTCTTCGTGTGGACACAGAGACTGCAACTTTATTCAGAGTAGCTCTCGCTGAGAGGGACCCGGGACTAACAGGAGAGTCAAAGATCAAGAAAAAGCCACATTGAGACGCAGGAGGGGCAGAGACGCAGACCGTTGAGACACTCACCCACCGGGCAGTGACCCACAGCAGGGGGGGTGTCAGGCGTGGAGGAGCGAGGAGTTCAAGCCCCACACTGGGGACCTGTATCAGGAAGGTGAGCACCGTAACATACGACTCTGAGGCTTCACTCTGGAAGAGCTGGAAGGCTGTGGGAAACCAAGACCTGCCCAGTCAGCCGGGTACCACAGCCAGCAGACCAGATGGTACAGAAGGGCGGGTCAGGGACCGGAAGGTAGGGCGTGGGACTTACCCAAATGAAACAGGACAAAGAGAAATGACTTTCTTAAAGTAAGAATAGATTAAAGGCCCTTTGGGACAACATCAAGCGTCCTAACATCGGCATTATGGGAGTTCAGAAGAAGTAGACAAAAGGGCAGGAATTTTTCTTGAATAAATAATGGCTGAAAACTTTCCCAGCCTGGGGAAGAAAACCTCTCCAGGTGCAGGAAGCACAGAGAGTTCCAAACAACATGGACCCGAGAGGTCGGTATCAAGCCACATCATCAAAATGGCAAAAAATGAAGATAAAACCTGAAAAGCAGCAAAAGAAAAGCCCCTGATTATATACAAGTAAAACCCCATAAGGCTATGAGCGGATTTTTCAGCAGAAACTCTGCAGGTCAGAAAAGAGTGGCATGATATATTCAAAGTGATGAAGGGGAAAAATACTAAAATCAAGAGGACTCTTCCCAGTGAAGTGATTCAGAACTAAAGGAGAGAGTTTCCTAAGCAAAAACTAAAGGAGCTCATCACCATTAAACAGGCCTTACAAACCATGTTCAAGAGGCTTGTTTAAGCTGAAAAAAGATATACAAAGGCATACATCTCCCTGGTAAGGTAAATGCACAGTGAAGATAGTGGATTAATTGCTTGTAAAGCTTATATGTAGGTTAAAAAACAAAAGTAAAGTCAATGACATCTACAATAATTAGTTAAGGGGTATACAGAGTAGAACTAGCAAATATTAAGTCAAAACTTGGGGGAAGTAAAAATACGGTACTTTTAGAATATGTTCAGATTTACGTAACCATCAACTTAAAATAGAATGCTGTATACATAGGGTCTTATATATGACCTCGTGGTAACCACAATTCAAAATCCTGTAATAGATACACAAAAAATAATGAGAAAGGAACTCAAATAGAACACTAAAGAAAGTCATCAACTCACAAGGTAGGAGAGCAAGAGAAAAGGAACAGGAAGAACTGAAGCACAGCTAGAAAACGAGGAACACCTAGCAATAATTAAATGTAAATGGACTAAATGCTCCAATTAAAGGACAAAGGGTAAATGGATTAAAAACTTACCAAGATCCGTTAGTATGCTGCCTGTGATGACTCATGTCAGACCAGAAGACAAAACACAGACTGAAAATGAAGGGATGGAAAAATTCTCTGCAAATGGAAATGAAGCAGAAGAAAAAAGCCAGGGTAGCAGCACGTATTTTGGACAAAATAGACCTTTTTAAAAAAATTATATTTAAAAAAATTTTTACTTTTTGTTTTAACGTTTTTATGTGAGACACAGTAGTCTTAAAAACAAAGACTATAACAAGAGGCAAGCTAATTGTGTAGTGATAAAGGGATCAATTCAATAAGGGCACGTAACAGTTGAAAGTATCTGTGTACTCAGTGTATGAGCACCTCTGTGTAAAGCAAGTGTTTGCAGACAAAGGGAGACGTGGACAGCAGTATAACGATACTAGGGGTTTACTTTAACACCCACTTACATCAATGGATAGATCGTTTAGACAGAAAATCAATAAGGAAACTGGCTCTCAGTGACACACTGGGCCCAGATGGACTTAACAGGTATGTACCGAACATTCCATCCAAAACCAGCAGGATGTGTGCTCTCCTCACGGGCATGTGGCCTGTCCTCTAGGACATTCCCTAGGACAGATCCTGTGTTAGGCTACAAATCAAATCTCAGTAAAGGTAGGAAGACTGAAGATGTATCAAGCATCTTTTCTGACCACAATAGTACCAAACCAGAAATCAATTACAGGGAAAAAAGAACTGGAATAGACAAACACATGGAGGCTAAGCCACATGCTACTGAACAGCTAATGAGTCCATAAAGAGAGCGAAGAGAAAGTTTAAGAAATACGTTGAGACAAATGGAAATGGAAACACACGTTCCAAAGTCTAAGGGACACAGTAAAAGCAGTTCTAAGAGGGAAATTTATACAACATAAGCCATCCTCAGGAAACAAGGAAAAGCTCAGTCTAACCTTCACCTAAAGAAACTAGAAAAAGAAAAAGCACAAAGTAATTAGAAGGAATAAGGATCAGAAAAGAAATAATTGAAACAGACAAAAAAAATCAATTTAACTGGCTTTTTTAACATCTTTCAAAAAAAAAAAAGGATAAACCTTTAGCTAGACTCAAGAAAAAGAGCCCAAAGCAAATCTGAAATGAAAGAGAAGCTACAACTGATACCATGAAAATACAAGGGATTATGAGAGACTATTACGAATAATTATATGCCAATAACTGGACAATCTAGTAGAAAAAGATAAAGTCTAGAAACATGCAGTCATTCAAGACTGAATTAGGAAAAACTAGAAAGCCTGAACAGACCTATTACTAGTGATGAAATTAAATCAGTTATCATCACAAAACCCCTAACCAGCGAAAATCTGGGATCAGATGGTTTCACAGGTGAATTCTTCCTCAGATTTAAAGAAAAGTTAATACCTGTCCTCAAACTATTGCAAAAATTGAAGAAGAAGGTATGCTTTGAGATTAATTCTGTAAGTCCAGTATTACTCTGATACCACAAAGACACTATAAAAGAAGAAAATTACAGGTCAGTGTCCCTGATGAACCAAGACATCAAAACCCTCATCAAAATATTAACAACCTGAATTCAAAACACACTAAAAGGATTATACACAGGGATGCATGGGATTTATCCCAGGGATGCAAGGATCCATCCACAAATCAATCAGTGTTATACACTCCGTTAACTAAATGAAGGATAAAAATTATAAGATCATCTTAATAGACAATAGAAAAAGCATTTGACACAATTCAGCATCTGTTTATGATAAAAAGTGTCAGGAAGTGGGTATAGAGACATATGTCAACATAATAAAGTCTGCGTATGACAACACCGCAGCTAATATCATAGTCAGTGGTGAAAAGCTGAAAGCTTTCCCTCTGAGATCAGCTCCTACCACTTTTCTTCAACATAGTACTGAAGTTCTAACCAGAACAGTGAGACCTAAAAATAAAAGGCATCCAAATTGGTAAGTGAGAAGTAAAACAAAACTGTCACTATTTGCAGATGAGACGTAATAGAAAATCCTAAAGATGCCACTAAAAAACATCAATAAATTCATTAAAGTTGCAGCATATAAAATTAATATACAGAAATCTGTTGCATTTCTGTACGCTAATAATGAAGAGTTTGAGGAATGAAGAAAATTCCATTTACAATTGAATCAAAAAGAATAAAATACCTAGGAATAAATTTAACCAAGGAGGTGAAAGACCTGTACTGTGAAAACTATATGATGCGGATGAAGAAAATAAAGATGACACAAGCAAATGGAAAGATGGACCCTGCTTAGGGATCGGAAAGTTCGTATTGTTAAAATGTCCATGCTATTCAAACCAGTCTATAGACTCAGTGCAATCCCTATCAAAATAACAATGGCATGTTCACAGAATTAGAACAAGTGATCCTAAATTTGAATGAACCACAAAAGACCACAAATAGCCAAAGCAATCTTGAGAAAGAAGGACAAAGCTTGAGGTATCACACTTCCAGATTTCAAACTGCACTGCAGAGCTGTAGTAATTGAACACATTACTGGCACATAGATCAGTGGGATAGAATGGAGAGCCCAGAAATACCCCACATTTATGTGGTCAATTCATCTGTAGTAAAGGAGGTAAGAATATACAATGGGGAAAGGACAGTCTCTCTGATAAATGTTCCTGGGAAACTTGCAGAACTGCATGTAAGAATGAAACCTACACAAAAATACAGCTGGTTAAAGACCTAGATGTAGGCCTGAATTCATAAAACGCCTAAAAAGTACACATATGTAGTAAACTCTTGGACATTAAACATTTTTTTTCTGTGTCCTCAGTCAAGGACAACAACAAAAAATAAACACAACCTTAAAATGGCAGTTCTGTGTCAGGAGTTCATGAAATCAGACTTTTCAAAGTAACATTAACATCTTAGGTGTCATGCATGTTTCCATGATCTTCAAGTCAGTAAGTCATAAAAAATGGTTTTTGCTTTTAGTATGGTAGCTATCGCCAGTTCTAACCCACGTAAGCAAAGGGCTGTGGGGTCCTGCCAAGTCCCAGTTGTGACGTGTTCTGGACAGCGCGAAGCCTGAGACTCGGCCTTATGAGACGACTGCTCTCCGTAAGAGAAGCATGCCCCACATCGTGTTTCTGCAGGATTGCTTCTGCTCTAGCGTCACCAACTCATCGAATATAACGCATTACCAAACAGATTTCTTTTTTACCAAGGAAACTCGGAGGGGATCATTGAGAACTGTCTTCCATACTCACGGACTTTCTCACTCAGACTTTGTGAGCTCACGTGCACTGCTGTCTCCAGCCACATCCATCCCAATACAGTTCTAAGTGGCAGCATATATGCTTTGATCAACACGATCCCAAGGGCCAGCCTTGTTTATAAAAACAAACAAAAGCACATTAACTTAAAAATGATGCTGAGTGATCAGTGTTTCAGATTGTATTTTACTGAGAGAAGTGATTTTCTATTAATTCACTCAGTCCAAGGTTTCAAGTTCCCTTAAGAGCTTAGAAATTATTTTCCAGCTGCTGTCATGCTACAGAACATAAGTACTGGGGAAATGAGTTTGTCCAAATCGTTGTTCAGGTTTAGTTGAATATAAATTTCTAACATTTTTCATAACTTAAATTTATGTAGAACTGTTGGTGATAATGAAAAAAAAAGTTCTGTAGGTAGATGGTTGGTGATGATTAGGCAACATTGTGAATATTGTTAGTGCTACTTAGTTGTACACTTAAAAATGCTTCAAAGAAAACATTTTATGTTTCGTGTCTTATATAGCAATAAAAAATGTTATGAGAAGTAAGGGTAGCATTGTGGCTTAGTAAGCCTGGATCAGTATAGGGAAAACCAAGGCCAAGTACAGTCATGTACACTTGTATTATCGTTAACACTGATAGAAAAAAAGACATTTAAAATTTAAACCAAGCATCCCACTCTTGATTTTGGCTCACGTCATGATCCTAGGATTGTGGGATCGAGCCCTGCGTGGAGCCTGCTTGAGATTCTCTCTCCCTCTGCCCCTACCCACTTGCACATGTGCTCTCTCTATAAAAACAAAAATTAAAACAAAATTATTAAACTTGTCTCATTTACCAAAGATAAGCCTTCATTATGTACTACGGATTTCTGAAATGTTTCTGAGTTAATTTCTCTGAGATTTTAAAAAAAAATATGGTGCATCTAAAGCATTACAGTAATGTTGAAAGCATTTCAGAGAATTATAGAAACATTCATTTTATATTTTATCTGTACAAGGCACAACAGAGCTCCTTGGAGAGACTTTATCATCTAATCTAATTATACCTTTCAGATACAGGAGAATCTTACACACAGGGAGAAGTAAAGGCCTTTGTCAGTGCAGGCACGTAGGCACGGCAGCAGGTGGAGAGCCTGGTGCTTCAGGTCTGCAGTTCTAGTCCCAGCTCAGGAGACACAGCAGTAAGATAAAACATTGACAGATTCAGATCTCAAAGGCTTTTGTTCCCTTTGTCTAAAATTCTGAATTAATTTGAGCTCAAAAAACAAACATCCTTTTTTCATCTCTGGCCCATCACGAAAGGTCGCCAAATGGTCAGCAAAGAAATTCTTAGTTATTGCTCCCGCCCAAGGAGACTAGGTTATTGGGCACAAGCAAACCAAAGCACAGAATTATAGAGAGGAAAACTAGGCAGACACAGCAGAGGTAAGGTTGTGTTGTCACTGGGGATTCATTCCTGGGGCCAAGAAAAGGCGTGCGGGGATGGACCCACCCGGGAGCTGCCTCCCAGCGGAGACGGCTTACGTGGCTCTGCAGCCACACCGCTGGGCGTCCCTAGGACTCACGGAAAATAACTTCATAGCTGTACAGTTACGACTTTACACTGGTAGTAAAGGGTACATGTCTCACAGATTTTATTTAACACTGTAGTTAATACAGACACTGGTAAAATGTTATAACTGGCTTCTATACCCTGACGAATGTAATCATCAGGGAGAAAACATTAGACAAATCCACAGAGAGGAACAGTATACAAACTTCCTGACATAATTTTTCAAGTGCTCAAATCATGAAATTCAAAGGAAGACTAAACTGTTTCAGTTTAAAGGATACTGAAAAGGCAGGACAGCTAAACGTGACACATGGGTTTGAATAAAGACATTATTGAGCTCAATGCTGGAACCTGAGTGGGGCTGAGGATTCGCTGTGGGTCATGTCCCAGGATGAATGTCCTGATGTGGGTAGTTGGTGTAACCGTCATGTAGAGGAATGTCCTTGTAGGAAACACAGCTAACGTGTTAAGGGGTGGGGGACATCAGGCTGTTAGCTTACCCTTCAGTGGTTCAGGAAAGAAAAATTTTATACCATACTTTCACATTTTCTCTAAGTTTGTAATCGTTTCAAAAAAATTTATAGGGAGATACTTCACAAGCCTAAATATTCTTGCTCCTCACGATTGCCCCTTGATTATTCTCTCCGAGTCTCTTGCTCCTGTGGTGGTTGGAAAATAGTGATCTTCTGACTCCATCATTCCGGCGTAGTGGTTGGCATTCTGCTGTAAGAAGCAACTTTATTTTCTCACTTATTTATGTTAATAGGAACTTGGGATTCTCATTTTTCCAATGGCTCTAGTCTCTTACCATTATTATTAGTATTTATGCTCAGATTGTTCCAGATATGGCTTCCATAGAAGGCATGGGGCTGGCTTTCGTCAGGAGCTCCTTCCTGGGTCCAACAAGGTGGTTCAGGCTCCTTCTATAAATATAGGTCTGCCCAGCCTCTGGGGTTAGCCACTTCTTCAAGGAACCGTGTTCCTTGCAGTAGACAATCTTTAAAACCAGGACAGCGACTACTGATTTTTTGTTGTAGAAACGACATTTTAACCATAATTAGGATTTTCATGCTCTATCTGGCAGTAGCCTGTGCCTGTGTTCTCCCGAGTAGTCGTCAGACACAGCAGTGGGTGCTGCTTAAACTTTATCGTTTACGGTTAACAGATGAGACCACGAACAACTGGGAAGTGTCAGCACTCTCTCGGGCTGCGCAGAAAGGATTTAATAAAGTTGTGTTAAAGCATCTGAAAAAGACAAAGAACATTTCATCGGTAAGGAATCCCTTTTATATTCTTTACCTTAAACAATGGAGAGATCAGGTTTTAATGCTTATGAAAAGTAAAAATCTTTGCTTAAAATGTTATTCTTATCAGTAAATTAGAGTACAGCGTAGAAATAATTTCAGAATATTTTAAGCCATAAAAATGTAAGACATATTAACTCTCTGGTTTATTGTCTTGATCTTGTTTTCTTCTCCTTCAAATATATTTAGTGGCCGAAAGAAAGTAATACAGATATCTTTAGTCAGCAGTCAGAATATTGAGATTATGGATATGTAAGATTGTTTCATCTAGGTCTTAAATATATTTTTTGTCAAGTTTAATTCATGCCAGTTTTTATTTTTTTGGTGATGATTTCTTGAGATTCGGTTTTTGAGATGTGGCATATAATGTAATAGGAAACAAAGAACAGAGAGAGAAAACTGACTAGAGAAAATACCTACTTTAGGTAGAAAGTAAAAATTAAAGTTTGAAAAATCTTTAATATTTAGGATTGATAATGAAAGCTCTGGGGTCAGTTCCTTCCACCTCATTATTTTTGACAGCTTTGATTGAGACATTGCGTAAAACTGGAAATGGCTTTCTAAAATATTTAAATTATTTTATCACATATAAATAAAAATACTTGCGCATATTTCTGCTGTTACAAATACAATTTCGTTACAGATAGCTCCTCATTTTCTGGGAGGGTGACTCTTGCAGTGAGGACTGGCTCCAGGGCGCAAGGCCGCAGCTGTTTTTACTCGTTGACATTTGCACTGTGGGGCAGGGATGGGTGACACTGTTCAAGCACGTGATTAAATCCTGACCCTTGAACACAAGGCTTTTTAATGTTCTGTGTGATGAAACGGGAAGTATGCATAAAGCAGCCTGGTGCATAGTGTGACACAGTGTCACAGTCATCTTTAGGAAAAGCACTTTGTGATGCTTTGAGCTGTGGGCTAAAGTAGGCACTTTTTCATGAATACCATTTTTACTTGAAAGAACAACTGACAGACTGTGGCCATTTGGTATTTGGCAGAGATTTTATCTAAAATAAATAGAGTGAGCCTGTCACTTCCAAGAAAACATCTGAGAGTATTTGTTGCCAATGATAAACTTGCAAAGTTTTAAACAAAAATTAAATTTTGGAAAACTTGAAACCATCACCATGAGCTTGACAGCTTCTTAATACTTCAAGATTTTTCTGATAAGATTGGTGATATTAACAAATGTGATTTTTTTGTATGTATAATGAAATGTATCAACATTTGTAAGATCTGCATAACCCAGTAAACCAATATTTTCAGATGACCAGTACATTATGCTACCAAATCATGCATAGGGAAACAAAACAAAACAAAACAAAACACTCAAAGTGCAGGGTAGACCAATGGACTTTAATGTAACAGACTACATAAAATGTACTGGTAAGGTTTCAGACTGCCCGTTGTAACTAAGAAAAAACCAGGGGGTGCCTGGGTAGCTTAGTCGATTAAGCTTCTGACTCTTGGTTTCGGCTCAGGTCATGATTGTGAGTTCAAGCACCACATTGGGCTCAGCACTGACAGTGTAGAGCCTACTTGGATGCTCCCCCCTTCTCTCTCTGCCCCTCCCCTGCCTGTTCTTTCCCTCCCTCTCTAAATTAATAACTTAAAAAATAAAAAAAACCCAGAAATTATGACTTGTTCAATTTGTATCAAGGAATAACAGCTATTATCTAAAAACATTATTAAAATACTCCTCCGTCTTCCAAGTGTGGCCTAAACAACATGCCACAATAGCCGTTTCCTAGTGAGTCGTACAGTAAAGAGACAAGTATGAAACGGTGTCACTCTCCTGAGGTTTTTTGTTTTATTTGGAAAGCAGAATTACTTTCCCTAAAAATGCATCTTTTATTATCATGTAATGTGTTTTGGTGTGTGTGTGTGTGTGTGTGTATTTATTTTGAGAGAGAGAGAGAGACCAGACAAGAGCAGGGGAGGGGCAGAGAGAGGGACAGGGAGCATCACCAGCAGGCCCCACGCTGTCAGCACAGAGCCCAACGTGGGTCTAGATCTCATGAATTGTGAGATCATGACCTGAGCCCAAATCGGGAGTCAGACTTTCAACCAACTGAGCCACCCAGGCACCCCTGGGTTCGTATTTTTAAATAAAATCATAAATAATTTCAAGGTTTTAACTTCTAATATGAGAAATTATCAATAGATGTGACCCCCTAAACAAAAGTTCTTTGGGGATCCTCAATATTTTTTAAGGGTGTAAAGGGCCCCGCGAAGCTTTGGAACTACTGGCCTTGGAAGTGGACATCTGACTGCAGCGCTGGGAAAGATGAGACTTCTTCCCATGCGTTTGCAGTTCTGTGCAGGATCTGACGAACCATTGGGAGACACTAGTAACAGAGAGGGTCGTAAAACAGTCTTCCTTCTCGTAGCTGTCTTAATTTTTAACTCTGTTATCATCACGTGTATGTTGTTGTTCAAATTTGCAGAGCGAAGTCCTGTCCTTAGAAGAAGTAAGGGTTAGAGTAGTGCAGATGCTTGGCTTTCTGGGAGGACAGATAAACAAACATCTCCTGACAGGTAAACTCTCCTTTAAAATAGATCGACGTCTGTAGATGTGTTTGTACTTTACTTTGAATATATACAGATCCTGGTATATTCTAGTATTTACTCCTTTATGCGATTTATGTATTTTCGAATGAGATGACAAAGAATAATATTTTGCTAAGTGAAATACTTTGACTCTCCCCAGGCAGTCTGGATAATGCAGTGCTAGTTGACGAAATGTTTGGGAAGCACATTTTCCATTTCAAAACAGAACCTGATTTGACACTTTCTTTTAATATTATGCATCGTATCAGGAATTCAGAGTTAATCTTTGAAAATTCTGATGTTATTAATATTTGGATATTTATTTAGAGTATTTTTTAAATCAGAATCAGCTATATTTTTAGTTTTGACGTTTCATATCAAGTATACTAGTGACTTTTAGTTATTTTAGGAAGTTAGAACCTACATTTGGAAAATAACTGTTATAGAGGGGAGATTTTTATTGTTCATTTATCATTTTTCCACCTAACACCTAAAATAACGCTTACTAAAAATGGAAATTAAGCATTCCAGACTATTAAACTTGTTTAAAAATAGTTTTACTTTAAATCAAAGGTAAAACGAGTATGTCAGTGATAATGGAGCGACATATCTATGTGTGAAGTGAAAACAAAAAAGGGAAGATGCACAACGTGCCGACTTACAAGTATAAAAGCATTTTACTCTCGCTGATGAATTGTGGGGCAGCTGACATCAGGAAGATTTGGAATGAAAACATGCTCTTCTTGATCTTTTTTAACAGCCACATCCTCAGATGACATGATGAAGAAGTATGTGGCATGGGACAGGGAAAAGAGACTCAGTTTTGCAGTACCCTTTGTAGACATGAAGCCCGTCATTTATCTGGATGTGTTCTTGCCTCGGGTCACGGAGTTAGCTCTGTCCGCCGGTGACAGACAAACTAAAGTACTCTCACTTTTTATTGTTGTCCTTAGAATCTATGCTTTCTAAGACCTGTATTTTTTTGGAAATAGATAATGTATTTCAGCCATTCCAATATTACCAATTCTCCATTTTCTGTAATATAGTAATTAGGCAATGATTAAATTATCAGGAGATGTTACTGATAGAAAGTAAACATAAATTATCTTAGTAGAGAATAACCCGGTAAGCCACTAATGTCCCAAGAAGCTGTTTATAATAGAAAACGCAGTACAAAGGGTATTTAGAAGTGGTCTCCGATGTGTGCCCCGTTATCACCACCTTCACCTGGGGGGTTAGAAACAGATGACCTCGAGTTTTTATGGAACTCCTTTGTAAATTTCCAAAATGCTCTAGAGCTGGATTTACTAAAAGTGGTAGTTAACAGTGTGCTGACGAGGGAGGCAGAGCTCTGTGGTAAGGGCCGCAGTGAAACCTCGTTCTCTGAAGGCACCAGCCCCAGGTTGTCTGAGTCTGTTAAGTCCCAGTTCTCACCGCTTGGAAGCATACTAGAGCGCAGAAGCTTTAGTTTTACGTAAGAAGTGCCACTGCCGGTTAATTTATATTTGGGTATGACCGTTATCTGCCACGAAAGATCTCTTTAAAGGGCTAAGTTGAGCAACATTTCAAAATCTCGTAAACCTGGAAACTTAGGCTTGTTGAACTCCTGGCTCATTTTAGGTTGCAGCCTGTGAGCTTCTGCACAGCATGGTGATGTTTATGTTGGGAAAAGCCACTCAGATGCCTGAGAGCGGCCAGGGGCTCCCACCCATGTACCAGCTCTACAAGCGCACGTTCCCTGTGCTGCTGCGACTTGCGTGTGACGTAGACCAGGTAAGTGAGTGGTACCGAATCGGACACAGTTGCAAAGCGTAGAAGAAAGTTGGATCTTGTTCAGGGATCATTAAAACTTGCTGCAGGTTGGAATGTCCTGGGGATCTTACGTACTGCTGCCTGGCTGCTGCTCCTTCTACCTGTGATGTCAGCGGGGGGACCCAGCGATCCGGACTTCTTAGAAGCCCTCGTGGCTTCCATTCATTTGGGAATGAGCCACTGATGTAGTGGGGGGTTGCTGATAGTGTAGCAGCTAAAGCCGAGCTGGCAGTCTGCTCTCATGTAGGGACTGAATCCCGAGAAATGAAGAGAAGTAACCATGTACAGGGCTGGAAGTGTTGACAGGTGACCTCTTCCTGATGACTTTGTGGCGAACTCCCCATTGCCGCATGAAGCAGAAGAAAGTAGCATTCTCAGTTCATTTCATGAAGCTACGATATCTCTGATACCAGGATGCACACATGAAAAAGGAAGCTAAATGAAAGATCGTTTATTAAAAACAAAAAAACCCCTCATTTATAAATATAGGTGGAAAATTCTTCAACATATGTGAATCAGTACAATCCAGCAATGTATTCATATGTGCTGTGATTAAATAGGGTTTTTGGTTATAACTGGAAATTTACCACAGAAACACTTCAGAAGCAGTGATTCTCTCATAGAACCCTCAGGGTGTTTGTCCTGCTAAAACTAGTAGTAGGTTAGTGCTCTCAGTATCCGTGGGGGACATAAACTCCCCTAGATTTCTTGTGTTCTGTGGGAGCCTTGGTCTTGGGAGACACAGAAATGTTTAAGATATAAAGATAGGGAAGGTTTGCTTTCACTTCTGCTGTACACCTTTTACTTTTCATACGTAATGAGCACCAAACGTGTAACACTTTGTCTAGGTAATTGCTGTGTTCCAAAAAGATAGTAAGACTTCCTTTATCTCCCCAAGATGATCACAGGGTCATGCCAGACAAGGCCACAGGGCTGAGTGTCCAAGGTTCCAGGAAGATGAGTACTCTCCCTGGGTCTTTCCTCTCAGAGGACAGGAGTCCAGGCCTGGCGGACACCTTGGATGATAAAAGCCAGAGACCCACAGGACCCTTTGCCCCTGGAACACTCTACTTATATTCTAGAAGGTTGGAGTAAGAGCCTAGGATCCTTTCCATGCTGGCTCCAAGTAGTAAAGATCTCACTCCTTCTTGTTGGCGGGCTAGGAGAGGTGCTTGCTCTCTCCCGTATCTCTTCTGTGACACAGGACTTGGAGTGGGTACATGTAGGGCATTGGTCTGATTTCATTTTGTCACCACGAGGGTGTGAATCAGGGTCTAGGGGACCGCAGGATCATTCTTAGTAGTTCAGTGCTGATGATGTGTCTGATCCAGAATACCTTGTATGCATGTTTAGGATCCAATTAATAAAGATAAATATTAAAAAACAACAACCTCTGCCTCCGTATTAGAAGAACGATGAGTTTTAATATGCACATTATTCCCTGCTGGATTGTAGGAAAAAGAGAAAGAGCTAGAAAGAGCATGTTCATCGTCGAATTTCAACTGGAAAAGAAAGCTAATGAAAGTATAGGCGTATTATCACTTAATGTTTCCTGTCATTTACACAGAACGCTCTCCAACGTAAAGTTACTTTATCGTGAGGAAAATGAACTCTAATGGTGTCGTTCCTTTAGGTGACAAGGCAACTATATGAGCCACTAGTTATGCAACTGATTCACTGGTTCACTAGCAACAAGAAATTTGAAAGTCAGGATACTGTCGCCTTATTAGAAACGATATTGGTGAGTAATGGTCGATTCTTTTCCTGTTGTTTGCATTGTCTATATGTTGTGATCTGTATTTATAGTTTATTTATTTATTTGTTTTGAGAGAGAGCAAGCGAGCGAGAGTGTGGGGGGTGGGGAGGGAGCGCAGAGAGAAAGGGAGAGAGAGAATCTTAGAGTGCAGAGCCTGACCTAGGGCTCGATCTCATTAATTGTTGAGATCATGACCCGAGCTGAACTTGGGTGCTGAACCGACTGAGCCACCCAGGTGCCCCACCTGATCTATGGTTAGAATTTTAAGAAAAGTTGCCTGTCCAAATATCAAAATGTCGCATCTAGGTAGGTCATATTGTCCTTTTTGTTTTAGTGAATAGGTGAAATGACAGTTTCACAGACAGGATGCCGTAATTATTTACTGAAGTGTTACTTTTAAATATTGGCAAGCAGTGTGCACTTTTTCTTTTGTTCTGTCCTCTTTTTTTTTGGAGAATAGTTATAGATTGACAAATTTCGTCTAGATTAAAGTTGTGTGTGTGTGTGTGTGTGTGTAGAATGGAAGGAGTGCATAAGAATGTACTTGGACTTTTATTAGAGTTGCAGAACCTAAAATCTATAGTACAGTAGTTAAGAGTAAAAGCAGTTTGTTTGGGCTCATCCTGTTTTCTGCTACATTCAGATTCAACAAGTGAAGAGCCCTTGAGACAGCGGCCATTTCTGGACCACTGCCCTGGGACTGCCGAGGCAGATCGTGGGGGGTTGATCACTGGCTCACTGAGGGCAGAAGCAGGGGGGCCTAAAGCCTTAGTGTCATTTGACACCGATTTTATTACAGTTTTCTGAGTTTTTGCAAATAAGTTTACTTTGATTCCTGTAAATGTCATTTTATTTGATTTTCACCTGTTATTTCCATCTGTGATTTGGTTTGGTATATATTGACTTTGGAATCCGAAGCCCCAGTTAAATGCATAGCAAGTTTGTGCAAACAGACGTGGTGTGTTCCTTGCGTGGGGCATGTTGTGAGGCAGGTTGGAAGACACGCTGTGCAGAGCGTCAGAAGACATGCCTCCGACAGTCCTGACTGCACCTGTTGCGCGTGTGATTCTAGTAGGGCTCCTTCTGCTCCCAGAGGTACTCTCCTTGGATGTTTCGTTGTGGGCCGTGGGGGTTACGGGACATGTTAAGTTAGGGTGGTGACGCGGCATCTGTGGCTTAATTCCCTGCAGTGTCTGTTTGCGAATCCTGCCTGTAATAAATACATTTAATTAAATTTAACTTGTGTCTTATTTGCAATTCCGATGGATTTATTCTACTATTTCTCTTCTGAAGTTTCTTTCTTAGTTGTTTCTCTTCCCCTTTTGGTCATTGAAGGGGGCTTAAGTAAGGGTTTCAGAAAGAAATCAGATTAAGGTCATGGTAATATAAAAAGTGAGATAGTTGAAGAAAGGAAAGGTAAAGGAGGAAAGGTCAAGTTGGCACAGCACTTGAGTGGAAGCCTGTCTGTAGGTTTCCCAGTGGGAATCGCTGATTCCCTGATGTCAGCGCCTGCGTCATTTACCACTGCTCCGAGAGGCAGTCAGCGTCCCCTCTTCACATTTCCGCAGCTAATTGCTTCTTGAATTCTAATAAGCACTGTAATCGGAGATTTGCATGTAGCAAATAACTGGGGATGTTTGGTAGAATACCTCCCTTATTTCAGTGTACAGTGCAGTTTTCCAGCATATGTTTATCTTCCCTATACATTTGTAAGAGGGAGTTACGTCTCGCGGGAAATAAAAACCTTCAAATTTCCTTAGCTGGTTTTTTTTTCAGGTGTTTAGAGACTGTGCCTTTCATGGCGACTGCTCTTACAGAAAGTTATAGTTTCAGACCACATCTCCATGTGATTTTTCTGTAGGATTACAATTCCCTCGGAGGCTAGGAGAATCTTATTTTCTTTAACCTCAGTAAGGCATCTCAGATGCTGCTATGAGATAAAATCAGCAACAAAAACTCTTAGGATGTAGCCGTTGGGTTTCTTCAGGGAAAGGAGGGACTGTTTTGTTGCTACACAATTAAAATATTCTCTCCTTTTTTCATGGATTTTTCAGTTTGTTTAAAGGAAAGTGTTTCCATTTTCTCCGGTGGACGTTGTTACTGGAGTCTGGATTCTAGAAATCAGATTGGTTTCTAGCGCTTATTTGTTCCTTGAGTAGAGCTCTAAATTGATTTTCACCACATGCTGCTGTTATGCCCAGAGCAGACCAGGGAGCTCAGCTGTCCCCATATGTTTTGTTGCAGGATGGGATTGTAGACCCTGTTGACAGCACTTTAAGAGATTTTTGTGGCCGGTGCGTCCGTGAGTTCCTCAAATGGTCCATTAAGCAGACAACCCCGCAGCAGCAGGAGAAGAGTCCTGTAAACACCAAATCACTTTTCAAGCGACTGTACAGCTTTGCACTTCACCCCAATGCTTTCAAGAGGCTCGGAGCATCACTTGCCTTTAATAACATCTACCGAGAATTCAGGTAAGTAAACCGCATGACAGGCAAGAGTGTAAAACAAGTTCTTTAAATTTTTAGTAGTGATTTTGAAAAGTGACTGGTGTTTATGTATCAGTGTATTTGTGTATCAGGCATTTAGTTAACTATGTGTCAGGTGCTGTGCTGTTTTCTGGGATGAAAAAGTGAATTAAAATGCAGTTTGCATTCAGGAAGCTCAGAAACCACTGAGAAACACGTACAAACATGATACCATGGCAGTCTTATAAATGCAGCAGAAGACATAACCCAGGGGCTTTGGGAGCGCACAAGAGGAGTATCTGGTCCAACTCGAGCAGGCCAAAGAAGGCTTCCTGTGGCATTTATGTTTACATGAAGCTTAAAGGATAAATGGCAATCAGCAAAAGCATTGCAGATCAAAGGGATGGGGTAAAGAGAAGAAATAGGATGGTATAGAAGGAGATGAAGACATTTTCTATTCCTCGACCGTGGGGTTTGAGGTTTGGAAGGGAGCATAGTGAGACTGGCCAGGAGCCTTTGTTTGTACAGTTAAAAAATGTGGGCCACTTTAGTGACAACAAGTCCCTGGAGCAGAGAACTGCTTGGTTAAATTTTATTCTAAAGTTCACCTGCTTATAGCGATATGGAGAGTGGATCTCAGTGACATAAAACAGGGCCAGGACACAGTGAAGAGGATGTTTCAGAAGTTTAAGAAAAAGATCATTAGTCCCTGATCTAAGGTTGTAGTAGCGTTTGTTCATTCTTCTATTAGTACTTACTAAGAATATTGTATGCCAGGCACCGTATCAGATTCTAGTGATATAATGATAATAGCCATTGGTGAGGGTTGCATTTGAAAAAAAGAGATAGATAGTAATCAATCACTTAGATAATTGTAAACTTGTTGCTGAAATCAGTTCTTTCAAGTGGTGGTAGATGATGACTACATAATCTCGTAATGAGGAACCTGGCTTTGTTTGGTCCAGATAGCTTCTCTCAGGAAATGGCCGTCAAGCTTTGACGATATGAAGGAAGCCATTATAAAAATAAGGTAGATGATAGAGAGAGAGGTGATGGGTCCAGATGGGTGGATGGGAATTTCTGTGTGTGTGTGCATGTTCACATTTACATGGGAATGGTCTAGAGTTTGAAGCCATTAGGTTATTTTCTTAGCATTTTAGACTGTGAAATCTGTATGTACAGAAGAGCATTTAAAACATAAGTGTGACTCTTACTATTTTCAGATGATATGATACTGTATATAGAAAACCCTAAAGACTCCACCAAAAAACTGTTAGAGCAGAGCTAATAAATGAATTCAGTAAAGTTGCAGGATACAAAATCAATATACAAAAATCTGTTGCATTTCTATACTTCAATAACCACTTACCAGGAAGTGAAATTAAGAAAACAATCCCATTTACAATTGCATCAAGAAGAAAAAAATGCATGGGAGTAAATTTAACTGAGAAAGTGTAAGACCACCGAAAACCAGAAGACATCAGTGAAAGCATACTGAAGAAGACACAAATAAATGGAAAGATATACTGTGTTTAGGGATCGGAAGGATTTATATTGTTAAAATGCTCATACTCCCAAAGCAGTTAATACATTTAATGCAATCCCTATCCAAATTCTAATGAAATTCTATGAAATTCTATGAAAAATAATTCTATGAAAAATACTTTCATAGAAACCAATCAAATGATCCTAAAATTTGTGTGGAATCACAAAAGACACTGAGGAGCCAAAGCACTCTTGAGAAAGAAGAACAAAGCTGGAGGCATCATGCTCCCTGATTTCAAACTATACTACGGAAGCTGTCGTAATCAAAGCAGTGTGGTATTGGGATAAACAGGCACATCAGTGGAACAGAATAGAGTGCCTAGAAATAAACACGGGTAATCATGGTCAATTAGGTTTTGACACAAGAGCCCAGAGTACACACTGGGAAAAGGAGAGTCTCTTCAGTACGTGTTGGGGACGGGGAAACAGGACAGCTGCTTGCAGAAGAATGAAACTAGATCGTTATCTTACATCATACACAAAAATGAACTCAAAATGGATTAAAGACTTGAATGTAAGACCTGAAACCATAAAATTCCTGGAAGAAAACATAGGTGGGTAAGCTGTTTGACATTAGTTTTGGCGATGATGTGTTGGCTCTGACTCCAATAGCGAAGGCAACAGATGCAAAAATCCACCTGTGGGACTGCGTCAGCCGAGCTTCTGCACAGCGCGGGAAGCCATCGGCAGTCATCAGGGTGCACATTAAAACCACAATGCGGGATCACTTTACACCTGTTAAAACGGCTGTGGAAAAGACAAATAGCAAGTGGCAGCAAGGATGTGGAGAAAGGGGAGCTCTTGCGCACTATGGCAGGAGTGTACCTTGTCACAGCCACTATGGGAAACAGTACGGAGGTTCCTCAGTAATAAAAACAGAAGTACCATGTGATCCAGCAGTTCCTCTTCTGGTTACTTATCCAAAGGAAATGAAACACCCCCATGATTATTGCAGCATTATTTAAGTTAGCCAAGATATGGAAACAGCCTAAGTGTCCAGCATGGGTGAGTGGATAAAGAAAACGTGGTAAATGTATATGATGGAGTGTTATTCAGCCATAAAAAAGAATGACATCTTGCCATCTGTGAAAACATGGATAGACCTGAGGGCGTTGTGTTAAGTGAAATAAATCAAAGACAAATACCACATGATCTTACTTGTTTGTGAAATCTAAAACAAACGAACAAAACACAGCTCATGCCATTGGTTGGTGTTGCCACGGGCCAGGAAGAGGGGTAGGCAAGGTAGGTGATGGAGGTCAAAAGGTACAGACTTCAGTTATAAATAAGTCATGGGGATGTACAGGCATACCTCATTTTATTGTTCTTTACAGATGTTGCATTTTTTAGAAATTGAGTTTAAGTAACTCTTGGTTCTATTTTTCCAACATTTACCTACTTTGTGTCCCTAAGCCATGTTTTAGAAATTCTCACATTCAGATGTTTTCCTTTGTCCTGCATTTGGCATGGTGAACATCAGCTCTGATGGATGGGTGATCTTGAATGTAACTATTGTAATTGTTTTGGGGTGCCATGAACTGTTGCCATGTAAGACCACTTACCTGATAAGTGTTGTCTGTGTTCTGGCAGCTTCACCGACTGGCTGTTCCCCCCTCTTCTTGGGCCTCTGTATTCCCTGTGACACAACAGTATTGAAATTAGGCCACTTAATGCCCCTCTAAGTGTTCAAATGAACAGAAGAGTTGCATGTCTCTTGATTTAAATCAAAAGCTAGAACTGGTTAAGCTTAGTGAGAAAGGCACATCAAAAGTTGAGATAGGCGGACAGCTAGGCGTCTTATACCCATTAGACAGTAGTGAATGCCAAGGAAACATTCTGGAGGGAAATTAAAGCTGCCACTTCTGTGAGCTGATGGATGGTAAGAAAGTGAAACAGGCTTATTGCTGATACGGAGAAAGCTGTAGTGGTCTGGATAGAAGAACTAAGCAGCCACTAAACTCCTTGAAGCCACAGCCAATCCAGAACAAGGCCCTGACGCTCTCTGGTTCTGTGAAGGCTGAGAGGTGAGGAGGCTGCAGAAGAGAAGTCTGAAGCCAGCAGCGCGCGGTGAGGTTTAAGGAAGAAGCCATCTTCATAACATTAAAGTGCGAGATGAAGCAGCGAGTGCCGGTGAGTTATCCGGAAGATCTGGCCGAGGTAACTCATGAGGATGCCCACGCGAACAACAGGTTTTCAGTGAGGCGAAGCAGCCTTCTTCCTGTTGGAAGAAGATGCCATCTGTGACTTCTCTAGCTAGAGGGAAATCGATGCCTGGCTTCAGAGGACGGGCTGACTCTCCTGTGAGGGGCTACCTCGCTGGTGACTAAGTTAGAGCCAGTGCTGACCTACCATTCCAAAAACCATCGGGCCCTTCAGAATGATGCTAAGTCTCCTCCTACGTGTGCTCTCTAAACAGAACAACAAAACCTGGATGACAACACGTCTGTTACAATCTGGTTCCGGAATGTTTTCAGCCTGTTGAGACCTACTGCTCAGAACCAAAGGTTCCTTTCAAATTATCATTGCTCAGTGACCATGCACCTGGTCACCCACGAGCTCTGAGAGAGAGGTACCATGAGATTACGTGTTTCCATGCCAGTGAACAAAACATCCATTCTGCAGTTAATGGATCAAAGGGTAATTTTTACTTTCAAGCCTTTTTTTTTTTTAAATAAGCTTTATGCCCAGTGTGGGGCTTGAACTCATGAACCTGAGATCAAGAGTCACATGTTCCACTGAGCCAGCCAGGTGTCCTAATTTTCAAGTCTTTTTATTTAAGAAATATATTTCCTAAGGCTGTTGATGCCATAGAGAGTGAGTCCTGTGATGAATCTGGGCAAAGTAAATTGAAAGCCTAGAAAGAATTCACTGTAATAGATACCATTAAGAATATTCAACATTCATAGGAGTTTGGAAGAAGTTGGTTTCAACCCTCATGGATGACTTTAAGGGGTTCAGGATTTTTCCGGAGGAAGTAACTTGATGTGGTAGAAACAGCCAGACAACTAGATAGAATTAGAGGTAGAGCCAGAAGATGTGACTGAATTGTTGCAATCTCATTATCAAACTTGAATGGATGAAGAGTTGCATCTTAGGGAGGAGCAAAGAAAGTGATTTCTTAAGATGGAACCTCCTCCTGGTGAAGATGCTGTGAAGACTGTTGAAATGACGACAAAGGATTAGAATATTACATGAACTTAGTTGATAAAGTAGCAGGGCTTGAGAGGGTTGGCTCCAATATTGAAAGGACTACTGTAGTGATCATGTTGTAGTGTACACAGATACGGAGTCATCATGTGTGCTCCTGGTCCTGGAAGCAATATAATATTATATGTCGGTTATGCCTCAGTTAAAAAAAAAACTATAAGTTTATTGAATAATAATAAAGCAAGTTTTTGTATCCTCACCACCTAGGTTAAGAAGTAGAGTATTTTCAGAATTTTAGACCCTCCTCTGCACTGAGCTAATCATTGTTCGTTTATATTGTTATCCCCCCTTTCTTTTTTGTTTCATTTTGTATATATCTACCCGCGTGGCATACTCTCGCTGTTTGAAAAGTAAAGGTCAGAGTTTTCACTGTTGGGTGAAGTCTCCTGGGATCATCTGCTCGGTGGAGACCAGTTGGCTGTTGCTCCACGAGGGATTACAGGAGCCCCTTCCCAGGAAATAGTGACAAGGCTCGTGTTAGTTTTAGGCCGCACAGCTCTCCAGAAGGGTGCAGTGGCCCACTCGCTGGACAAGTGTCGTCTGAGGGTGTGGACTGCCTTTGGCTGCTGCATCTCGGTTCCCAGCATTCCACCCCCGAGTGTCAGGAGGGGGTCAGAGCAAAATTCTGCTGTGGGATAAATGAGCACGGTCAGCTGCTCCAGGCTGAACATGGACAGAGGAACTTTACCTGATCATGTAAAGAGTGGAATTTGGGCCATCTTCCTTATAGGTTGAAAAGTCCGTGAAAGGGGTTTCGGTGGAGACCGCTGTTAACAGGTCTCTTTCTTGGGTCTCTCCTCACCTGTTGTGCCTGTATCAACTTGCCTTTCCTCTTAAATATCCCCTTTACTTCTTTCCTGTGTTCGATCTTGTGTTTTCTTTTCCTCTGTTGTCTTCTTTTTGGATATTCTGATTTGTTGGATCACACTCCAAGAGACTTTTTGAGAAGAGGCGCATGAGAGACAAGTTTTTTGAGATCGTGCATGTTGAATAATATAAAACAAGTTCAGCTGTCTCCTTCCTGCATGCTGATAAACTGTTTGGACACCTTTCTTTGGAAGCACAGTTCTAAGTTACCATTTTGTCATGCCATTTCTCTGCTTACCTACTTTTACCTAGTGTTGATACCTAAGATAAAAGCTGTTGAGCTCAGCCCCGCCTTCCAAGTCCTCCCCAGCCTTCTCCGTGTCATCCCAAACTGTTCTTCCAAATGAACCTCTTACTGTTTTGCTGGCTTGCCTCCACGTCTTTGCCCAGACCATACAATTACCGGTACTGTCCTCTATTTTCAGCGTCCTCTCGGACGCTGGGTGTGCGACACTGGGGGAGATGCGGAGCTTGTGGAGTTCTGACGGGCACTGCCCATCCTAGGGTTCAAACTTAAAAAAAATAAAAGGAAAGAAACAACGCAACGAGGACGGTACCCCTGCCAAAGTGAACACCAGCCTGTAATGGTTAGTGTGCGCGCTCCGCCCTCCGGCGCCTCGCTCCGCCCTGTTTGTTCCAGGCTCGCGCCCCTTCCCCGCGGGCGGTACGGTGACCGGCACTCGTCACACGGCGGCTCCCGTTCACCCTCTTCTCGGAGCTCCTCTCAGACCCAGTCATTTTATTTTCAGTCATTTCCTGTCCTGTGTTACTAAGGAGCACATTTTCCAGGGCGAGACCTGGCCTCTGCCCTTCACCCACCCATGAGCTGGCTCTGCAGAAGATGGTTCACAGACGTTGAGTGAATTCATCATTTCCGTTTGCCTGATGTGGCTCTGAAAGGCTTCGTGTTCACTATTGATGTTGACTTGCTTGTGGGCAGAATGAGAGCTTTTGGAATTCTGTGATTTTGAAAGAATGTGCATGTGACATGAGATCTTCTTTTCTGTTGATTTTAATGAGGTGTGCGGAAGTGTGGTCAGAACAGTGGTTCTGCGCCGCGTGTCATGGGCAGTCCCCCAGAGGGAAGGCACTTGTGTGCAGAGAAAGCGCCAGCGCTGCGGCTTTTGGGTTAGGTCGTTGGCTTTTTTAATGTTTATTTGTTTTTGATACAGAGAGAGACAGAGCATGAGAGGGGGAGGGGCAGAGAGAGAAGGAGACACAGAACCGGAAGCAGCTCCAGGCTCTGAGCTAGCTGGCAGCACAGAGCCTGACGCGGGGCTCGAACCCACGAACGTGAGATCTGACCTGAGCCGAAGTCAGAGGCTTAACCAACTGAGCCACCCAGGCGCCCCGGGTTAGGTAGTTTTTGATCTGCTCTTGAGGAAGTTTTCTTCTTTGAAAAGTATTTGGTTGTTATAGGTTTCAAAACATTTGAGCCATCTTTTAAAAACAAATTTAATTGACGTCCTTTTTGATAACATCGCTTTTTCCCTCTGTCACGTCTGCTGTATTGTTTTCCTGGGTGGGGTTCAATATTCTTTATTTTACAGGGAAGAAGAATCTCTGGTAGAGCAGTTTGTGTTCGAAGCCTTGGTCACCTATCTGGAAAGCCTGGCCTTGGCCCACACAGATGAGAAGTCCTTGGGTAGGTCTCACCCGAGCTTTTGGGTGGCGCGCCGTTGGTAGCCTGACAGGTTTTCAAGAGCTTTTCCACTCAGGGCTTAAGCCTCAGCCAGTTCCTCATGAGCTGCTGGTTTTCTTCTCTCGCCTCCGCCGGGACCCCCCAGAGCCCTGGAGGCCCCCGAGCCCGGCCGCCCGGCCGGAGCCCCTGCCCCGGGCAGGTGGGGCAGTGTCTCGTGCAGCTCCAGCGCAGCCGGTCCTGCGAGGACACAGGGTGGGGGAACGTACGGCCGCACCGTGTAGGGACGGCCGGTCGGGGTCCCCACTGGAAAGTGCAATATAGATCTCAGTGCAAGGTTGTGATAAAGCCGTTTGTACCATAATTAAGAAAAAATGTAAAATAGTCAGAAACAGGCTTTATAAGAGAGTAATAGATGGTAGTTTTTACGGTTACGTTCTGTCCTGTGGTCACAATGAGTGTCATGCGGAGTCTGGGCTCGAAGGCTTCCGAGGCGTCTTAGCAGACAGCGGACGTGACGCAGAGCTGCGTGTGGCGGGGCTTCTCTCATTTGTTCAGATTTTACTTCCCGTTGTTTTGTTTTTTTTTTAAAGGCAGGTGAGCTCTGTTATCCTTCCTGTTGACAGCCTGCTGTGGGTAAAAGTGCTTAAAATTTGGCCCTTGCCATCAAAGAGCTTAAAACTGCCCTGTTTATCCTGACACCTTACATAGGTGTGTTTGTCAGCTAGTGAAACCTCGGCTCTTTTAAAAATCACTGCCATGTTTTCAAAGCATAGAAAGAAAACTGTTTCGTAGCAATAGAACTCAAGTCGTGTGAGGCTCCCTTCCTAAACAACCCACGGTGTTAGTGGAGGGGCTTCCTCATTGACTTTGGTTCCCCTTCAGTGGCTGTGTTATTAAACTATAATATGGCTTAACTTACATAAGAGGAAGGGGAGGTCAAGGCATTTATACCCCGTAAATAACAGCTTTAAATTGCGGTGCACAGGACCTGGCCCGCTGCGTGGGTCTCGTAATGCCCGTCGAGTCTCCCCCTCAGACCCCCGTGTGGGGCAGCGGTGTGTGAGTGTGTGCGTGCCTGCGGCCTGAAATGCCGGTTTGGTTTTGTTTTGGACAGTGTAAATCATTTGGTTAAATTTTGTACTCTGAGGAATGAAACAATATTAACGCTATTGAAAAATTATCTTTTTAGTTAAAAAACTAGGTCAGTATATGTACAATCCTAATTCGTCAACAATGACCAGCTGTGTATCTCCTTTGGAAATATGTTTTTATGCTCGAGAACAGGCACAGTTCAACAGTGTTGCGATGCCATTGATCACCTGAGGCGCATCGTTGAAAAGAAGCACGTATCTTTAAACAAAGCAAAAAAACGACGTAGGCCACGGTAGGTGATATTGCTTCCTTTTTAAATTTTTTTTTAGTGTAAAACTCATTCTCAGTTAACGAAAGAAAATCTGGAAGGAAGGTGTGGAAGCATAGGGAATTTAAACAAGGAATGTGTGGAAATAGGAGGAGTCAGTGTCTAGGACACTGAAAACTTGTGTTTGAAAATGCTTGCGTTTAAGGGATAAGTTTGTAACTGAAACATTTAATTTTGAGTGCAAGTTTGGTGTGGAATTATTTGACTAGAAAATGCATGAACTCCTGTGGAGTAAATGTGAAATATAAGAACTGAAATATTGAAATCGTAGCTTTTTAACAGTCACGGGAATTTAGAATTGTGAAGCGAAGCTGCCTGAAGCCACGGCTGGCCTATCAGCCGGTAGTATCCAGCCTTCAAGGTCTCCCAACAGGATAGGGTGTGTCCAGAGCTGCGGGTCTGTGCGGGGTGCCAAGGCGTCTCCCGGCCTCTCCCACCCTGCAGGAGGATGGGCGCATGTATATTGGATATTAGTATTTCCTTTGTTGTTTTATTTTATTATTGTTTTTTAAAATGTTTATTGTTGAGAGAGAGAGAGAGCAAGCGGGGTAGGGGCAGACAGAGGGAGACACAGAATCCAAAGCAGCCCCCGGGCTTCGAGCTGTCAGCACAGAGTTCAGTGCAGGGCTCGAACCCACAAGCTGTGAGATCATGACCTGAGCCAAAGTTGGAAGCCCTACCGGCTGAGCCACCCAGGCGCCCCTTTCTCTGTTGTTTTAAAGTGGATTCTTCCAGATCCTGTTGTTAACTTTTGACTTCTCTAGATCATTGGTTTCAATCTGAAGCAGTGATCAGAATTACTCGAAGGTCTTGGTAAACACAAGTTGCTGGGCCCCGGCCCCAGAATCTTCCAGTAGGTCTGGAGCAGGGCCAATAACTTGCATTTCTGCCAAGTTCACAGATAATATTGATGCGGCCGGTTCAGGGGCCACAGTTTGAGAAGCACGACCTTAGATCTCAGATGCCGTTTTGTTTTAAGGTACATTGAAGAGGAAACATGAAGATATTGGTGCTGTTGTTTTAAGAAATGTTTTAGGGGCGCTTGGGTGGCTCAGTTGGTTAAGCGTCCGACTTCAACTCATGAGTTCATGAGTTCGAGCCCCCTTTGAGCTCTGTGCTGACAGCTAGCTCAGAGCCTGCAGCCTGTCTTCAGATTCTGTGTCTCCTTCTCTCTCTTTGACCTTCCCCTGTTCATGCTGTCTTTCTCTGTTTCTCAAAAATAAATAAAAAACATAAATATAAAAAAAGAAATGTTTTTAAATTTTTTCTCAAAAAAAATTGAAGGTAAACAGCATTTAGTACTATTTAACCAGTGACATTTTGATTGTATACTAATGATAATACACTAAAAATAAATTGGATGCCTTTTGATGAGGTTTCTACATACATTATTACGGCAAAATTGAGTTTATGATTTCTAGATTCTTGGGTTAGCTGAGTGCTAAATGTCGGGGCGTGCATTTAATACAGTGTCTTATCTCCATATAGAGGATTTCCACCCACGATGACGACACTGTGTTTACTGGACGTGGTCCACTGGCTGCTCGCCTGCTGCGGGAGGCCCCAGACGGAGTGTCGGCACAAATCCATAGAACTGTTTTACAAGTTCGTGCCTTTGTTGCCAGGTATTGTGGTCTTTGGGTCTTACGAGTCATGGGTTTTGCTCTTACGGATAGTTTAGAGCTGCGTACTTACTTAAAATGTAATCTTTTGTTATTCAGATGGATGTAACCAATAAAATGTTCCTAATAAAAAAGTAAGTATGTTCAGTCACCATCATGGATCATTTGCATGACAGATATAAACTATGGGCTGTACATTTCACAAAGATTTACAGAAGGAAAGAAAAAAATGCTAATTTGATGTCAGTCAAATGATACAGAGGAAGTAAATTTAGATTCCAGTATCTTCTTTATTCTTCTACGTGTTTGCTTTTCTGTGTCATTTAAAGGAAATGGAGAGGGATTGGGTAACCATTGCAGTTGTTAACAAGATACTCAGTTAAGATTTAGAAATTTTATTAATAGTTAATGAAATACTGCAGTTTTAAAAAATTTTACCATATGATTAATGAGAACTTGCTAGACTCCTAAATCTGAATGATCTCAGATTACTGTGAGATTAAAGGAAAACAGAGAAGCTGTGTTTGTTTTTTTTTTTTTTTTTTTTTAGTAACTATTACACTAAGCCATTAAATTATGCTTATGGACTTGAAAAATTACTAAATTTCTTAGGAATAAAGGTATTGTTCTGTCTTCTCCAGTAAGTGCAAGCCAAGGTTTGGGAGCACAGGTGTAGAGGTGTTGTGCCTCGGGACAGACCCGGGCCCTGCCCCCTGTGGGGTGCGCTGTGCCCGAGTCCAGAACCAGGATGTGCTGTGGTGTGTATGTCTGGATAAGAAAAGTGACCGTGCACTACAAATGATGAGAAAGAGCCTGTTTCTTTTTAAAAATGAGGTGGAGTAAGTACTTCAGGGTTTTTTCCTCGTAGAGAAAGACGCACAAATTACGTGGTGTAGTTCTGGAGCATGGAAGAGTGTACGTGTCGTGGTACTGTGGATATGGCGTGACGCTGGACGCTGTAGGGTTACACGGCATGCGTCACAGTTGTACTGCAGATACTGTTTGGTACACAAATATGTGGTATATATTTGTCTATTGTAATTTTATGTGTATTGTGGTAATGTGCATTTGGATTATTTTTAATGTAGAGAATTTTTAAAAACAATTCGTATTTTATATTTGCTTATTGCTTTTAATTAACAAAGTTAGTTTCTTTGTTTTTTTAAAGTTTATTTATATTGAGAGAGGGAGAGAGTGAGCAGGGGAAGAGCAGGGAGAGAGGGAGAGAGAGAGAATCCCAAGCAGGCTCTGTGGTGTCACCGCAGCTCCCACTGTGGGGCCTGAACTCACAAAGCACAAGATCCTGACCTGAGCTGAAACCGAGAGTTGGTTGCTTTTAATGAACTGAGCCACTCAGGCGCCCCCAGAAAGTTACTTTTCTTACATTGTCATTCTCACAACAGTCCTGAAAAGTCCGTGAGGATGGGACGGGCTGGAAGGGTGGGACATGTCTTCCTTATTTTTAAAGGAAACTTGGCCCAGATCGTGTGTCGGTGGAGCTACTAGCTGGACGAGCTGCCCTCCCCCGAGTCGGGTCTCTGGCCTCCTGTCGCCACACAGTGTCCAGTGAGGCCAGCCTCACGGATCCACTATATTTCTCGTTATTAATTGCCTGCACTGGGGACCTCACGTATGTTTAACGAAGTAACTGGAGCTCTGCCTCCCAGAACTGTCTCTGTTAACAAAGCAGGCTAAGCAGCCCGTGAACCTGGCTGCCGCCAGCATACACTTTACGTAAAAGAGCCGAGCGTTCCTGGGCTTCTCTCCTCTGTGCCTCCAGTTGTGCCTCCGCCTCTCTCTCTGCTCTATTCAACTCCTCGTGGCGTTTTCGGTTTCAGTGAAGTTTCTGCTTTAGTTCCAGTCAGTTAACGCACATGTTGCGTTGGTTTCAGGTGCATGATACAGTGGGTCGTCACCTCCACCTGTTAGCTGGTGCTCGCCACGACAAGCGCCCTCCTCGCCCACCCCTGCTTACCTGCTCCTCCCACCCCACTCCTGTCTCTGACCATCAGTTTGTTCTCTGTAGTGACAAGTCTGTTTCCTGGTTTGCTTCTCTTCATCCCCTCACCTTGTGTTTGTTTTGTTTCTTAAATTCCGCACATGAATGAACCTGACTGGCTTCACTTGGCATAATACTGTGTAGCTTCATCCACGTTTGTAAATGGCAAGATTTCTTTCTTTTTTCGGCTGAATAATGTTTATACCACGTCTTCCTTATCCACTCATCAGTCACGGACACTCGGGCTGCTTCCGTATCTTGGCTGTTGTTAATACTGCCTCCGGTGATTTTTAAGGGACGATGTTAAGTGTCTCTTTATTGATTGAGTGAGAGAGTGAGCCGGCAGGGGAGAGGCAGAGGGAGAGAGAATCCCAAGCAGGCTTCATGCTCAGTACGGGGCCCGACGCAGCTCTCGCTCCCCTGACCGTCAGATCATGCACGACCTGAGCCAGAATCAGGAGTCACCTGAGCCACCCTTTGGTGCCCTGCGAGGGTACACTGTCTAGGCAGCACCCAGACCAGTGGGACGTAATGACAGCTGCAGACATGTTCCTGTGACAGGTGTCGGGGCTTCTGACTTCTGATGTTCATGGTGGATGGGAAGCCGGGGTCACAGGAGCTGTCGTTTCGGGAGGAGAGAGAGAAGGAGGGTGCGGAGATTCCTGGCCGTTGGAATGTGCTTTCCAGGCCTGTCTCTTCTCCGTGTTCCCCATTGTCTCTCTCTGCCTGTGTTTCTGTGTCCTTTCTCTTCTGTGACTCTCAGCTGGCGTGTAGAGAGAATTAAATATTATCTTTACTCATTGTTAGTTTTATTTTCTTTGTCCATTTTTAGTGAAGATAATAGAAGATTTAATATTTCTCTTTAAAACAAACTTTGAAAACAGGATATTCAATCTTTGCTTATATAGCTGTGATAGTTATTTTTTTTAACACAATAGGAAAACTATTTCTTACTACATCAGAAACACATTATTGTTTTGCATTCTTCCTTTAACTTCATCAGAATCAGGATTTGACCTTTTGAGTCACTGATTTCAGAACATGCAAAATAAAATTTAATGTTTTTTCATAAAATTTAATGGTTTTTTTCATTTTCAGTTTAGAAAATGTAACTATCTAAAAGAAAAATGTCTTTTAAAACATAATTTGACTCTTCTGCTTAATAAAAACTGCACTTACTGTGTGATATTATAAGCACTTCTTCAGATATTAACTACTTCAATCCATCGGTCTTTGTAGGAACCTCAAAGGTAGATACTGCCCGAGGAGAACACCGAGACCCGAGAGAGGCAGGGTCCGTGCGCCGGGAAGCAGGGCACGGGCGCGGGTCGCGGTGCTCTCTTCGTGTTGATTCTTTAAATTACTCCTGAAAGAAAGGGTAATAATGTACAAGGAAAAAGGCGAGGGAAAGGATGTGACATTTACCGCGATGCAAGTGCATCCAGCCATTTTTATAATGTTCCAAGTAACTGAAGAGAATGGCTTTGGTGGAAAGACCTTCCTGGCAGTAATTCCAGTGAAAGAAGTTACGATTACTGTGGTTAAAAAAAATTACGTCTTATCGTTCTGAAATTTTACTGCTCTAGTAGGTACTTTATATGGACTTTTACGTAAACTATATTTGAAATCATATTGCCATTCTTGTTCTGCTCTGATTCCTTTTATAAACATATCAGACTTAGTTCTAGCTTTATTATTGTTTATTTTTATTATTTATTTATTTTAATAATGTGAAAGCTATTTAAAGGTGTGTTTTAATCTTGTTTCTTTTTTAAGGCAACAAGTCACCTTCTTTGTGGCTGAAAGAGGTCCTCAAGAACCAAGATGTCTCCTTCCTCATCCACACGTTTGAGGGGGGCGGAGGGAGCTGCGCCCGGCCGTCGGGCATCCGCGCTCAGCCCACGCTCCTGCACCTGCACGGGCCGTTCAGCCTGCGCGCCGCGCTGCAGTGGGCGGACATGCTGCTGGCGGCGCTGGAGTGCTACAACACCTTCGTCGGGGAGAGAGCCGTCGGGGCCCCCGAGCTCCTGGGTACGTACGGCCCGCGCTCCAGCCGCCCGGAGCCGCCCTGGGCAGAGCAGCGCTGGGGTCTTTGACTAGACGGGCGCCACTCAGAGTCACCGTTACCAGTGGCAGCCATGGTGGCGTTTATTTAGTCCCAGCGTTATTCCTTGAGCTCATGTGCGGGCAGGAGTCTGGGGGACGGGACTGAGGCTGTGGGAGATCTGTCCTTCTGTGCCCAGGTTCTTCAGGATCCTGGTATCAAGTAACCTTTTGAGGTTTTCTTTGCTTTAACACAGTACCAGGCTTCCTCCTGGGCACCTGGCTGGCTCATTCGATAGAGCACGTGACTCTTGATCTTGAGGCTGTAGGTTCGAGCCCCTTTTGAGTATAGAGATTACTTAAAAATAAAATCTTTAAAAAAAAGATGTTTGTAGAATTGAAGAGTTCTTCCTAACATGAGGCTCTGTGATCTTGTGTTTCTGAGGAGCATGTCCTCATTTTTCTTACATTGTCCGTTCCTTTGTACTTTCCTGTCGCGTGATGGTAAGTGTTGTGTGCAGAGGACAGAGTGCAGGGTGGGGGCTCCTGTGCCCCGTGGCCCGCGCCGGGAAGAAGGAGATGGCAGGCTCCATCCTTCAAGTGACCTAAATGTGGCCTGGGAGGGAGGAGACGGCCCCGGGAGGTGCCTCTCTGACGGAGCATCCGGGGCCGACGGCAGCCGACGCTGCGCATGGGCTTTGAGGCGCTCCCGGCGTGCTGTTTTAGTCTGAGCACTAACATCCTAAATCCTCTCTCGTGGGCCGATCACCCAGCTTGCCGCGCAGGACGTGCCCTGTCCTTTAAGTGATTTTCGGTGTAGACAGCGTCCATTCTGGTGGAGGGGCTGGTTGGCCGAAGGAACCACCGGTGTCTCTTTACGTCTGCCGGAGGCGGAGGCCGTGTTGGGGATTTCAGGAAAAGAACCAGGTTGTCTTGTTGTCTTCCGTTCAGTCTGAGACGGTGGGACCCAGACACGCGGGGAGTGTCATGTGTGTGCACGCGCCCTGGGGTTCGGGGAACAGATTTCACACCATCTTAGGAAGACCTGCCTCTGCCGTGCGGGGTCTGCGGGACTCCTGCGTGGGGTTCCTGGAGGGGTAGCTCAGAGGAGATCTGGAGCTCTAAACACAGCGAGAGTAGCTGTGCGGTGGCAAGTAGGACCTTAAATTTGTTGTGTTAAGAGATCTCATGTATCATTCTGAAAATGTAAAAAACAAGAAAAAGCATAGGAAACATGTGAAACCTTTCCCCCAATTGCATTCCCTGGTGACAGACGCTAAGACAGGGTAGTGTTTACTTTTTTCAAGTTTTTCTATGCATATTATATCTATATTTAAAAGCTTTTTATTTTTTAATGGGATACTTAACATAATATGCATGCTTTGCTATAATTTGATTTTTAAAATGAAACTTTTAAACAGAAACTTAAAGTATTGGATGTGTTTTTATGTCAGTATATATACCTTGAGCTAATGTAAATGACCATGTGATACTAAATTATGCAAATGTCTCAATTAAGCAGTCTTCAGACTGTTTTATTTACCTTGTGAGGAGTGGCAGACATTAAAAACAATGTACTTTCTTTCAGATTTGTCCCAAAAAAATCCTCTTTGCTTTAAGTAATTGAAAAAGTTAATTTCTGTCATGTGTCGTAAATGTGAGCATTTAACATAAAACTGTTACCATTACTTAAAACGTATTCGATGGAGCCTAAATACTACAGAGGTTTTTTTATTTAACATCTTTATTTTTTTTTAAACAGCTTTAAAATAATTCCTTTACTGGAAATTTTGCAAAATGCCTGAATTAGTATCACCATTCCATACCCTTTCTATTCTTTGTCCTGAGGATTAAGTTATTATGCTGATGTTTTCCTTACACGTCTACATCTCTGCAGCAGAGCAGTCTAATGTTATAAGTTATTCTGTGTGGGGTTATCATGGCCTTTGTTATTAGGGCACATTATGTATATTACCGCTATAACAACATAAATATATATGTTTTGATAAATAATTATTACATATAAAAAGTAAAATTATATGGGTAGAATTGTTTTTGTTTTGTATAGTTTTACTAAAATAAAACTTGTTCACCTAAATAAGTGCTATATTTGAATAATGCTAAAATGTTCATTTTTTCCCCCACTTAGCATACCTGTAATGTGTCATACCGCCCATTGTCTCCTGGATTTAAGAATATTTGGTGTTTGAGAATGAAATTCTTAATGTATTTTCTGTCAGTTCTTTTGAATATACAGTGATCTGTCATCAGAATTACTTTTAATGATCTGTCAAGTTGGCAATTTGATGAACTACAGTTTTCTGAAAACAGAGAATTGGAAACCTTCGGACTTATAAAAGGGTCTCTTCCTCAGTCCTTACCTTTACTCTCTCTTTCAACGTTACACCACTTTGTAAAACTACCCTCTGTTTGGGAGGTCCTTACGCGCGGTTTAAAGAGTCGGGTGGGACCGCAGAGAGGAGGAAGGTGCCTGGTCTCCCTCCTGCGAGCAGACGGGCCGGCCATGAAGCCGCGGAGATGGGCAAGCAGGGCTGGCGTCTTCGGGTTTTCAGGCCGTGACTCTTACGAGAAAGTCCCTTTGGGAGCCGAAGCAGTTGCTTCCGTAACAAGACCACGGCCGTACTTCGTCTCTCTGTTGCCCCTGTGAGGGATGTTTAGGTTTCTGTTGTCTCATTATTCAGAGCTGCTGTAATGAACATCCTTACAACCAGGTCTTTACAACTCTGCCATTATCTCATTAGGATAAAATTCTGATGCTGGATCAAAGCATATGAGCCTTTTAAACATTTGATAGAAACTGTCATGGTGTTTTTAAAGCTTTTTAAGTTGGAACTTTGACTTAAGAGTATATCATGCCTATACTCAAGGAATTTTACGTTAATCTTAGTGGAGTTAGAAGAAGCATATGTTAAGTCGAGTGTAATTTTTTCTAGGTACTGAAACACAGTCTTCGCTTTGGAAAGCAGTGACTTTCTTTTTAGAGACCATTGCTATGCACGATATCACAGCCGCGGAAAAGTGCTTTGGCGCTGGGGCCATCGGCCACAGACCCAGCCCCCAAGAGGGAGAAAGATACAGTTACAGCAAATGCACAATTGTGGTCCGGCTTCTGGAGTTCACCACCACGCTGCTCAGCGTCTCCCCAGAAGGCTGGAAGGTAGGGCCACTCCTGCTGCGCTGTTAGGCTAAGGTCAGTGCTTGGCACTCAAAGAACACTTTCCAGTACCCATTGAAAGTGGTTTTGGCTTTCTTAGAACTTTCCGTTTCTGTAGGAGTCCTGTGTTCTCAAAGGTAGTAAAGCTTTGTGTGTGCTTGAGATTCTTAGTGTGTGAATAGAAACAAAATAGTTGTTCTGTTTTATTGGATATTGCATTTTATGCTAGGATCCTTCAAACATTGCCTTAGGAAATGTACATTACCAAATATTTGTAAGTGTATCTGTGAAGCTGATTATATAAACAAAGTCCAGTCAGTCCATCCAGTTAGAACATACTGAGTGCCCGCCGTTTGCCAGGCTGCCTGCAGGTGCAGCATTGCCCTAAGCCAGGAGCCACAGAACTGGGGTCCACAGGCCAGACCCCACCCGCTGCCTGCTCTCGTAAGGAGGGTTTGTCGGATCCCGTCCAAGTCCGTTTGTCCGCGTATGGCCGCGGCTGCTTTCGCAGTACAACGGCAGGTAGTTAATAGTTGCGGTGGAGACCATAGGACCCACAACTCCTAAAATATTTATTGTCTGGCCGTTTACAGAGAAAGTTTGCCAACCCCTGGCCTAGCCAGGCAAAAGTTCCCAGCTTCATGGACCTTACACTAGTGAAAATCTAAGTGCTGACTAATGACGCGTCTTCATCCAACTCATCTTTTGCAGCTCCTTGAGGATTTATGTAATAACACAAACCTGATGAAACTCTTGGTGAAGACCGTCTGTGAGCCCTCAAGCATCGGTTTCAATACCGGTGACGTCCTGGTGATGAGCCGTCTTCCTGATGTGTGTGTGAGCCTGATGAGAGCACTGAGGACGTCCCCATTCAGAGAGCTCCTGGAGACGCGCCTCAAGGAAGAAGTCACCGCGCAGAGGTGGGCGTCAGATCGTGCCGCGGACCGTGGTGTGGTTGTCGGTTGCGGCTGCCGTGTCCCGTTTCCTGAAGTAAAGGGTCTCATCGGCGGGGCATCGGTGCAGAGGATCTCAGTAGTTGTCTGAAAATCATCTGTTTAACAGACGCCTCCTCTGCCCTGTGTAAGCGAGTCTCAGACGTGGTTAGCCCCGTGGTTCCCTTGTTCAGTGTGAGCCTGTGTTCTCTGTCCCAGCTCGTGGAGTGAATTTGAGTGTCAGGTGGTCACTTAACACACTCAGAACGCACAGTTGCCAGTGTATCCTGCTAGTGTGGTGACCGGTTCTCATCTAGCTTCTTTGGTTTGTCCCATGGCAGCATCGAGGAGCTCTGTGCCGCTGACCTCTGCGGCCCCGACGCTGCCGTGGATCGGGCCAGGCTGGCCTCTGTCCTGTCGGCCTGTGAGCAGCTTCACCGAGCCGGCCTCCTGCACGTCGTCTTACCGTCTCAGGTAGCCAGGGCCACTGCGTTTCCACCTCTCTCAGCGTTACTAACAGTCGTCCACTCACTTACACATAAGTATGTGTTACACGTCCTGTCTGTGTGGGTGTGTGGAATTGGGCATTACAGAATCCCTTGTTGCAGACGTGTTGACTCACAGTACACATATACACACTTATAAGTATAAAATGAAAATAGAAGACATTTCTACCTCCCGCAGCCCTCTGACCAGCTGTAGGGACTGCCGCCGTGCCTTGTGGCTAGGCGCGGGAAACGAAAAAGTGTAACATGGACAGCAGAGCTGAGTGAGAAGTTTCCTGACGATTAGAAGGTAGTTGTCAGTGTTGATGACCATGGATTTTGTTAATTAATGAGAGGTATGAAACTGTGTGTTTCTATAAAACAGCTTACTGCTGGATGTCTCTTTGTTGACTCTCTCTTAGTCTGCAGATCAGTGTCCTGTTGGCACAAAACTTCTTCACCTGGTTTATAAAAGCGTCGCACCTGGAGATGACCGCCAGCGCCTTCCTTCCCTGGACCCCGGTTGTAGGCGCTTAGCCAGCGGCCTTCTGGGGTTGGCCTTTGCCTCTGGAGTGCCGGTAGGAGCAGCTGCACGCCGAGCTGTCCTCACACGGAAATACTTAGTCATTCGTAACGTGTTTCTAAAAGCAGGGGTTTAGTTGGAACTTAGTAAGTTCTTAGCTACACAGTACTTTAATCGATTTATATGCTCTTCCTTTCTAAAAGGTTTTGTTAAATAAAAGAAATAGGATGAGATTCTTCTTAACCTGGGGTTTTGTCTATCCCACTTTGGTTCCAGAAAGACTTTAGAAGGCAGAGAACATCTGTGACTATACAGCTGAGTTGTTAGCACAGTGGCTTCCCCTTCCCGTCCTTAGCGATCTCCAGACGGCTGGTTTGGGGTATCCCTGGAGGGTATTTCCAGAGGCAGCGCAGAAAGACGCCCCCGTGGCTCCTCGAACCGTAGGGGCCTCAAACAGTGTCTGCTGTCGCTGAGATCTGCTAACCGTCCTGCGTGTTCACCCCTCCGTCTGTCCTCCCTCCGCCTGCAGCAGAAAGCTCTTCTTTGTCCCTTTGGTCACGTAACGTAAACAAATTACATACTTAAATTGTTTAAAAATACTCTTACTGTCCTCTTTCCTCAAAGCAACACAAGGTTTTCTGGAAATTTGGGCGAAACATAGATCAGGGAAGATTTCTTTCCCCAAATGAAACCTGGAAAGTACAGGCTCATTGAAATGTGCGCAGTTCAAACTTGACCCCAGGCCTTCAAACCCCAGGTTCTCTTTCGACCGTGCTGTATGAGTTTCCACTCTCGCCGTGAGCAGCTTCCAGGAGTCTGTCTGGAACAGGTGGGGCGCGTCGTCTTATCATCGCACCTTCCCTTGCCTCTTCGCAGTGTGAGCGCCTTGTGCGTCTTCTCCTGGAGACGGCAGCGTGGAGTGTGCCCGGCGCAGGAGCGTCCCAGAGAGACGTGCGCAGCTGCTGTCGCGGAGAGTGTTTTTATAGCTTGTTCTCAGAGACCATCAACACCGAATTGTTGAAAAATCCAGATCTTGCAGTATTGGAGCTCATGAAATCGTCTGTAGATAATCCCAAAATGGTAATGAAATTTTTATTTTTTAATTTTTAGTATTTTTATTTTTTTTCTTGTAGCAGGAATTACTTGTCAAACTCCACTCATTGGTCCAGAGACCCTTGTGGTGGTAGCGAAAGACTTGTTCTCCTGTAGCTCACTGGCTGCACTTGTGAGTTCTTCGCGAGATTTTTAGTCCAGTGAACTGTTTTCTTATTTGATGCTTATAAAAAGATTGCCGTGTTCGTGAAAAATGTCATTGAAACAAAACAGAATCTCTTCCTGGAAGGTTTAAAGCTTTTGCCAGTCTTTGAAAACAAAATCAAAGGAAAGAAAACAGCTTTTATGAACAGTTAATAGTGTTAAATAGACAGTAAAATGCGGGTTATTTTCCTAATCTCTCATTCCCCCAGAATTTCCAGGCCTCGTTTTACAAGGCACAGCGTAGGACGCTGACGTTTGCGAAGAAATGGCGTTGGAGCTCAGAAGCGCGTCGTGAGGCCTGACCCGCCTTTGTTTCTGCGCCAGCCGCCAGTGGGGCCTGTGCAGTCAGGGTCCTTTCTGCAGTCATGGCCCTGTCGCAGGTTGGCACGGAGAGCCGTCGTTCCCTGTGCGATCCTCCTGTCGCCCGCTGGGTCCCCTCACATTGAACCTCGGAGCTCAGTATTTAGCATATATTGACTTCGGTTTGCGAAACTTGTTAAACTTTGAAATGTAACCCAGTCTACAGACAGTCAGAACCCAGGAACTGGTGGGAGCGGCCATGAGTGCACTGTGTCCATCGAGTTCAGCTTTTATTCTAAACAGTGCTGGTCTCTTGTGGGGAGTATTTTGTGGCCGATTGTGCTAGGTATTTATGTTTTTTAAAGTTAGAAATGAACTTTTCTAGACCCATGCCCCCCAGGAAGGAGACTGCCGGTGAAGGTGGTGGATAAAAGCCGCACACGTTTATTTCTACTTCCTCCTCAGCTCCCTTTAAAGTGACAGAAATGGGTCTGTGGGTTTTTTTGTTTTTTCTTAAACACAGTCTTAAAGGACACAGGTTAAAGGAGAAAAGAGAGACAACGTTTTGGAAACTGTTTCTAGCAAAAGGGCAGGTCGTGCCAGACTTCGGGATCCAGGAAAGCTGCCGCGCGACGTGGCCTCGGGGAGACAGGCAGCCGGCGTGGGCCGCAGAGGCTGGGCTCCCCGGGCTCTGGCGGGAGAGCCCCCGGCCTCCGGAGCGCCACCAGCAGGCTGTGAGCGAGAGGACTGCGGTGCGGCTGCTTCCCTGGCCTGGCCTTGGCCTCGGGGGACCGGTTCTCCCCACCTGGGGACACTCGGGGCCTCCGGAGCTCTGTGCCGGACGCCCTCGGCAGAGCTGAGTGTAGGATATCCTCTTGTTGTTGTTTATCAGCGAAAGACCTGTAGTTAAGAGCAGAGGCATTTTCTATGTGTAACACCAGTATTTGAGTAATGAAGTGGAGTTTGAAATACTTTGCACCATACGAAAAACATTTTATTATCCCGCAAGTGAAAGCTCTGTTTTGTATTTTAATCTCTCAAATTTAATGTCAATTCTCCAAGTCTTCTGAACTTCTCCCACTAGTAATTTTTTAAACGTTTATTTATTTTCAGAAGAGAGCAGGACGATTGGGGGAGGGGCGGAGGAAGGGAGACAGAAGACCTGAGGCAGGCTCCTTGCTGGCAGGGGAGAGCCCAGCGTGGGGCTTGAGCTTACGAACCACAGCGTGATTTGAGCCACACTTGGATGCTTCACTGACCGAGCCCCCCAGGCACCCCTCCCACTAGTAGTTTTGAACAACCAGAATGTTTCTGGTGTGTGCTGTATTTTTGTATTTGCTCATGTTTCTGTTGAGACAAACTTTCTTATTAGTTTTTAAGAGGTTTTTTGTATATCTATATTTTTAATAATTTATTTTCTCATTTTACATCCAAGTTAGTTAGCATATAGTGCAACAATGATTTCAGGAGTAGATCCTTAACGTCCTTACCCATTTAGCCCTCCCCCCCCACAACCCCTCTAAGAGATTTTTGTGTGTTAAGGATGGTAGACCTTTTCACAAAAGTACTTTTTCCTACTGGCCATTAACCTTTCAATCTTACTTAGAGTATTTATTCTATACAGAAGTATTTAATTTATTATAGTTAAATTTGTTAATCTTCGTTTCTGGTGTTCCTGTCTTTGTGAGATACTTAGAAAGGCCTTCTCCACCCCAGTATTATCTTTAAAATCTGTCCGTATTTTCTTGTTTCTTTTATAGATTCTTTTTTTTTTTTTTAACAAATGTAAAATAATGCTAAGAGCACTGGAGAAATGACATTTTTCCCCCAAATGATTACATATTAGACAAACATTTGTTCACCAATGCGTATTCTCCTTGCTCCCTCAGGACTCTCCCTTTCTTGAGTACCAGATCCCCGTGCCTGTGTGGATCTGAGGCTGGACATTTTAATTTGTGACTTAACCATTTGTTTCTCAGCCAGAACCGTGATGTTTTAATTTAAGCACCTTCAAACCACATTGAATCATCTGCTAAGGCAATCTTCCTTCTCGGTGTTTCTGTTTTTCAGAACTCTCCCAGCTAGACTTGCATATTTATTCTTAAAAGTGAAACTTAGAATCTTGGCAGTTTCTTTACCACCTTTCCCACACGTAGGGTTTTTGAGGGATAGTACACTGTGTATGGACTAAATTTATACCAAGTTGACCTTTTTTAAAAAAAAAAGTAGGGCTACTTTTTCTAAGGTACATCTCTCCATTTATTCAAACCTTTATTCATATTCTCCTATCTTATTTGTTACGTAGAATAGTTTTATTTGTCTGGTTACTGCACGTTTCTTAAGAACATTTCTAGATATAGGATGCTATTTAGTTGTGAATTTTTTTTAATGTTTATTTATTTTTGTGACAGAGACAGAGAGCAAACAGGGGAGGGGTAGAGAGAGAGAGAGGAAGACACAGAATCCAAAGCAGGCTCCAGGCTCTGAGCTGTCAGCACAGAGCCCAATGTGGGGCTCGAACCCATGAACCGTGAGATCATGACCTGAGCCGAAGTCAGACACTTAACCGACTGAGCCACCCAGGCGCCCCAAGTTGTGAATGTTAAATATTTTCCCTTTATATTTTCTTTACTAGCATGTGGTATATCAGGAAAAGACTGATTATATTTGTTTATTTTGTAACCATTCACATAAATGAATATCCTTTTTCCTTCCAAATTTTTGAGATATAATTGATATGTAACTATATTTTATACATTTTAGGTGTACAACATGCTGATTTGATACAATCAAATTTGATAGTCACCCAGAACGATTACTGAGATAAGTTAATGTTCATCACCTTATGTTGGTACAATTTTTCCTTGCAATGAGAACTTCTGAGCACTCAGCACATTTCGGATACGTGATGCAGGAACTTGAGTCACCGTGCTGTGCGTCCATCATGTCTCCAGAGCATATTGTAACTGTTAAGTTTACCTTTGGTCACTTTCACTCGTTTGCCCAACTCCCCATCCTGTGCCTTAGGCAGGCACCAGTCTGTTCTCTGTATCTGAGTTCTGTTGTAGGTTCCACGTATAAGTGATACCATACGGCTTTTATCTTTCTCTGTAGGACCTGTTTCACTTAGCATAATATCATCAGGGTCCAGTCCATGTTGTAACAATTGGCAGAATTTTCTTCTTTTTAATGGCTGAATGGTTTCACTGGATACGTCTATACCACATCTTCTTTATTCATTCATCTGTTGATGGACTCTTAGACCGAGTCCATGTCTGTGTCCACTGTACGTAACGCTACAGCGAACATGGGTGCAGATATATTCTCTAGACAGTGATTTCCTTTTCTTCAGACACATGCCCGGAAGAATTGCTGGATCATATCGTACTTCTGGTTTTAGTTTTTGGAGGGACTGTCTTCCTGGACCCCGCTGCGGCCGCACCAGTTTGCATTCCCACCAACAGACAGTGCACAAGGGCTCCCTTTTCTTCCTGTCCTTGCCAACACTTTCGTCTTTTCGATCCCAGCTCTTCTTACGGGTATGAGATGACATCTCATTATGGTTTTGATTTGCATTTTCCTGATGTTGACACTTTTCATGTACCTTTTGACTGTCTTCTTTGGAGAAATGTCTGTTCAGTTCCTCTGCCCATTTTTAAATCAGATTGTTTGATTTTTTGCTGTTGAGTTGTATGAGTTCTTCATATATTTTGGATCTTAACCCCTTATTAGATACATGATTTGCGGATATTTTCTCCCACTTTATAGCTTGCCTTTTCATTTTGTTGATGGTTTCTTTTGCTGTACAGAAGTTTTATAGTTTGAATATAGTTCCATTTGTTTATTTTTGCTATTGTTGCCTTTGCTTTTGATGTCATACCCCCAAAAAATCACTGCTAAGACCAAAGTCAAGTAGCTTATGCCCTCAGTTTTCTTTAGGACTTTTCTGGCTTCATATCTTAAGTTCAAGTCTTTAATACATTTTGTCCTGATTTGGGTGTGTAAAATAGGTGTCAACTTCCATTTTTTACATGGTGCTGTTTAGTTTTTCCAGCACCGTTTATTGAAGAGACTGTTCTTTTTCCATTGTATATTCTAAGCTCCTTTGTCCCTCTTCATCGGATGGCTCCTTGCACGTGTTTATTTCTGGGCTCTCTGTTCTGTCCCATTGATCTGTGTGTCTGTTTTTATGCCCATACTGTACTGTTGTGATTACTTTGACGTTATAATATAGTATGGAATCGGGAAGCATCAGGCCTCCAGCATTGTTCTTTCTCAAGATTCTTTGGTTATTCAGGGTCTTTTGTGGTTCCATACAAATTTAAGGATTGTTTGTTTTATTTTTGTGAAAAATGCCACTGGAATTTTGATAGGGACAGTATTGAGTCTGTAGCTTGCTTTGGATAGATCCAACATTTTATCACTATTAATTATTTTATTTCATGAGCGTGGAATATCCTTCCACTTATTTGCATCTTCAGTTTTTTCATCAATGTCTTCTAGTTTTCATTGTATAGGTTTTTAACCTCCTTGGTTAAATTTATTCCTAGGTATTTTATTGTTTTAGTAAATGCTTATATATTCATTTTTGAGAGAGAGAGAACACATGTGCATGTATACAGGTGGGGGGCGGGAGGGAGAATCCCAAGCAGGCTCTGCATTGTCAGTGCAAGGCTCAACACAGGGCTCAGTTTCACAAACCATGAGGTCATGACTTGAGTTGAAATCAAGAGTCAGATGCTTAACTGACTAAGTCACCCAGGCACTCTAAGGTATTTTATTCTTTTTGATACAACTATAAATGGGATTGTTTTCTAAGTTTCACTTTCTGATATAGAAAGTATGTAGAAATGCAACAGATTTTTGTATATTGGTTTCGTTTCCTATAACTTTAGTGAATTTGTTGAATAGTTTTACCAGGTTTTTTTGGTGGAGTCTTTAGGGTTTCCTATTATATAGTATCATGCCATCTGCAAAGAGAGACAGCGTTACTACTTCTTTTCTGGTTTTGATGCCTCTTATTGCATTTTCTTTTCTGATAGCTGTGGGTAGGACTTCTAGTACCGTGGGGAATAGAAGTGAAAGTGGACCTCCTTTCTTGTTCCTGGTTGTAGGGAAAAGCTCTTCAGGTTTTCACTTTTGAGTATGCTGTCAGCTGTACATTTGTCATATATGGACTTTCTTATGTTGAAGCATGTTCTCTCTGTACCCAGTTTGTTGAGATTTTCTCATGAATAGTTATTGAATGTTATCAGATTTTGTTCTGCATCTATTAAGATGATTATAAGATTTTTATTCTTTATTTTGTTAATAGAGCTTATCACACTAATTGATTTGACCATTCTGGCTTACCTGAAATAAGCCTGGCTTACCCCACTTGATCATGGTATATGATCCTTTTAAAGTATTGTTGAGTTTGACTTGCTGATGTTTTGTTAAGGAATTTTACATCTAAGTTCATCAGAGTTATTTTCCTATAAGTTTCTTTTCTTGTAGTTTCCTTATCTGGTTTTGGTACCAGGGTCATGCTGGCCTCATAGGATAAGTATGGAAGTGTTCTCTTCTAGCTTTTTTAGAAGAGTTTGAGAAGGATTGGTATTGGTTCTTCCTTAAATGTTTGTTAGAATTTACCAGTGAAGCCATTCAGCTCCTAGACATTTGTTTGCTGGGAGGTTTTTGATCACTAATTCAGCCTGCTTACTGTTAATTGACATGTTCAAATTATCTTTCAATAATTCGGTCCTGGTAAGTTGTATGTTTATAGGGAATCCGTTTCTTCTAGGTTGTCCAATTTCTTGGTGATTGTTCATCGTGGTCTCTTATGATGCTTTGTATATGTTTGGTGTAGGAATACCTTCTTAAAATAAGGAAGTTAAGTGAAAACCTCCCTGAAGTCTGCACTTTGAGGCTCTTAGCTCTTTTCCCCCAGTTTGGCTCCCAAAATATGGTCAGTTAGGTGTATACCCTTAGGCAGGATATCAGAATATTTCGACAAGACTAAGAGAAAGTAAAGATTAAGTATCATCATTGCCCAGCCAGATCAGCCTACAGAGACCTGTACTGCCAGTGACCCTGGCCTACTGCCAGCACCTCTAATCAGTTCCTCAATATGTGCCCACAGCCAAGGAACACCAGCCTTTGAGGAAATAGATTCTAAAAGGGAGATGCAACTACACAGCCACTTGACACAAAGACTATTCAGTGAGATAGAAATGTAAAAAGAAAAGAACCTCAGAGAGATGAAAGAGGACAGTGTATTGACAGAGTAGGAATTGTTACTGAAAAGAACACCATACAGAAAAGAACTTTTGGGAATTAAGCATAGGCATCAGAAATTAAAAATGAAATGTGTTTGGAAGATAAAACTTAGGAACTCTCAGAGAGAATAAAGTAAAAAGGCTAAACAGAAAGTAGTAGAGAGAACATGAGGAAACTTGGGATCTCCCGATAAGGGCTAGCCCCAGGACCTCCACCCCAGAGGGGAGACGGGCCCAAGGCAAGGCCTTCGTGCATAGCTCAGCGCAGGAGAGTGTGCCTGAACCGAAGGCCTTGAGTTTCCAGATGGGGAAGGGACATTGAATATCCAGCAGAGCATATGAAAGTGGCTCCACATGGGGCACATGGCTTGAAAATTCAGAACCCACGGGGGTCACCGTGAGAAAAGACTCTAAAAGGTTTCTTTAGGAGACAACCTGATTACATTCAAAGGGATCAAGAGATCAGATGCCACCTGTCTTCCCACTGCAAAGAGGACACTGGAAGACTGTAAGCCGAATTTCGTTCACAACCCAGTAAAGAAGATTCCGTCCTGCAGTTCTGATTCTGGCCAAACCACCATCATATGTGAGAGTTGATGTGTCGGATATGCCCGGTCTCAGGAACCTGATCTCCCTGCACTCTTATTAGTCAGTCAAGAAGGAGGAAGATGTTGGATCTGGGAAGTTGCCTCAGACAGAGAGAAAGGGACCAGTCTCCTGGAGGGTGCCTAGGTGACACCCAGAGAGCGGTGATCACGGACATTCCAGAGTGGGAGCTATGCTGCCCCTGAGATGAGCTGATGGACTTCCTGATCTGTGTAGATGTCTTGAGGAGAATTCATTAATTTGGGAGAATTTGATGACAAATAACGATAGCACATTGAAAATACAAAGAAAGCAGGCAAGTATTAACTTCAGGGAGATCAAAATGTTGTGCAAAAATGTTTACATTGTCCTAATGGTAAGAATATTGAATATTAATCTAACCCAGATAAGGACGTCACTGTCAGAGAGGTGGCGGGACAGGAAGTGTGTGCGTGCGAGCCCGTGTGTGTGCTTCTGCACATGTACGTGTGTAACAGAGGAGAGCACTGCTTCCTCTCATCGGGAATGCCCCCGGTTCTAAGAAACCAGTAAGTAGGACATGCGTGGTTCCAGAGAGGAGACCATGTTAAGTTGCTCTTCCCAAATCTGGGGAGTTGTGAAATAAACAGCTCTTATGGAAAGTGCCTTTATTTTCCAAGAATAAAGAGACTAAAAGGAAAATTTGTTTATTTTTCTTTTATAGTTTATTGTCAGGTTTTCGTATAACACCCAGTGCTCATCCCCACAAGGGCCCTCCTCCATGCCCCTCACCTCTCTTCCCCTCCCCCCTCCCCCATCAGCCCTCCGTTTGTTCTCAGGATTCAAGAGTCTCTCATGGTTTGCCTCCCTCCCTCTCCCCGACTGTTTTTCCCCCTTTCCCTCCCCGTGGTCCTCTGTTAAGTTTCTCCTGTTACACTTCTGAGTGAAAACCTATTCTGCCTGTCATTCTTGATATTGAGGATGTTTCTTCAAGCACCATGCGCTTGTTTCAGGTGAGCGCCGTTTTGAATGGTATGTTAGATCAGAGCTTCAGGGATCGAGCCAGCCAGAAACACCAAGGACTGAAACTCGCGAGCACAATTCTGCACAACTGGAGGACGTGGGACTCGTGGTGGGCCAGAGATTCTGCTCCTGAAAGTAAAACAGCAGTGCTGACCTTACTGGCAAAAATTCTGCAGGTATCTTAAGAAATCTTAAAAATGCAGTTGTTTTAGGATCTGTAAATTGTATCTTTAAAAATTTGATGGAGGTTTCTTAAGAGCTCATTGGTTTGATAAATAAAAAACATTTATGTTATAGACAGTTGCTAATTACATTTTATACTTTTTCCGTTTCTTATACTTTATCTTATGCTTTTTTAGTGTTTTTGCATGCATTGTCTTACCAGGTAGATTCAAAATATCTCAGAACAAGAATTGTTAAAATATTTTTGAATCCCGAGAACAAATTTATAGGTTATTTCTAAAGTTAAATAACTTGGAAGCTGTGTTAAAGGAAATTAAAGGCATAATGTGGAAATGTATCATGTTTTTATTACCTTCCTTTAGATTGATCCATCTTTTAATACAAACCACAGTGCATTCTCTGAAGTTTTTACAACATATGCTAGTCTGCTTGGTGATTCAAAATTGGGTTTACATTTAAAAGTAAGTAATGAAAAACATTTTTTTTCAGATTCCATTCTCCACTATTTTCCCATTTTACACTCTTGCATATTTGTGATATTTTCTGTGTTTTACTAAGGAAACTTTCAAAGATACTCACAAGCAGAGAGTAGCCCCTATGCACCTGTCACGCAGCCCCAATGGCCGCCTGTCTGTGGCCGTCTCTCTTCAACCACGCAGCCACTCCCGCCCGTGAGGGAGACCCGGGCATCAGGCATCGGGCATCGTGGTATCTGATCTGTGCATTCTTTCGTATGTCTCTAAAAGATAAATATAGTCACAGTGAGCTTATCATACTTAGAAGGATTAACATGTACTTTTGCGTATGTATGATTCAAATTGGCTTTTTTGAGAATTGCTGTATTAGCAAATGACAGAATTTAAACTATTATTCTATTATTTTTCTGTTAGTAATTATATCTTGGTAATTTTTGTGTCAAAAATTTAATATATTAATTTTAAAGTCCTATAATAATTAGATTTTATGTTCTACTAAAATGCAGCCTAATGAAAGCCATCTTTTTACGAGGTCATGAAGATATTTCTTTGGAATTTTCTGTTTCATGGTTAACCAAGTTTCTCATTCCTCAGTATGAGAATCTGGGAACTTACTTGCCACACAAGGGAGACAGAAAGGAGCATCTGTTTCCTTCTAGTTTCTTCTGCTCTCGTTATGAAGTTCTGCATTAGTCTTGTGAGAGAATACTTCTAAATTGCCCCATAAGTCGTGCAGGATGCACTTCCCACACCAAACTTTTCCAGGTTATCGCTGCTAGAGCCTGTATTTGTAGAAGGAGAAATCACACACAGAATCATATACACTATCCTGTGTAATTACATGTTGATTAAGTTAACGTTGGCCCTGAGTCGGCCCACTGGCCTCTAGAGTAAGAAGCTGAGATCCAGCATTGCCTTCAGGTCGGTCTTCAGGCTAGTCTGGAAGGTGTTCTGAAGTCATCCATTGAATCCACACAGCGCTCTATTTGCAAAGCCTTTAGAAAGCAGTGGTTTTATTTGTTCTGTAGGATCCCTGAGCCCCGGCTGGTACAGTTTCATATATTAGTGTGTATTGTTCCCGCAGGGTCAAGCTGTAATTCTTCTTCCGTTCTTTACCAATCTCACTGGAGGCAGTCTTGAGGACCTGAAGCGTGCTCTTGACAAGCTCATCGTTTCTAATTTCCCCATGAGGTCTGAAGAATTTCCCCCAGGAACTCTGCGGTACAATAATTATGTAGATTGCATGAAAAAGGTTAGTTTTTAGTAGGACTAAGTAAAATTAAAACAATGTTTTTCTGTTGCATTTCTGGATGAAAAGAAGTAACTGAAATATTCAGAGTCAGAGAAGTATCTAATATACGGAAAAATTGAGAGAATAGTCAAACAAGCATCTTTATTAGCCATCTTTAACCATTTTGTCATACTTGCTTTATCTGTTTATGAATGCATGCGGTGTGTTTGTTTTAGCTGAAACATTTGCAGGTTAGTTTCAGGCATCATGCTATTTCAACCCTGAATACCTCAAGCTACGTGTTCTAAGAATGGCATAAAACTGTTTTTCTACCTAAGAAAATTCGCCCTCCTCTGACACTATGTGTTATGTAGTCCATATTCACATTTCTCTGAATGTCCCCATGTGTAGCGGTTTTCTTCAGACCAGCATCTGATTAATGATTACACCGCGTTGTTGCGTGTCTAGTATCTTTCAGTCTAGAGCTAGTTCACCCCCATCCCTTTTATTTTTCCGTGACATTGTGTTTCTGGAAGAAACGTCCTAATTTTCTCTTGAATACTTCCCTCGGATATTGTCCCGTTTGATTGTTTCCATGAGGTGTTCTTTCACTTCCCACCATCCTTTGTGCTTCCTCTGAACTAGAAGTTAGGCTTCATGTGTGGTTACAAGATTCAAGCTAATCTTTTTGGCAACAGCGTATCAGGAGGCAAACAGTATCATTGTTCCATTGGTAGTGACCTCGAGTCTGGAAGCCTGGTGAAAGTGGTGACTGCCTCATTTCTCTTGAATGCTGCATTTCTGCAGTTAGCAGATCACTGAGGTAGTGATAGCATCTAAGTATCCTGTTCCCAAGCAGTCTGTTCCCTAATAATTAGTGCATCCACAGTACTTTCTCTTAATGTAAATGGTCTAAGGTAAATATAAGTGCAGTTACTTAATTGAAGAAAATTTCAGTCTAAAAAGGTGTAAACCATCAGGAAGAAGGAACTCACAGGGACCTGAGTCAGCGAAGGGAGATGGAGATGAGAACGTGTATAAGAAACTGTCAGAGTAACTTCAGAGAGGAGAGAAGGTGTTGTGTCCACGAGGTAGAACAAATAAGTGCCCTTGGAGATTAAATACATAAAACCAAATTTAAAAAAAACCAAAACTTCACAAAACAGGAGATGAAATTGAGGATATTTCCTAGAAGCTAGAACAACAGACGTGGAGATGGGAGACGGGAGAGTAGAGATGAGGATGTGAGGTGCGGAGCCGGAGCAGCCGCTGGGCGATGAAGGCGGTGTGGGAAAGACACGGGTCTCCGGAACGACAGACCCCCGGGCTCCTGGAGGTGAAGACGAAGTCTTCGGTGAAGGCGTGTCGTCGTGGAATTTCAGGATCCGGCATCAGATCCTTAGAGGATCCTGACCACTGTAAGACGGAAAAGTAGCTGCAAAACCTTAGAAGAATCAATACTCAAACGCTTAGCAAACATTATTATCTGCCAGGCATTCATGACAGCTGCACAAATGGTGAAAGTATTAGCATTTGTTAATTCTCTGTGAAAGCCTGTTTAATATCTGTTTTGTTAGGACTGTGAAAAACAGAACAAAAATAAAAACGCAAGGAAATTATTATTTTTTTCCTAGTTCCTAGATGCGTTGGAATTATCTCAAAGTCCTGTACTGTTGCAGTTGATGACAGAAATTCTTTGTCGGGAACAGCAGCATGTTATGGAAGAATTATTTCAATCTACTTTCAAAAAGATTGTCGGAAGGTAAGTCATTCAGTTCTAGTTTGGGACCCGGGAAGCCATATACGTTATATTTCTTTGGGGAATTATCTTCTCTGTTCCAAAAAAAAGTTGAGTGGCAATGCAGTCAACTCTTGCAGCTAAGTTTTATTTTTGTTTTTCTTGGAGGAAAAAAGAACTTACTGTGAAAATTTTAAACACTCAAAGCCAAAGGGCAGGCATCCTGATGGAGCACGCCCCAGCGTTCTGCAGCGTCACCACCCCTATTTTAGCCTCTTTTCTCTCGGGCTGTAGTTATTGCAATAAAGCAGATCCCTGATGCCATGTAACTTCACCTCTAAGAACTTCTGTATGTATATTTAAAATTACACTGTTATTCTTGAGTTGCTATAGTACAATTCTCAATGGAGACAAATTATCAGTACCTTCATTTTCAGATTTCTCCGGCAGCCTTCGATGCTCCAGACTGTTGGTTTATCTTAATTCTGTTTCAGAGGAGGCATTGTTCTCACCTGGCATTTCCCTGTTGTCTCTAAGTCTGTCTTCATCTAGAACAGCTCCTACCCTCTTGTTTTTTGTTGTCGTTAAAGAAACTTGGACAGTGGGCCTACACGGTTTGTTACATCCTCAATTTACCTGATTTTTTCCCCCTGTTCTTTTCATTTAACTCATTCCTCTAGCTTTGGTTTCCTGTAAGGGGAAAGTTAGGTCTAAAAGCTTAGTTAGCTTCAGGTTCAAGTTTTGGCAAGATTACTAAACAGCAGGTGCTCTGTATTTCATGTTCGTGGCATTTGGCACATGGTGTTTCGTGGTCTAATTTTCACAATGCTAAGATTAATCACTTATGTTTGGCGTGTTCTAGCATCCATTTATGATCCTTGCCCCAAATCATTTATTTTATCAGGAGTTGCAAATGGTCACTTAAGAAATCCTTTTATTCCTTCCAAATTTAAGAGCTAGAATTATATTGTAATGAACTTGCCTTTATTACCAAGACTATTTCATTATCCAAACACAATTTTAGTACTGTAGAAAGTTATAGTGGACAAAACGGAACAAATTTGATTATTAATTTTTTATTTTTGAGACACAGAGATGTTGCGAGCGGGGGGTCGGGGAGGGGTAGTGGGAGGGGCAGAGAGAGGGAGACAAAGAATCTGAAGCAGGCTCCAGGATCTGAGCTGTCAGCACAGAGCCCGATACGGGCCTCAAACTCACGAACCATGAGATCATGACCTGAGCCAAAGTCAGACCCTTAACCGACTGAGCACCCAGGTGCCTCAGGTTTTATTTTAATCAGCATTATTTATATTGATTTGTAAACATCCATGTTATTTTATCTTACTGAGTATATTTCACATATCATAAAATTCACCTATTTTAAGTATAGAATTCAATGATTTTTAGTAACTTTACTGAGTGGTACAGCCATCACTATAGAATAGTTTCATCCTCCTGATCACGTCCTATATTAACTCCCGTTCCTGTTCCCAGCCCCAGGCAATCCCTAATCTACTTTCAGTCTTCATAAATCTGCCTTTTCTGGACATTTCATATAAATGGAGTCATAGAATATGTGATCTCTTATGTCTTTTTATTTTCGGCAAGTTTTTTTTAGGTTTATTTATAATGTAGCATGAATCAATAATTCATTCCTTTTTATTGACATTTTAAAAAATCATAATTATCCAGCTGTGGAACATTCTACACATCAGGAGAATACACATTCTCTTTGAGCACATATGGAAGCCATAAAACAAGTCTTAATAAATTTAAAAGGAATGAAGTCTTACAAAGTATGTTCTCCATTCATAAGGAAGTTATTTAGTATCAATAACGGAAGAAAACATTTTGTAGTAGCCCTCGGGTCAGAGGAGAAATTATAAGATAAATCTGATAGCATTTTGATCTGAATGAAGTAAGAATAAAGCATATCCAAATGTATGAGATAGAACTCAAGCAGTGCTTACAGAGGAATTTGTATCTTTTAATACCTATGTTAGAAAATAAGAAATATCCTAAATCAATAGTATAAACCTGTACCTTAAAATCAAGAAAAAGAAAACTAAATTGAAGGGAAGCAGAAGGAAGGAATAATAAAGATTAGAATGAAAATTAATGACATCAAAAGCAGAAAAATGGTGGAGAAAAATCAGTGAAACAGAAATTGGCTCTGTGAAAAGGTAAATGAAATTGACAGCTGCTAGCTAGACAAACTAGGAATAAAAAAGAAGGTACAGTTCATGAAAATTAGGAAAGAAAGAGGGAACCACTGACCTCTCAGAAATTAAAAAGCTTATAGGGAAATATGAACACCATTATTCAACAAATTTAGCAACTTAACTAAAACGGACAAATTCCTAAAAAGTCACAAATTACCAAAACTGACTCAAGAAGAAATAGAAAATCTGAGTATAACCTTTAATAAGTAAATAAATATAATTACTCATTTAAATCTTCTCATAAAAAGAAAAGAATAAAATCTCTCAAAGGAAAGCCCAGACCCAGATAGCTTCACTGGTGAATTTTCATCAAATGTTTGAAGAAAAAATAGTATCAACACTTTATAAACTCTTCAGAAAATAGAGGAGAAAGGAATCATTTACAACTTTTCCTATGAGACTAGTATCACACAGATAACAAAGCCAGATAGAAATATTGCAAGAAACCTATAGACCAATATCTTTTGTGAATATAGACACAAAAATTTTCAAAAATGTATTTAAAAAAAAACACGCATCCAGCAAAGGGAACGCCTGGGTAGCTCAGTTGGTTAAGCGTCCTTCTTCGGCTCAGGTCATGATCTCACAGTTAGTGAGTTTGAGCCCCACATTGAGCTCTGTGCTGAGAGCTCAGAGCCTTGAGCCTGCTTGGGATTCTGTGCCCCCTCTCTCTGCCCCTCCCCCATCAGACTGTTTCTCTTTCAAAAATATAAAAGGCAACTAGATTGGAAAGAAAGAAGCAAAACTGCCCTTATTTTCAGATGGCAGGAAGGAGAAAATCCTCAAGATCTATAAAAAGCTTTCAGAACTGATAAGCAATTATAGGAAGTTTGTAGGATACAGGATCAGTGTCCAGAAATCAATTGTTTTTCTGTATGTGAGCAGAAGACATTTCAAAACTATAACCAGGAAAATAATTGCATTCTTAATAGCATCATAAAGAGCAAAGTAATAAATTTAGTAGTATATTTAACAAAAGAAATGCAAGACTTGTGCACTAAAAATTATAGCCCATTGCTGAAGGAAATAAAAAAAGTAAAGATTTAAATAAATGGAGAGATATTCCATGTTCATTAATTTGAATATTCAATATTGTTACCATGGCAGTTCTGTTAACTTGATACATAAATTTAATGAAATCCATGTCAAAATTCTGACAAGACTTGTGTATGTGTGTGTATATTCAGTTTAAAATTTTCATTTTAATTATAATTTACTTTCTGAGAATACACAGTTTGTGTTCCAAAATCACTTGGTAAATTTTTTTCAGTATGTAGCTATTACACCAATTAGGTGTGCTTACTTTAGTTAATTACCAATTTTAGAAGTTGTTTATCTTTTTTCTTTTGATTTAATTTTTTTTTTAACGTGTAAAACGTTGACATGATTTGAAAGTCCTAACCGTGTAATGAGCTATATTCAGGAGTCTCACTTCTGGTCTCTGTCCCTTCTCTTGTCCCTATTCCCCTCTCTTGTTTTCTATTTCATGTCTTCTGCGGATCAGTACATGTCAGTACCCAGAGACCTTCAGTCCTCTTTTATTTAAAGAACTGCATAATTATTCAGTGTAGCGTCGTATTTTGAAGCAGCCCCTTCTGATAGACTTGGGCTGAATCTTTTGCTATTAAAAATAATGTCACAGTGAATAGCCCTGTGTGTATGTCATTTTGTATTTTCCCAATGTGTGTTCGGAGTGGGTTCTGACACGTAATTCAGAAGGTGAATGTGTTTGTGATTTTTGCTAGCTTTCACCACATCCCTAATTTTGAGGCTGTAATGATTGGCATTCCCTCAGCAGTGTGTGAGAGGCGGCCTCATCACAGTCTTGCTAGTAGAGTAGATTGTCAGAATTTGGGTGTTTTTCCACTTGTATAGGTGAGGGGTCTCTCAGTGTTGTGTTAATTCATGTGTCTCTTATTATGAGTGAAGCAGAGCAGATATTCATGTATTTAGAGCTCATTTGCAATTATTTTTCAGTCAGCTATCTGCTCGCCCAATTTTGTTACCAAATTTTTGCTCTTTTTCCTTTTCCTTTCCTCCTCCTCTTCCTTTTAACTTCCTATATAAGAGTTTCAGGGCTGTGCACCTCTGTTGTGCTCAGTATCAGGAAGCTCTTCAGAAGAATGTAGATCCAAGGCAGTGCCCACGTAAATATTCCAGAAGCCCAGGTAGCATCTAGGAGCGCCCTGCAGCCGTGCACTTTTGTGACCGAAATACCTTCATCTAGTATTTTTGCGCGGCTTCGTATTTAATTTCTGAGTATCAGGGTTTTAGAACTGGAAAAGGATTTTAATGATCATTTAGTCCTAACCTCATATTCTTATAGGTGAGGAAACTAACTCTGCATTCTTCGTCTATGGATTTATAGACAAAATCTTCTAGATGAGCATTCAAGTATCTTTTATTCCAGATGAGAATATAAAGAGCCAGATGAATGTGTCTCTGTATAGGAAATAGGAATGACAGTTTGTTACTAGGAAGAGACTAGAGTTTTTAAATTATAATTCAGGAGTTTCAAATTCTGGAATTGTGATCATCTTCAGGCCTGAGCTCTCCCACAGCCTTCCAGATGTTTTCTAAACAAGATCAGGTTTGAAAGTAAATTAAAACTGTTCTGAATGCCTAAATTTGGCATGAGGATTTCTGGGGATGAGTTTAATAACATGGTGTATGTACAAATGCTTCTTGTTATCCGTGCTTTATTTTTATATGTATATATAATCTTTAAAGTTAGTTTTTTACATTTGTAGTCATTGGTGTTTGTTTTGCTTGTGATATGGGTAGGTGCTCATAAAATATTTGTTCAAAGCAGGGATGTTCATATAATTTTCTGTTTTTCTTAGGAGTTCCTGTGTTACACAGTTAGCCCTTTTGGAAAGTGTGTACACAATGTTCAAGAGGGATGACCTGCTTTCAAATGTCACTCGCCAGGCATTTGTGGATCGCTCTCTCCTCACGCTGCTGCGGCACTGCAGCCTGAACGCTTTGAGAGAATTCTTTAGCAAAATTGTGGTGGATGCCGTTGATGTGTTGAAGTCTAGATTCACAAAGGTATTGTACATCTGTTATTAAATGTACTACTATTTTTTAAATGTTTCATTTATTATTTTTGAGAGAGAGTAAGAGTGTGAGCAGGGGAGGGGCAGAGAGAAAGGGAGACACAGAATCCGAAGCAGGCTCGAAGGTTTGAGCTGTCAGCACAGAGCCCGACGTGGGGCTTGAACTCATGAACCGTGAGATCATTACCTGAGCCGAAGTTGGACACTTAACCAACTGTGCCACCCAAGCGCCCCTTAAATTGACTGTTGATAAGTCCTGATAAATCTCCTCAGCCAGTGTTCTTAAAAACTGCAGTGTGTTCAGTCAGAAGATCTCTGTTGCTCAAAGAGCATTCCTCGACATTTGGTAACAACTTGTAGCTACGTGGGATCGGCATTAGTTTCCTGAGGGTGCTGTAACCGATTACCACCAGCATGACTTAGGAGAACAGAGATTTATTCTCTCATAGTTCTGCAGGCCAGAGATCCGTCTCCTTGGGCTGAAACCAAGGTGTTGCAAGGCCCCGTTGGTCCTAGGGGAAAATCCGTTCTTTGCCTCTGCTAGCTTCTGGCAGCGGCCACATTCCGTGGCATGTGGCCACATCACTCCTCTCTGCTTCTGTGGTCACACTTCCCCCTCCTCTTCTGTCTCATCTCTCTCTGCCTCCCTCTAATACATATGTGATTGTATCAAGGGCCGACTTGGATCATCTCCCCATCTCAGGATCCTGTACTTGATTTCATCTGTATAGTCCTTTTTAGTCATAACATTCGTGGATCCAGTGGTTAAAACGTGGGTGTTTGTGTGTGGATATTATTCAAATACAGTCCACCTGTACCGAACGCTCCCTCTTGCAGAATACATTTATCCCATTGCAACATCCCCCAAAGTCTAAATGCTTTCTAGCATCAGCTTTTAAGTCCAGAATTGCATCCGAACATCACCAGTCGGAGTCCTCCAACTTTCCTCATTCACACCCTACGGATCCGGTGTGGGTGGGATTCCGGGTGTGATCCATCATGGGGCAAAACTCTTCCCATTTGTGGACCTGTGAAACGAGAAAGTAAACCCTTTGCTTTTCTTCCCTGTAGAATTCAGGGATTACAACAGTCTTTTTTCATTTCATTTTGTCTTTGTCCCTTTCAGTCCAGACTGGTGGTGTTTCTTCCGGTGTAACATTCTCGAAAACTCTGTAACTCTCCTTTTATGTCTTAGCGGTTACTCCATTACACAGGAGAGGCCTCCACAGATCGTGGTGGGCAAGTCCATCTCTGTTCCTGGTCTGATGACACGGTGGGGGGCACCCCTGAGTCCCGTGCGTGCTGTCTTCAGCACTCGCCCGAGACGTCCCGCCACACCCTTGTTGTCTCTGGAGCCGCTTTTCTAAACTCTGAAGCTCCTAATGTTAGGCTCTTGTGCTCCGGATAAGCTGAGAATTTCTCAAATCATCAAGGTTTGGTTCTTTCTGCCTAGCGGTTCCTAATTCAATTTATCTCTTGCCCCTCACATTTTATTTTAAGCAGCAAAGAAGAAAGCAGGTAGCACTTTCAAAAAATGTGCTTGGAAATTTCCTGAATATTCAAGTGCTTGTAGGTTGTGTTGTGTCTGCCACCACAGAACACCACCCAGCTACGTTTTCTGCCGCTGTGCAAGGGTCCCCTTTCCTTCAGTGTCAAAAATATGTTCTTTACTTCCTTCTGAGACCTCACTGGCAGCTACTTTATTTAACATCCATATTTGTACCAAGAATGTGTTGATGGTGATTGAGATGTTCTCTAAAACAACTGGGCTTTTTCACTTCCTTCTGAGCTCTCACCAGCCAGGCCTTCCACCAGCCGTCGCTGCAGGCAGTGTAGTCTTTTTCTGTCAGGCATGGCAAATTTCTTTCAGCCTCTACCCATCATCCAATTCCAAATTCACTTTCATAGTTTTGGCATCTGTTACAATAGATTCAACTCTCGATGCCAAAATGTGTGTTATTTCCTGAACCTTCAAGTAATAAATTACCATAAGCTTGGTGGTGGCTTAGAACAACAAAATGTATTCTCTCCAAGTTTTGGAGGCCAGAAGTCGAGAATTAGTTTCACTGAGCTAAATTTATGGTGTTGCCATGGCCGTGCTTGACCTGGTGCCTCTGAGTGTCAGTGTCCCCTTCTCGTGTCCTCCCGCTTCTGGCGGCTGCTGGCATTCCTTAGTATGTGCCTGCATCACTCTGACCTCTAATCTGTCGTCACATTGCCTCTTCCTTTCTGTCTCACCCCTTTCCCGGCCTCTTACAAGGTTACGTGTGATCTCACCTAGAGCCCACATGACCAGATAGAACTGTCCACGAACCTCAAGATCCTTAATCACTTTTGCAAAGTCCTTTTTTTGCCTTATGAGAACTCACTCATAGGTTCTGGGAATTAGGATTTGGATATCTTTAGGAAATACCATAAATCGCTGAAAATTTTGTTTTTTTAATACATTGAAGTTTTACCTGCTATTGTCATGACTTTGATAAGATTTTGTGCAAAAGTCCTTCACTGTTTGGACATTATGTGTTATTTCCTGGCACACTCAATACAACACATCAATACTGATACCCATGTTTCTGACCCTCGGCAACCTCCGATTAAAGTGACTCAACATCTTTGTTAAAATTCCTTTCAATTATTTTCAACTATTTTTGTTAACAAAAGAGCATTGAGTATTAAATACATTTAGTTGAGCATTTGATATATTCATAAACTCCTTTTCTTGTTTGGTAAGACCAAAGATAATTACTTGTCACTTTTCCTTAGCTAAACGAATCTGCCTTTGATACTCAAGTCACCAAGAAGATGGGCTGTTTTAAGATTCTAGATGTGATGTATTCTCGTCTTCCGAAAGATGATGTTCACTCGAAGGAGTCTAAAATTAACCAAGTTTTCCATGGCTCGTGTGTTACAGAAGGAAGTGAACTTACAAAGACACTTATTAAGTAAGATTTAGTTAATTTGGGGTTGTATTGATTCGTTAATATTCTTGATGCATATTTGGGGTTGTAGTGATTCGTTAATATTTTTGATGCATATATTTTATGCATGTTTTTAATGTGAATGTTTAAGTTTAAGTATGAGTTTTTGTAGTTTTCTTGGTTTTTTTCCCTTATGCACAAACTACTTAGGTGGACTTTAGGAGACTATGGGTAATGTGTTTTTTTCTATGCTCCTCTTTTATAAGGAAAAAAAACTTCATTTCTTCTGTTGTTTTTTCCTACCATTTTCCTCCCTTACTAGGTTAATATCTTTTTAGTGGTATGATTTGCAGTATGAAAGGATTTATGTGTTTTATTTTTCCTGATCTCCATTTGAAATTAAAGGCATGATTGTGCGTTTAAGTAGGTATTCTGTAAAATAAGTAATCACACACATTCCCTCTACACCTGGCTTTCTGATGAAGTCCCCTCTCACTAACTATTGCCACAGACCTTGTCAGTCGTCTTTGGCATTTCCCAAGCAAGCCTGTCCTTACGCTCCTCTTACCCTGGTCCTTCTACCTCCTCGGGGAGTGCTGTCCCTCCATTGACCTTTGTGAGTGCCGTCTAATTTTCCTTCAGCCTCCCCCGCCGGCCTGCGCGCGCCCTATCGGTCACCAGCTCTGGTGGGGCGTCTCCCCTCCGAGCTCCGAAGACGGGCGCCTCTCCTCCGCCCCGTCCCCTCCAGCGCTGCGGCGTCGGGCTGTCGAGCTGTCGGGCTGTCCAGAGACCCGCCGCCGTGCGGTCCCCTGGCTACTCCCCCCGCTCCGGGCCGGGCGGGCAGCTTTGTCTGCGCGCCGCCAGGGCGGCAGGGCCTCTGCAGCGCGAACCCAACTCTTCGTCTTCCTGCCCCAAACACTCCAGTGGCAGTGGCAGCAGCTTCCGTCACGGTCCCGCTGGGAAGGAACTAGTTCAGGTTTACAGGCTGACTGGTCTCTTGCACCTGCTCGATGTACTGGCAGCGCAGTCGTAATCCAGACGCCAGTGAGTGGGCGTGGCCGTGCTCTGACGAAACTGTTTTCTTTGTTGTTTTTACTATTTTGTTTAATGTTCATGTTAGAGAGACAGAGAAAGAGAGCGCGCGTGAGCGGGCAGAGCAAGGGCGTGGGGTGGCAGAGCGAGAGGGAGACAGAATCCGAAGCAGGCTCCAGGCTCAGAGCTAGCTGTCAGCACAGAGCCCCACGCGGGGCTCGAACCCACGAACCGCGAGATCATGACCTGAGCCGAAGTCAGGCACTGACTGAGCCGCCCAGGCGCCCCAACAGAACTGTTCTCAAAAGTAGCTGGTCACCTGGGCATGTTTGGCGATGCCGTCGTGCAGAAACCCGGCTCCTGAGCCCGGCAGGCGGCGCTTCCACCCACACGGCCCTCCGCCTCTGGCTCACTGCCGGGCACCGCCGATGCCCCCCTCATCTTCCGCACACAGTGTGGCGTATGCCTCCTGTACGTGACACTCCTCTCTGTTCGCAATCCTCACATAACGTAGGAATCGAAATTCAGTTCAGATGATTTCTCTCAAAGCCTTTGTTGGCACCTCCACCTGGGTTGCCGGCCATCTTCCTGGCTTCCACCCCCCAGCTTACTGCGCGTGGTACCGTCGCTGACGCTGCCGGCCTGCCCCGCGGCGTTGGGAATCCCAGGACGGTGCCGCCTGCCCCGCAGCCGCGTCGGAAATCCCGGGACGGTGCCGCCTGCCCCGCAGGTCCGGTGACGGCTGGCTTCTCTTGGCTTTTCTGGTACTTGATACTGTGCCAGGCTCACACCGGACACTCTGAAAAGGCTAAATCGAATTGAGGTCCTGTTGTCTGGCATTGTTGGGCTTGAGCGATGGTCTCCCTGCTACGTGAATCGATTTCTAACGTGGATCCGCCCTGCAGATTGTGCTATGATGCCTTCACGGAGAACATGGCGGGCGAGAATCAGCTGCTGGAGACGAGGAGACGGTACCACTGTGCTGCCTACAACTGTGCCATTTCTGTGATCTGCTGCGTCTTCACCGAACTGAGATTTTACCAAGGCTTCCTATTCAGCGAGAAACCTGAAAAGGTAGGCTTCTGAAGGTGTTGTGCCCAAGTTTTTTAAATCGCTTCAAATCACCCCAAAACAAACACCAGAGACTGCTAGGGAGACCGAGTCACGCCTGCAAAAGCAAAGGGCCTTTATTACAGGCTTAAGCTCGGGCTCTCAGTCTCCAGCGGACCGCTGGTCGCGTGGAGAGAGCCCGAACAAACGCAGGGCAGGGCCTTTTATGCCCTTGGGAGGGGGAGTTACAGGAAATACAGTGATCTAGTCCCTACCCCCCCATCAATACTGGCAGTTGTGGGGGCCAATCACACCATCCAGAGCACTGACCAATCAGAGTGGGCCCAGGATGCCCCACGTGGGGCGTGACTAGGCCCACCTCTAGAGAGGTCAAAGGTATCGGCCATCCTCCCCCAATTGGGCGCCCGCAGGAGTTGTCCCGCCTTAATGCGCGGCCTTTCAGGAGAAGCTGGCGCCTTCCCCTTTAAGTACAGGGGAGGCTGGATCGGAGCTGCGGCCGGCGGGGGAACGCCCCCCCCCCCCCCCCCCCACGGCCGCTGGGCGCATTTCCACCGCAGAGGTGCAGGTGCGCCGCTACCGGCTCCGGGAAGTCTGGGACAGCCCGGTGGTGAGGGCTGAATCGGACCTGCATCCTTACAAAGGTTTCATTGTTGCTGACATTGTCGGATTTCAAGTTAGATTATGTAAACTAAAATTATATCGTAACTTGCACCTTCTTGTGATATTAAAGGTGTAGTTCTTTTAGTTCTGCATATATATACTTTAGAAGCCTGATGCTTTCTGTGAATTATTAAGTAGCATTAATTCTGTACTACCATTCGCAATAACAGTCTCCACTATTCAGATGTTTTTACCATGACTTTTTTGATTTACAGAACTTGCTTATTTTTGAAAATCTGATTGACCTGAAACGCTGCTATACATTTCCTGTAGAAGTTGAGGTGAGTGACATTTTTCACCGGTGTTCCTAAGTTTAAAAAACTTACCAAGTGCCTATAGGAAAACAAAACAAAACATATGTTTTAATGAACATATTAAATTCCCAGGAGTCAAGCCTGCTTTGAACTATAAAATCTGGTAGTTTCATGTAGTTTGGCCTCTCAGGCAACTATAAAAACATGATCATAACTCAGTTTTTTGCTCTCTTAACTAGTAAAGGATAGAAAATGGTAGTAAACGGAGCTGTGAGGACATATCCCGGAAGTTCTGTGCTGAGTAAATTTATCTGTGCAGTGAAATCAAGATCCTTCCAGACACAGAATTCTAACGCTGTGGCCCTGCTTGGGTGATTTGGCAGGATAATGGGGTGCTGTGAGCTGAAGTCACGTGGATAAGTGGAAAACTTAACTGTGGCAGACATGACGAGCTTGATGTTAGCCCAGCTGAGTTTGACACACCAGCCTCAGCGATTGCCAGGAGATTGTCGCTGCAGCTTTTCACAGCCCATTGGAAACGGGAATTGGGCAGAGTGCTAGAGCTCGCAAGCCATGGTCTGGGTCAGGAACTAGCATTCATGTTAACCTGCCTAGCTGCTGCCTCGAACATGTCTGAGTGGGTCATGAGTTCATGTAAATGGTTGCTTCCTGCCTTCCGCCCTTTTGGAACAAGATTGGGTACTTCTTTCAAGGTGTAACACTGTTCAAAGAACTAAAAAAATCAAAAAAAATAATAACACATGTTTAATCAGCCTTCAGACACTTGCTTTATGTTACTCCTAAATTTTGCAGCGGCGTTGTGGGGTGCTATGATATATCATCACCGTACGGTCGAGGACACTGAGCTCATAGGTAAAGTACAGAGTGTCAGTAACCTGGGCCTGTGGCTGCCAGGTCTCAGCCCACCCTGGGTCCTCAAGCAGGTTGGCAAAAAAATATTTTTGCAGGTTGGCAAAAAATTTTTTATTTATATTTTAATGTTTATGCATTTTGAGAGAGAGGGAGCACGAGCAGGGACAGAGAGAGAGAATCCCATGCGGGTTCCGCACTGTCAGCACAGAGCCTGACTTGGGGCTTGGTCTCAGGAACTACAAGATCATGACCTCAGCTAAATTCGAGCTGAGCCACTGAGGTGCCTCAAAAAATTAATTTTTAAACAAGACTTGAATCAAATTTAAAAGCATTTAAAAATCTACAAAGAAATACAGGCAAATGCCTTCAGGAGTGCATTTCCCACAAATTCTCACAGAACCCCACTGAGGCAGGAAATTCTATTTCCTCAAAGAGAAAATCGTGATCAGGGTTTTAAAAAGTTTTAAATTTTGTATTTGGTTTGCCTGATAGGTTCCTATGGAAAGAAGGAAAAAGTACATTGAAATTAGGACAGAAGCCAGAGAAGCAGGAAATGGGGATTCAGGTAGGTTGTTTTCAAGTGACGAGAAAGATTCTGATAGTTGGCATTTGTTACGTGAATAAAAAATGTTTTTCATATGCCAGAATGTTGAAATAGAGTTTGAAAACGTTTTAAGTGGTAAATAGAATTTTATTTTGAAAGAAATTCAATCCACTAAACTTTTAACTACGGAGAAAGATCTCAGCATGGCCAAAGAGGGCTGAGAAATGGTATGCTTTTCTTAAAAGTGCAAGATCGGTTGATAGTTATTTGTTTGCATATGGACCATGTCTGTAGGTTGTTTACATACATTCAGAAATCAGTGTTAAAACACACGTCTCACCCTGCCACTCCTCTGCTCCAGACCGCTGTCAGCTACACTCCCTGAGGACAGGGCTGCCCGAGGCCTGCCCCCCAGCTGCCTCCTTGCTGCTCTCCCCGCACTCTGCCCCACTAGCGCTGCCCCCTGCCTGCACCTGTAGGCCCCAGGGCATTTGCACATGATGTTACCTCAGCCTCGAATAATCTTGGTCCCAGATATCAGCGTTTTGTTGAATGCCAGCCTTTGAAGGAAGTTCTCCTGGCTTCCTGATATAAAATTACCTGTCTCTTATTTCACATGCTCGGTTCAGTTTTTTGCGTAGTTTTTCTTCATACCTTTTTTCCCCTGACTTGAGGATAAAATTTGGACCAGTTTTGTAAATTCCTTACATATGTGAATTGGTTGTCTTTACAGTAGTATCTTTTCCCACATTTATGTTAGACTTTGTGTGTTAGACTTTATATGTACCCCATCAAAATTTTAAGTGCAAAGAAATTCTGTTAACATTATCTGCAAAAGTTGTATGTGGTTTAACTTAATTTCTTTGTCCACGACCATATAGAGTAACTGCTCAGTAAGGACAAAAGCAGAATTTCCCCATTTCCTTTTTGCTTGTCAATCTAGATATCAGTTGAGAATCACAGGATTGATAAAAGCCTTAGTCTTTTAATTTTATTAATATCAGTCGAGCTTACAGTAGTACATTTTTGACTAATTTGAATAACTGTGTTTTGTTCTTTATATCTTAGGTGGCCCTCGTTATATATCTTCCTTGTCGTATTTGGCAGACAGCAGCCTGAGTGAGGAAATGAGTCAATTTGATTTCTCAACTGGAGTTCAGAGCTATTCATACGGTTCCCAGGACCCTAAATCTGTCACTGGTCATTTGCGGAGACGGGTGATCACATTTCGTATATTAAAAAATACTGTTGGCCTTTGTAAAGGAAAGCGGGCTCCACTGTTAGGGGAAGCCAGTTCTCTGACGGAGTCCTCAGAGAATAGCGTTAGGAGAATTTTCCAAGATCTAAATGCCAGCCTTCCATCCTGCGGACTCCCATTGGATTTCGTCAGCACGGGAAAGAAGGCTCTCGCCAGGGCTCGCTCACAGTCACCAGCCCCGTGAGATTACTGTGTTAAATCCGAGCTGTGTTTAAGGGTTTCCAGGGAGAAGGATGATTGCGGTACTGAGACCCTTGCTGATAGGACGCGCATTCTCTCTCCACAGAAAGTGAAGAGGCTGTTTGAATATTTGATGTTATCTAACCGAGATAACTGAGTGCGTCTGTTCACAAATCATAGCTTAACCTCATAAACAGATAGCGAGCGTGTAGGTAGCCATACCCGTGTGCGAGGCGCACACACGTGCTCACGTGTGTAAAACCCAGAGATCCACAGGCTCGTCGGATTCCTGTCCAGGGCTCGTTCAGGCTTCTCCCCTTTCCAGTTTCTCTGATACGCGCCGAGTGACGACTTCTTTCTCTCAGCCCCTGTGCTTTCCTCCTCACTCGATGCCCTCCTGGGGCGGGTCCTGAACCCCAGGCGGGCACCCCGCCCTCTCCTTTGCCGTCACCAGACTGTGCCAGGCAGCTCTTGCCCTACTCCGGTCTGCCCCGTGGCTTTTTGCCCCAGGAGGGTGGGAGCAGCGCAGTGGTGTTGAGGTGCAGTTGGTACCTTATGTCGCCTCCTGGGTGGGCTTCTCTTTTTTAATGAATGTTTCCAAGAGGGCCCATGCATTAGTTCGTTCACCTAGATTATGTCCTACGTTTCTGCTGGGCAGTAAACAGTGTGAGCTGGTTCTGCTGTGGCTACACTGGCCAGCGAGAGCCCTCCCTCGTGAACAGGCCATTTACATTGGCGTCGTGGGTTCAGTCCTCGTGCCTTCAGCTTGATCGTGTGACCGAGCCCCGCGTCAGGTCTGTCTAGTCCTTCAGTTAGATCTCAGGACTGCCTCCTGCATCAGTCTGTCTCGTCCTCGTGAGCAGTGTCTTGATATACAATAATTCTGACTGAGAAGCACATTAAGTAGACCTGAATGCAGTCAAATACTGTAACTCCTTTGACACCTTGCCAAGTATATGGAAAAAGGGACATTAAGATTATTCGGATCGGTTTTTGTGGATGATGGCATACAGCTCTTTTCTTGTCTCGTACACCTGGTGGTGTGTAAAGTTGACTGTCGGTGCTCATTTAGCGCTGTTCCTACTAAAACATGACCCCACTTCCTGCCATGTCTAAAGCCCCCGATTTAGAGAAATTACACATTATTTTTGGAAGGAAAGAGACCATGGCCGCAGTGGCTCTCAGAGGACTGCTCCTCCGGACGCTGTGCGTCTTCGGGGAGCCGTGTCCTGAAAGAATGCCTGCCACCAGGCCGCACAGAGCTAGGGAGCTAGTCCGGGCCGTTTCGTTCCTCTTTCCACTCAGTCTCTGTAAGCACTTAATTTTAACGCTCTAAAAATTTATTCTCAGGATTTCCCAAATCTTTCTTTTCTGGAAATTATTTGTGCCAGGAAATATCCAGATACATTGTTCAACCCTGTGTGTGTGTGTGTGTGTGTGTGTGTGTGTGTGTGTGTAAAACCTCAATTCATTGTGTTTATAAAATAATTATCTCTGCTGTTGTTTCTGAGAGAATTTTAGGATCAGCAGTGGTTTAAAAGTTTTATTATTTTATTGATTAAAATGTCAAGGCAGATTAAGGACTTTACAAAGTTTTTCAGAGAAAGACTCATTTTCAGTTTACTGAGAAAAAAAATGTTGGTAGAAGTTTATCTTAAAATCGTGTTAGTACCCCCACTTTGTCCGTCACATGGCAGCCGAGGGCCTTGGAGACTCTGGTTCCCATGGTGCTGAGAGTTCTGGGGCCGTCAGGACACAAGCATTTGGAAAGATCTAGATGTTCGTACAAAGCAGTGCGTGTCTGCATGGACGCTCTAACCTGAGTCTGACCCCCAATGGAGTGACCAGGAGGAGAGCAGAGGAGAATTATGTATCTATAATCTAAGGAAGAGATGAGGTCCTGTTTTTTTTTTAAGTTGTTTAGTAAGAAAACCTAACTCGTGTATTTGATATTATTACCAAAGTGTCATTGTTACGTAAGTGTGTGTTTTGTGATACTGCCCCCAAGGTCAGAATTTCATGAACACTGAAATTTTACTTATTATTTGTAATTTTTTATTTACGAGAGACAGAGAGCGAGTGAGCATGAGTGGAGAGGGGCAGAGGGAGAGGGCGAGAATCCCAAGCAGGTTCCACCCTCAGTGTGGAGCTCAACGAGGGGCTTGATCCCATGACCCTGGGTTCATGACCTGAGTTGATGTCAGGAGTCCGATGCTCTACCGACTGGCTCAACCGACCCAGGGGCCCCTGTATGCTGACAGTCTAACAGTGTGTCCTGCATCATCAGATCCTTCCCTTTTCCTAGGATTCTAAAGATCACATCATCCAGGAAGCTGTCCTGGAGTTAGAGATGGATGAGCTCAATCAACACGAGTGTATGGCAACCATGACAGCCCTGATTAAGCACATGCAGAGGAGTCAGATCCTGCCTAAAGAAGAGGTTTGTTTCTGCTAGTCTTGTGGTGTCTCATTTCATACTGTTTATTGCTATCCTAGTAAGAATGAACATTAATATCAAATACCAAATTCTGTATCTAATAGATATGAGTTTTGTTGCTCATGTCTCTTTTAAATTTGTTTTTAAATTTTTTAACATTTATTTATTTTTGAGAGACAGAAAGAGACAGTGTGAGCAGGGGAGGGTCAGAGAGACAGGGAGACACAGAATCAGAAGCAGGCTCCAGGCTCTGAGCTAGCTGTCAGCACAGAGCCCGACGCGGGGCTCGAACCCATGAACTGTGAGATCATGACCTGAGCCGAAGCCGGCCGCTTAACTGACTGAGCCACCCAGGTGCCCCTCTTTTAAATTTTTAAAACAATTTTAATGTTTATTACTTATTTGGAAAGAGAGAGAGCAGGGGAGGGGCAGAGAGAGAGGGAGAGAGAATCCTAAGCAACCTCCATGCTGTCAGCGTAGAGCCAGACGTGGGGCTCGACTTAACGAGCCCTGAGGTCATGACCTGAGCTGAAATCAGGAGTCAGGTGCTTGACTGACTGAGCTCCCAGGGGCCCTTGTTGCTCATATCTTATTTTGTCATCAAAATGTAAAGTTATTTTATCTCACCTTTTACGGTAATTTTGAGTATATTGTTTCAGGGTTCAATGCCAAGAAATCTTCCTCCTTGGATGAAATTTCTGCATGACAAACTAGGAAATCCATCGGTTTCGTTAAATATCCGTCTCTTCTTAGCCAAGCTTGTTATTAATACGGAAGAGGTAAGTAATTTATTATTTCTTTAAAAATTCTTTGCAGTTTTATGTATGTACTTAAAAGTAATTAATAAAAGATGTACAGGAACAGAGCAGGACATTTTTGTTCTCTGAACAAATTTGGCAACCATATTTATTTGTTCAACATCATTCTTTTATTATTTATTCAACTTGAAAATTAGATTTGAGAAATGATCTTTGTATAAAGTACATGTGTTGGCATCTTTCTCATGGCTTCCAACCCAGTTGGTTTATAGTAGCAAAAATGATGAAAATATTCCTGTTAACGATGTTTGAAAAATACCTGACTTTTTTATTTAGAAAAAATTTTTTTAACGTTTATATATTTTTGAGAGAGAAACAGGAAGGGGAAGCACAGAGAGAGAGGGAGACACAGAATCCGAAGCAGCCTCCAGGCTCCGAGCTGTCAGCACAGAGTCCAACACGGGGCTCGAACTCACGACCCGTGAGATCATGACCTGAGCCGAAGCCGGCCGCTTAACCGACCGAGCCGCCCGGGCGCCCGTCCCTGACGCTGAGATAGTTGCTGACTGTGTCCGGTGGCTTACGTACAGGGCCGCGTTCGGGGAGAACCTCGACCGCGGGTGGGGGTTCGGGAGGAGTTTGTGAGGGCTCTTGAGGGACGTGCAAAGGGCAGTGGGGGTTTGTGTTCTGTGTAGAAGGGACACTGGGCAGAGATGGCCTCTGAGAGGGCCAGGCGTGTCTCCCCTGGCAGCACAGAGCGTGGGCACACGGTCCAGAGATGTGTGGCCACATGTCCCGAGCGGGTGAGCGAGGCCAGGCCGCCAGGGTTCGCAGAGAGGGTGCAGCTCGTTTGCTGAGCAGCAGGGAGCCGCTGGCGGGTGCTCGGTGGGCTGGCGTGGTCCCTGTTGCCCGTGCAGAGTCCTTCCAGCAGCCCTGCCCGATTCCTAGCCCCCAGGGCTGCTGTGACAGTGTTCCCACAGACTGGGGGGCCTCAACAACAGAACCCGATTGTCTCATGGTTCTGAGAGCCAGAAGCCCGGGATCGGGATGTTGGTGGGGATGGTTCCTTTTGAGGCCCGGGAGGGAGAGTCGCTTCCAGGCCTCTCTTCCAGGTTTTGGTGGCCTCAGGCACTTTTTTCAGCTCAAAGATGGTGTTTTTCATGAGTCTTCACACTGGCTTTCCTCTCCGCATCTGTCTCAGTACGTACAAATTTTCCCTTTTATAAGGACATGTTCACTGGATCAGAACCCATCCTGATGACGTCTCCGAACTTTATAATCCTCAGAGACCCCATTTCTAAATCGAATCACATTTATAGATGCTGAGAGTTAGTGCTTCAGTGTCTTTCTGGAGGACACAGCCCGACCCATAACGCCTGGGCTCACCCGTGATTTCTCACCCGTGTTCCTGGGTGCTGACTTGAAGGCTACCCCAAACGGAGCTGGTGTCTTTATTCTCGGATCGTTTCTTCGTAGCCGGGGAGTGGGTAAACAGGTGACAGGAAGCGTGCTCAACTTGATCCTCCGCGTGGATGCGAGTTGCCTCTGAGACATCACTGAGCGGTTTCTGGGGCGTCGTGCGTGTCTGGGCTCAGGAGGGCCGAGGGGAATGGTTTCCGAAAGGAGGTGTTCCCGATAGTCCATTGTCTCACAGAAGGAAAGATCAGAACCAGTGTTTATGTTTATTATCAAAACGTCAACATTTATTTATTTTCTTTTAATTTTTTAAGTTTTTATTTAAATTCCAATTAGTTAACATACAGTGTAATATTAGTTTCAAGTGTAGAATTTAGTGACTCATCACTTAAATATAGCATCCAGTGCTGATCACAGGTACCCTCCTTAATCCCCTCCCCCTGTTTAACCCGTCTCCCCCACCTCCCTCCCTCTGGTGACCCTGTTTGTTCTGTGTGGTTAAGAGTCTGTTTCTTGGTTTCTTCTCTTTTTCACCCTCTGCTTGTTTTGTTTCTTAAATTCCACAAATGAGTGAAATCATGTGGCCCATGTCTTTCTCTAACTTATTTTGCTTAGCACAATACTCTCTAGCTCCATCCACATTGTTGTAGAGGCAAGATTTCCTTCTTTTTTGTGGCTGAGTTTTACACACACACACACACACACACACACACACACACACACACACACACACACACACACACACCATCTTCTTTATCCATGCATCAGTCGATGGATACTTGAGCTGGATGTATATCTTGGCTGTTGTAGACAATGTTGCTGTAAACATTAGAGTGTATGTATCCCTTTGTTTTGGGTTTTCTTTTATTTTGTTTTTTTGTTTTGTTTTCTTAAGTTCAAACCCAGTGTAGAGCCCAGTGCAGGGCTTGAACTCATGACCCTGGGGTCAAGATCTGAACTGAGGTCATAAATCAGATGCTTAACCAACTGAGCCACCCAGGCACCCTTGCATATATCCATTTGAATTAGTGTTTTTGTATTCTTTAGTTGAATACCCAGTAGTACACATGCTGGGTCGTAGGGTAGTGCCATGTTTAACATTCTGAGGAGCCTCCGTACTGTTTCCAGAGTGGCTGCACCAGTCTGCATTCCCAACCACAGTGTAAGAGGGTCCCCTTGCTCCCCACCCTCTCCAACATCTGTTCTTTCTTGTTTGTTCTTTTAATGTTTATTTATTTATTTATTTTGAGAATGAGAGAGAGCATGTGCGAGCTGGGGAGAGAAACCCCACGCAGGCTCTGTGCTGTCAGCTCAGAGCCAGATGTGTAGCGGGATCCCACAAACCGTGAGATCATGATCTGACCCAAAACCAAGAGTCAGACTCTTAATCAACAGAGCCACCCAGACGCCTCTCTGTGTTGTTAATTTTAGCCCTTCTGATGGGTGCAAGGTGACATGTCATTGTGGTTTTGACTTGTGTTTCCCTGATTGATGAGTGATGTTGAGCATCTTTTCGTGTGTCTGCTGGATCTCTGTAGACCTCCTTTGAAAAAAGCCTTTTCATGTCTTCTGCCTATTTTTTAACTGGCTTATTAGTCACTTGCAAACCTCCAGAATGGAGGTTTTAGGCATAGGTTGCCTCAACAGAGCTCAAAGGCAACCTACGGAACGGGAGAAGAGATTTGCAAATGGCATAACTGACAAAGAGCTAGTATCTAAAGTCTATAAAAAACTTCTCAAACTCAACACCCCCCAAAAAAAACCCAATTAGGAAGTGGGCAGAAGACATGAACAGACACTTTGAAAGAAGACACCCAGATGGGCTTTTAGTTCTGTTGATTGTTACCTTTACCGTGCAAAAGCTTTTTATTTCGATGAAGTCCCTGTACGTTTTTGCTTTTGTTTCCCTTGGCTCTGGAGATACGTCCTGTAAGGAAGTCCAATGGCTGATGTCAGAGGTTACACCCTGTGTTCTCCTCTGGGATTTTAGTGGTTTCCGGTCTCACATTTAGGTCTTTCATTCATTTTGAACTCATTTTTGTGTGTGGTGTAAGAAGGTGGTTCAGTTTCATTCTTCTGCATGTTGCTGTCCACGTTTCCCATTTGTTGAAGAGACTTTTTCCTATTGAATATTCTTGCCTCCTTTGTCAAAGATCAGCTGACCATGTGGGTTCATTTCTGGGTTTTCTGTTCTGTTCCATTGATCGTTGTGTCTATTTTTGTGCCTGTGCCACACTATCTTAACCACTGTTGCATTGCAATAGAACTTGAAGTCCAAAATTATGATGCCTCAACTTTTCTTTTGCAAGATCGCTTTGGCTTCTTTTTTAAGATTGCTTTGGCTATTCGGGGTCTTTTGTAGTTTCATACAAATTTTAGGATTGTTTGTTCTAGCTCTGTGAAACTTTGGTGTTATTTTCATAGCGATTGCACTGAATATATAGATTGCTTTGGGTTGTTTTGATATTTTAACAGTATTTTTCCAATCCATGAGCGTGAAATGTTTTTCTGTTTCTTTGTGTTTTTTTCAGTTTCTTTCATAAGTGTTCTATAGTTTTCAGAGTACAAATCTTTTCCCTCTTCGGTTAGGCATCTTGTGGTTTTTGGTGTAGTTCTAAGTAGGGTCAATTGCTTGATTTCTCCTTCTTCAAGTTCATTATTGGTGTATAGAAATACAGCTGATTTCTGTACATTGATTTTGTATCCTGCAAATTTACTAAATTTGTTTTATCAGTCCTGGCTGTTTTTGGTGGAGTCTTTTGTGTTTTCTATACAGAGTATCATGTCATCTGCAAATAGTGAAAGTTTGGCTTCTTCCTTGGCTGATTTGGATGGCTTTTATTTGTTTGTGTTGTCTGAGTGCCGTGGTTAGGACATTCAGTACTGTTAGCTAGCAGTGGTCAGAGTAGACATCGCTAGAGGAAAGGCTCTCAGTTTTTACCCCTTGAGGATAATATTAGCTGTGGGTTTTTCATGTACAGCCTTTATTATGTTGATGTATGTTTCTTCTAACTCTACTTTGTTGAGAGTTTTTATCATGAATGGATGTTATACTTTGTCCAGTGCTTTTTTTATGTGTCTGTTAAAAGGATCATATGGTTCTTATCTTTTCTTTAATTAATGTGATGTATCACATTGATTGAGTTGTGAATGTTGAACCACCCCTGCAGCCCAGGAATAAATCCCATTTGATTGTGGTGAATGATTCTTTTATTGTATTGTTGGATTCAGTTTGCTGATATTTTATTGAGCATTTTTGCATCCATGTTTATCAGGGATATTGCCTTTTAGTTCTCTTTTTTAATGGAGTCTTTTTCTGGTTTTGGATAAAATTTCAACTTTTAAACTTATTTATTTATTATACAGATCTTCCTTGACTTAGGATGAACCTATATCCCAATAAAACCAGCATAAACTGAAACCATCCCAAGTTGGAAATGCACGTAGTACCCCTAACTTGCTGGGCATCATAGCTCAGTCTCCCCTCCCGTCCCCACGCACAGAGATTATGTCGGTCTGTAGTTGGGTAATGCCATCCAGCACAAAGCCGGTTTTATATGGAGGTGCTGGAAATCTCATGTAGTTTATTCAGTGCTGTGCTGACAGCGGAAGCCAGGAGGGAGGTCTGGGTGCAGAATGGTTTTAAGTGTGTCAGCCGTTGGCCTTCGTGACAGCAGAGCTGGCTGGGGGCGGTGGTGCCGCTGACCCTGCTCAGCGTCTCAGGAGTGTCGTCCCACCACCGCCAGCCCCGGAGAAGATCCAAGTTCAAGACACAGTTTCTACTGAAAGTGTAGGGCTTTCACAGCATCGTGAAGTCCAAAAATATTAAGTTTAGCTGTCGTAAGACAGGTACTGTCTGGTTTAATAATAAATAAATTTGTATTTATAATTTATAAGTAAACCAATGGATATACATGGAGAGTGTTTGAACTTTTTTTACTTATGGGCTGTATAAATAAGAAAGATTTGAGACCACACAGATTAAAGCTGTGAGAGTAATCCCTGAGGAAACCTATTTAATAAAAATAGAAGTGGCAGAGGTTAAAAGGATAGGTAGCTTGAATTATATTTTAGTCTGTTCGTCTGCATCAAAATAGCACTCTCGTGCAATTTCTAAAATAAACTAAGTTGGATTTAGCATATGGGTACATTTTATTTAGATTTAAGAGCTGTTGGGCAAGTGACACCAGTAACACAATGACTTCTATAATACACGGAGAAATGGAAAGCCATATTCTCATTTTTCACACACCCTATGCATTTGCATAAAATAACCGGAGAGTTGTCTGCAGCTGCATATTATTCAGACAGGACAAGATTGATAAAGAATCTTTCATTTTGATTTTTAAGAGTATAGTTAGATCTTTCAACAAAGAAAAGATCAATAATTGATTTCTCTGGAATTGTGGTTTCCAGGACCCCTGAGGAGAGAATTCAGCAGAGAATCTGATCTGATTAAGCAGGGTAGTTGTTGGAATTTACGTCTGTTTTGGATTTAGGTCAAGTCATAATATTAAATTTTAGTTGATGGAGGATATGCCTCTGAATTAATAACTTGGTATTCAAAACAATTTTTTGCTCTTTGACTCTTAAATTCTCTTCTAGGTCTTCCGCCCTTATGCAAAGCACTGGCTCAGCCCGTTGCTGCAGCTGGTGGTTTCTGAAAACAACGGAGGAGAAGGGATTCACTACATGGTGGTCGAGGTCGTGGTTACTGTCCTTTCATGGACAGCAGTAGCTACTCCTGTGGTGAGAGCGGACACGGCTTTCATGGGGTGTCGTGCCGGGGTCTTGCTGGTGTCGTAAACAGAACTGGTGACAGATAATCCAAGCTCCTCTTAATGACTTAAGAGTCATCATTTTTAACATTAATTGTCACGTTGCTGCGGCGCTGCTCTACTAAATGGCTTCACACTACTTTAGTTCTGTTTTCTTAGCTGTCTGCTTTGATAATGCCTCTGACTTTCCTTTTATTTTTAAGCTAAATAAAAGCTTTGCTTTTATTTGTTTTTGTTTTGTTTGTTGCTTTTACTTGCTAGGAGCTTGGAAACTAGATTAATAAAGTATTAAAAATAAGTGTGAAATAAATGTCAGACCCCGAATATGAGGCCCTGAAAAATTCTGTTATAACTAAATTCTGTGGATGCTTTGGCATTTGTTTTGCCGGCTTGTTTTCCTAATACAGACACGGGCCCATTCATGGTTGAGATTGTCAGCAGGGTGGCCGCTGGGCGGTGACACGGTGGCCCGCAGCCTCCCCCAGCACAGATCCGTGTGTGCTGCAGCGCCGCCCATTCACGTAACAGTGTTAGCACTGGTGATGCACAGTTTTCACGTGATAGTATTCTGAACACGTTCCTTATTAAACATAATGTACAGACATAGAGCTTTTACATGTGTTTATATCTGGGTGTGCCTGTCTTATTTCACAGTTAACCAGATTTAGATTTCTTAGCTTCAATGTTATAAAATCATTTTATGCTGCTTAATAACATGAAAAAATTGAGAGTATTTAGTTTAACTTAGGAACCATTGGGAAAGATTGAGTTAAGTGTCAGGTGCTTTGCTGAGTTTAAAAGAGCTGAAGTGCTAGGTGTCAGAGTAGCTGCATGAAGCAACAGTAGTCAGAGCGAGAATCAGGTGGAGCCTGTTGTCATTTGTGCCAGAAGCAGGAGACGGCCGCCCAGGAGCAGACCCCCCTCGTCCGCTTCCCCGTGGAGCACTGCAGCTCTGTCTGGTCGAGGGTCAGGTGCTGTAGCACAGGTTGGGGGTCATCGCACTGTCGAGGGACCCCTGAATTACAGGCTCCAGCAGTTTTATGGGACCACGGAGTTGGGAGGAGGCCGAAGGGGAAGGAATGGGGGTGGAAAAGCACTGGGCACTGAGTCAGGAGAGAAGTGTTTTCAGAGCTGCCCTTCCTCCCGTAAGGAGCCCTCAGTGTGAACACGTGACAGGCATGACCAGTCTGGGGGTGTGGAGGGCGGATGGCTAAGGGTCTGACTGTAACTCTCTCTGAGACTGCAGAGCCCTGGCTGGGTTCCAGCCCGGTGCGGGAGGACAGCTTGCCCGTAAGGCCCGCCAGACAAGCTTTGTCATTGCCTGTGGTTGTCCTTGAAAAATCACACATAGGTTTCACACCAGAAGCCTCAGTATGCCGGCAGGCTTCTTTTATAAATGGACTGTCAGATTAAAAAATGCTTTTCCTTGCAGCCTCACTGGAAAACAGTGTGGAGGTTCCTCAAAAAACTAACAGTAGAACTACCCTATGACCCAGCAATAGCGCTGCTAGGGATCTACCCAAGGGATACAGAAGTGCTGATGCATGGGGGCACATGTACCCCAATGTTCATAGCGGCACTTTCAACAATAGCCAAATCATGGAAAGAGCCTAAATGCCCATCACCTGATGAGTGGATCAAGAAGATGTGGTATCTATATACACAATGGAGTACTACATGGCAATGAGAAAGAATGAAATCTGGCCATTTGTAGCAGCTTGGATGGAATTGGAGGGTATTATGCTAAGTGAAATCAGTCAGATAAAGACAGATACCATATATTTTCACTCATTTGTGGATCTTGAGAAACTTAACAAAGGACCACGGGGGAGGAGAAAAGGAAAAAAAATTACAGAGAGGGAGGGAGGCAAACCATAAGAGACTCTTAAATACTGAGAACCAATTGCGGGTTGATGGGGGTTGGGCATTGAGGAGGGCACTTCTTGGGATGAGCACTGGGTGTTAGATGGAAATCAGTTTGACAATAAATTATATTGAAAAAATAAATAATGCTTTTCCAGAATAGAATGCTGCATATTAACAAAGAATTTCTATACCTTTTTAGGGGGTCCCTAAAGATGAAGTGTTAGCAAATCGATTGCTTCATTTCCTAATGAAACATGTTTTTCATCAAAAAAGAGCTGTGTTTAGACATAACCTTGAAATTATAAAAACCCTTGTGGAATGCTGGAAGGATTGTTTATCTATCCCTTACAGGTATAAACTTACTATATTTCGCATATTGTTTGGACATTTTCAAAATGTAGCATGTTGTAAATAGGGATTACAGTGAAGTTTAATGATTTGAAATGTAGAAGAAGGAATATAACTTGAAACTGAATCATTCATAGAGACGTAACGGTGCTGCTGCTAAAATTTGATGGCAGCGGCACTTCTGCGCAGTCCCCACCCCCCCCCGATGGCCCCTGCTCCGCGTCCCAGCTCACCTCTGCCTTTTCTGGGGCCCTGGACGTGTGCGGTGCACCTGGCCCTTCACTGTCCCTGCCCGGGGGTGAAACGTTGGACGGCACAGCCTGAGGCCAGCTGTAACTTTCCAAAGGTTCAGTGTCAACTAACAAAGATTGGGACAAACAATTAGATCATAAGAAATACAGACTTGCGTGTGTTCCACAGCGAGAATAACTCGAATGTATACAAAGACGGTATTGGCAAGAAGGATGTTAGACATTACCCTGAAAATTAGCCATAGAAAATTTTATCTTCTTGCTGTGCTTATTTTATTATATGATAATCTATACCTGGTCTTTATGCTTATGTTTCAGGTTGATATTTGAAAAATTTTCCAGTAAAGATCCTAATTCCAAAGACAATTCGGTCGGAATTCAATTATTAGGCATTATAATGGCCAATAACTTGCCCCCGTATGACCCAGAATGTGGCATAGAGAGCGTAAAGTGAGTACCGACGGGCCTTTGCTTTGCTTTCTGTTTTACATATAAGTATACGTGAGTTGGATTCATGGACTGGAGTATGGTCTCATTTTTTTTTTAATTCATTCATTTTGAGAGAGATCATGCATGTGCAAGTATGGGAGGGGCAAAGGGATTGGGAGAGAGAGAATCCCAGACAGGCTCCAGGCTCCCAGCTTCACTCTGTCAGCGCAGAGCCTGATGTGGGTCTCGAACCCACAAACCATGACATTATGACCTGAGCTGAAACCAAGAGTCCAACGCTTGACCAACTGAGCCACCCAAGTGCCCCTAATTTTTATAAATTTAAAGACCTAGACCCATGTTAAAAATATTTCTGTCAGAATTTAGGAAGTGGGGCTTAGAGGTCTTTTGGGAGAAGAAATATATTAATGGAATGAATGAGGAAAGTTACGTTTTTTAGAATTAGTATTTTTTTCAAGCGTGTTTTATCAAATAGGAGGTGTAAGGTACCTTCTTTCTTGTTTTCTGCAAGAAAACGCTGCATTTTCAGCGTTTGCCCCAGAAGCAGCAGGAGCTCTGTGGGACCATGCGTGACAGTGCCCTGGTGTGGAGGGGACACCTGGACCCTGCACTGCCCTGTCGCTGGGCTTTCTGCCGCAGCTACGGCCCCTGCGCCCTCCCTCAGGACCCCCTGTGGGTGGGGGTGGACGCAGCCCGGCATGGGGGTGCGGGGTTCATGAGAGAGTCCTCCCCCGTCATGGACCAGCGCTGCGTTGTCCTGCTGCTCTGGGAGTTTTGAGAACTCGGCACTCACATCACGGGTGCTATAGACTTCAGCATGTCCCTTCCAAGTTTTGCCTGTTGCTTTGAAAGTGTCTGACTCCGTCTGGCCAGCCCTCCTGTGTTAGCCGCCTGCCACCAGGTCTCCCATTTGACAGGCAGGTGGCTCCGTGAAGAGTCAATGGGAAATCGTGTACTTCCAGGTGAGTTCCTTGTCTCGTGCTCTGATTCCCCAGTGACGAGCACACAGAGCGTCCCTGGGGCTGCAGGGTCCCGGAGCGCCGCCTGTGCCGCCCGGCGTTCTTGTCCTCCTGCTGTCAGCCGGCCGTGATCTCGGCTAGCCCTCTTCCGTCACTGCAGATTTTTATAGGGTCCAGCACTGTCTCGCGCTTTGAGTACAGCAGGTCCCGTGTGAGTGAGCTGTGGGCCTTCCTGGTCACGGAGTCAGAGCCTTCAGTACCTCCTCATAGATGTTTTCACACAAGCCATTTGGATCAAGTTTTATGTTTCTAGTTTCTCAATTCATGAGAAGCAAAGTTGTTATTTTTTATGTCAACAGAATGTGTTATTTGATGCATATTTTCTATATTTGTCACAGATACTTTGAAGCTTTGGTCAGTAATATGTCTTTTGTAAGATATAAGGAGGTGTACGCAGCAGCCGCAGAAGTCCTAGGCCTCGTCCTCCAGTATGTCACCAAGAGAGAGAACGTAAGTGTGTGGATAGAATGTTAATAAACAGTGCGTTTTCCATTTTGATTTATTCTAACACTTGTTACCTATGTCCTCTATACTGTAACAGACCAGAGTGGGCATTCTACATTTATTAATACTTTACCTTTTCCAAGGGGATATAGTGTTCAAGTTTTTTTTTAAAGAGGGCACAGGATTTTTTACAACACTTGGAAGCTTGGTAAACCTTAAAGTTTCTTAACTTAATTTTCATTGTGAAAGCCAAGATAGGAGTGTTTAACCAGCTTTCGTGCCTCAGAAAGTAGTGTCGGAGTTTCTTTTGGAGAAAATTATTCTGGTAGATACTTGCTATGGTTAGGACTAAAGTAACTGGTAAAGTCCTGCACTTCCAGTCTGGGACATAAGACAGTCATCAGACCGGACAGGGCCCTTAGGGAGCCTGTCTCAGTCTTGGGAGCCCTGCAGAGTCCCAGGTCGTTAGAGGCCCTGACTGAAGCTTTGAGTGCCGTGTAGTTCAGAGCACTGCAGGTGTCCAGAGAGATGTGTGTAGATGACGTGTTCTGACGGGCGTGACAGCAGGGTCGTGGGCTGATGCTCACCGCCACACTGCTGTCCGCCTGTGCTCAGCGAGTGGAGCCTCCTACACCGCTGACACTCGTCTCATGTAGCCTGTCCAGGATGACACAGTGAATCCTTCCTCCGGATTCCCTTCATCGCTGCTTCGAGGACCCTCTCGTGGCTCCCTTCCTGCCCCCTGGCAGTCTCCTCTCCTCCCTTGTCTCCGTGTGTCCTCACTGCCTCCCCAGCTCTGCTGTTGGCCCTCTTCCTCTGTGCTCCCTGCCTGCCATCCGGCCTCCCGGCTTGAAAACTGCCTACGTGTTCACAATTCCCAGCTCCTGGGGTCTCCAGTCCACACCCTTTCCTGAGAGAAAAGGTGGAGAGTGGGGAGTGGGCTACTTTCCCGGTCTGGCTGGATGAGGAGCACAGGGTTAGGGAAGTTGGGAGGTCCCGAGGGCACCGGAGGCCCCAGCCCCGTGTGTCGGCCCCCTGCCCACTTTGACAATCAGGTATCTATTTCGGTTTAAAAGAAAATTAAATAAAGGGAAATAGACCCACTTGGGGAGGTCAGCCTTCATTTATAATTGATTAGGGATTACCAGCTGTTTTTGTAAGATAATTTTGAGTGAGTGCAAATGGGGAGGGGCAGAGAGAGAGACTCTTCAGCAGGCTTCACCCCGTCACCACAGAGCCCAACGATCCTGGGATCATGACCTGAGCCAAAATCGAGAGTCGGACACTTAACTGAGCCACCCAGGTGTGCTTTATGATTTTAAGTTCAGGGGTGCACCTGAATGGCTCAGTCGGTTGAGTGTCTGACTTGAGCTCAGGTCATGATCTCAGTTTGCTTCATGAGTTCAAGCCCTGCATCAGGCTCTGTGCTGACAGCTCAGAGCCTGGAGCGGCTTCGGATTCTATGTCTCCCCCTCTCTCTGCCCCTCCCCTACTCATGCTCTGTTGCTCAAAAATAAATAAATGTTAAAAAAAAATGTAAAATTTTTAAAATTCAGAATAACCGTATTTTTACATGATTCTGTTATCCGTAGATGTTGGGTTTCAATTTACGTAGATGATGGAGCAAATTACAGTAGATCCCAAGTTTAATCTCTCCTCACTTAAGTTTCAAGTTAATCGTAATGATAAACTCTTTTGTTTTAAATAGTTCTTTTCTGAATATAAAATGGTATTGATTAAGTGTAGAAATGAGAAGAGCAGAGAGAAATACAGAGAAGCTGGTGGAAGTCACACTTACTCCAACTGCTGAATTGCTCTCAGCAGCTGAGACGCAGTCTCCAGTCACCGGTGTGCACGTATGTGCATTTGTCTTCTGTTGGTGACCCACAGCAGACTTTTGGTTATGAATGTCGTCCAGTTATACATTGTTGGGTACCTCTTGGCTGGCTCTGGGCTCTGGGGGTGCAGCCAGGAACAGGCCCGGCCAAGCCCCCGTTCTCAGAAAGCTAGCACTTGATGAGGAGAGGCAGACGATATACATACAAGTCTGTCGATGTGGTACATGATGAAGAGAAAACAGGACACAGGGAAAGAAGCGGAGGTGGCTTTTTAGGTAAAGTTGCCCGAAACTTCCGGTTTGTGTGACCATTTGGCCAGAGACGTGAACCCTAGCGTCCTAACGTGTATCTACACAGTGCTCCGCCACTGAGTTCAGTTCAGCTTCTCAAATGACTTAGCATATTTAGGGTGTGAAGAGGAAGCACCGGTCTTCGTCAGCCTGCCTGTGACACGAGCTGGACGCCACCAGCGCTGGCAGCACAGCACTCGTGGCCGTGCCCGGCCTGCCTGAGCGCACCGCCCCGCGCCCCTGTGACCGGCGGTTAACGCCACACTCCTGGCACTGTGCCGGCTGAGCAGCCGGACCCTGGAGGTGATAGCACCGAACGCCTCCCATGGGTTCAGTTAGCTCAGACAAACCTGTGTTCAGTAACGAGGTTCCACATTTGTGTATTTGAAAAGAAACTTAATTTTTCAGGCCCTGGAAGGTTTGGTTTATGAGCTGATTGTAAAACAGCTGAAGCAGCAGCAGAGTATGACGGAGGACAAATTTATTGTGTGCTTGAACAAAGCTGCGAAGAACTTCCCTCCGCTTGCTGACAGGTGGGACAGCGGTCCCGGGGGACGTCCTGTTGGGGGGGGGGGGTCGGGGACTGCCCCTCGCTCATCGGCCGTGTCCCTGGTCAGGTTCATGAACACGGTCTTCTTCCTGCTGCCGAAGTTTCACGGGGTGATGAAGACCCTGTGTCTGGAGGTGGTGCTGTGCCGTGCGGAGGAAATAGCAGATCTCTACCTGCAGTTAAAGAGCAAGGATTTCATCCAGCTCATGAGACATAGGTGAGTGCGGTGTTTTCAGATGCAGCTGGCTCAGAAGATCTCGGTTTGCTCAACTGTGTCTCCTTCAACTCAGAAAAAAATTATAGGTTTTTATAAAATACGTATTTGTTACACGACTATGTATATGTATACGTCTCAAGATAGATAAAATAAACTTTAAAATATGCATTTGTTACATCTTAGTCAGAACTAGAAGTGATGGGGCCTGGCCCTCCTCCCTTCTCTGGCCTGGCGTCTTGGGGAGGCCACAGCGCAAGTGTCAGCGAAGGCTCTTTTCAGATCTAAAGTGCGTGGTTTTGAGTTCTGTACCATTTTTTCCAGCTAGGAGGCTTCCATTGTTTGTTTAAATTGTTTATTTTCAAAATCACAGTATACTATTTGTTAATTTCTTTTTAAAGTTTATTCATACATTTTGAGAGAATAGGGGAAAAGCAGAGAGGGAGAGAGAGAGTCCCAAGAAGGCTCCGTACTGTCAGTGCAGAGCCTGATGTGGGGCTCCGTGTGGGGCTCGAACCCACCAACTGAAATCAGGACCTGAGCCGAAATCAAGAGTTGGACACCCAACCAACTGAGCCACCCAGGCAACCCCACATTATACTATTAAGATAAGTAATAATAAAAGAGATGCTGTTACTGACTTACAATATTTTTATTTCTCATTACTGTTTTCCTGTCTTGTGTCCATATTTTTTTACATAGGGATAAATTATTGATAAATGTATTATGTGCCAGTAACAAAGAATGTATGTTATGGCAATACCATACCCTTCATTAGACATTTACTGGTTTTCCACTGCACGAAAGGCACTGAGCCGGTGCTGTAAGGAGGAAAAGATACAGAGAATTAGGAGACAGCCGTGCATCTTACTAGGGGCTCAGACTACTCTTAACTCATCATGTGACCTGCCAGGTGGCCTGACTAGCACTGAAATCACTGTTGTAAAATCATGAAGTCCTTTAGACTTAGTTTATTTTGTTTGACATTTCTGGGTTTTTAAAAAACGAACTTTTATTTTGGAATGACCTCATATTTATAGAAAAATTAAAAGACAACACAGAGGCTCCCACATACCCTTAACCCACTTTTTCCATGTCACATAATTGATACATTTGTCAAAACTCAGAAATTAACTTGAGTATATTACAGTTTACTAAACTAGAATTTATTTGGGTTTTATCAATTTTCCCACTAATGTCTTTTTTCTGTTTTGGGATCCAGTCCAAGATACCACATTGAAGTAGTCTGTTTATTTTTAATATGCTAGCTCATGATAATTTTTTAAGATGTAATTTTTATATTTTTTGTAACAAATTTTGAAATACAGAGCAGCACAAAGAAGAGAAAGTTCCCTGTCTTTTCTGAAAGTATAATAAAAGTTGTTAAATCTGTGTGTTCTTAAAACCCTCTGTACTGTAGAGATGATGAAAGACAGAAAGTGTGTTTGGACATAATTTACAAGATGATGGCAAAATTGAAACCAGTAGAACTCCGAGAACTTCTGGATCCTGTGGTAGAATTCATTTCTCATCCTTCTCCAGTGTGTAGGGAGCAGATGTACAATGTTCTTATGTGGGTTCATGACAATTACCGGTAAGCTCTGTGTTAACATTTTATGTTACTTTTTTTAGGAAGCATTTGGGTGCCTGTAGCAATCTGGAGAAGATTATAATAAGTAATAAAATAATCGAACATTTTTAAACATATGATTACTAATTAAAACAAGTTTATTTTAGTATATGGACATGTATCCTTATTTTAATTCATTTCGTGTATTTGTGGGAAATATTCAGTGTGCAGTTGTTGGTTGAGTTCATAGTGTAACTTGTTTTTACAGTTTTCCCTTTAAGATCTGACAAAATTAAGGAAATGAACTCTGTGGGATGTCTCCATCCCGCAGGGCTGGCACCAGCCACCTCCCATGGGGCTCAGGCCCATCCGGGCCGTCTTAGCGTTCCCAGGGAGCCTCTGCAGCCTTTCCTCCCCTGACCCACCCGCTCTGCCCGTGCACGCGAGCCCCGTCACACTGCGGGAAGGTGCTGACAGTGGCATTGGCTTGAAGCCCCAGAGGAAGGTGACTGTGTATGTCGTGTGAGGGTGGGTTCTGCTGTGACTTGGGAAGTTAACGTTCCACGGGAAAAGCCAGATTATTTTACTTGAATCTGATCGCGTTATTGGGGTTGAACAAAAGTGATAGAATACAATATTAATGTCTTGTCATTTTGTTATTTTTTCAGAGATCCAGAAAGTCAAGCTGATGAGGACTCCCAGGAAATATTTAAGTTGGCAAAAGATGTGTTGATTCAAGGGTTGATGGATGAGAATGTTGGGCTTCAGTACGTGCTCCTCGACTAATAAGGCCAAGACGAATAAGTTTGGGGATATTTCTTTCTAGACTAGCATTGGGTATTTGTCAGCAGTTTTAGGTTATACTTACAGTACTGGCATTTTCTCTGCTTTCTGCATTCATAACATTTAATGAAAATATATTTCTAATCATATTAAGAATTAAAAATTCTGACGTGATTTTTATAAAAAAAACTCTTGAGAAAGTGTGGATAAAGTTCTTCTCTGCTTGTGCAGTGAATTGAAGTGCTTCAAAATAAAATCTGTAATGATTTTATGTTTCTCATTTAACTTAAATAGTTGATATCACACTACACATATTAATATTGAATGAAATGTTTGAAACTTTAGAAGGAGGAGGAAACTATAATGATTGTATAGGGAAATAAATGATGTTGTTTTCCTCTAAAATCTACTACTTATGACTCTAAGTTTTATGAGTTTTTTATCAAGTGCTAATTATAAAAGAAGGGGCATAAACTTTTTGTATGAATCTACATATCAGTTTTTCATTCTGCCACAATTTTAAACTCTTTTGCTTTTCAAATTGCATTTGGATTTCAGAAGCATTCATAAATTGTAAAGCTTAACCTGACTTTTAACTAGTTTAAGTTTTGAATATTTTATGGCAATAATTTTTTAATTTTTAGCAATGCAGTGCAGGTTTTTATATAGTTTCTTAAGGTATTTTCTCAGTTTCAAAATAGTTAATATTATATACTCATTGTTGAAAACTTTCCAGATAATAGAGATGAGAATAAAATCATCCACTTTTTTGCCTCTTGCTAAATATGCCAAAGTTTTGGAGTATTCCCTTCCTTCGGTGCATATCATGGTTCATAACTCATATTATACTCTGGATACAATTTTGAATGTGGTTTTCCTCATGTTAAAGTTTATAGAGATGAAAAGCTGTCTTCTCCACATGACCCCATGTGTAGGGCGTTCTTTCTCATTTGCCAGTGTCTGAGAAATCTCTTCTCTCTGCTTTTCAGATTAATTATTCGAAATTTCTGGAGCCATGAAACTAGATTACCTTCAAATACCTTGGACCGATTGTTGGCACTGAATTCCTTATACTCTCCAAAGATAGAAGTGCACTTTTTAAGTTTAGCAACAGATTTTCTGCTTGAAATGACCAGCTTGAGCCCAGATTATCCAAACCCTGTGTTTGAGCATCCTCTGTCAGAATGTGAATTTCAGGTGAGGTCCTTGTCTCTGTAATCATAAATATTATAAGCTTTTCCTGTTAGTCAACAAACATTCTCTAATAGAGTTAGACTGGCTGTCTTTTATTGAGATACAAGTGTCGTACTAGTTTGAGGTGGACAACATACTGGTGTAATGCTGGTGTGTACTCTGGAGTGATCACCACAGTAATCCTGGCCAGTTCCATCACCGTGGGGTTACCGACTTTCTTCCCTTGTGAAGAGAACTTTTAACATCTTCTCTTTTAGCAGCTTTCAAATACATGATTCGTCATCGTATCATTGATTACGTTATTAGAACGGCACGCTGTATCCCCATGACTTCTTTGTGTTTTGACTGCAAGTCTGTGCCTTTTGGCCCCTTCACCCACGTCCCCTTCCCCCGTCCTCTGCCAGTGGCCGTTCCCAGTCTGTTCTCTGTATGTATCAGTTCAGGCTTTTTGTTCTGCTGTTGGTTTTTGGATTCCACATGTAAGTGAGATTCACGTGGTATTCGTCTTTCTCTGCCTGATGTGTTTTACTTCACATAATGCCCTCAGGGGCCATCCATGTTGTCACAGATGGCAAGATTTCCTTCCTTTTTTATGGCTCAGTAATAGTGTGTGTGTGTGTGTGTGTGTGAGAGAGAGAGACACATACACGTCACACCTTTATCCGTTCATCTATTGACGGACCACAAAGGTCGCTTCCGTGTCTTGGTTATTACTAAGAACGCTGCAGCAAACCTAGAGATGCGTATATCTTTTCGAGGTAGTGTTTTGTTTTCTTTACATAAACACCCAGAAGTAGAACAGTTGGATCACGGTATTTCTAGTTTTGATTTTTTGAGGACGTCTGTGCTGTTTTCCTTACTGGTTGCACCAGTCTACATCTCCACCAGCAGTGGTGAGGGTTCCCTCTTTTCCACATCCTTGCCAACACTTGTCATCCCCTGGGTTTGGTCGTAGCCATCCTGACAGGTGGGAGGAGGTGACTCACTGGGGTTTTGATTTGTGTCCCCCTGGTGATTAGTGATACTGGACTTCTTAGTTGGAATACTCACAATTCTTCTGTTTGCTTCGGCCGCCTCTGCTCACACCCTCTTCACATGCTCCCACTTGTCCCCCTTTCCGCCTTCACTTACATTTTCCTTTCTCTGTAAGGTCGTCCCCCCGCCCCTTCAGTCCCCCATCCATTTGGTAGATGCCAAGTCTGCGCTTTCTCCCAGCAGCCTTAGCAACACAGTGACAGTAGTGCCCACTTCGTGTCTGCTCAGCCGGGCAGCTGCGCAGTGTCACCTCACTCTTCAGCTTCTTGCAGCCGTGGTGCCATTATTGAGCGTGGCGTCAAACTGTTTAATGCAGAATGTGAAGGAGAAAAATGCTTTTCCTCCCCCAACGCTAATTAGGGTATTCTGTTTGGCAACTAATTTAGTTAAAAATTTTAAATTACAAAAGGTTCTTCTTCAGCTGTTTCACACACAGATACATGACTTTATAGTACCTATCTGCTGACGGCACCATTGGCTTTTAAATAGTCACCTCAGTGCTAAAGAAGGACCATTATTTCATCTGGAGCTCTCTTACATGCAGGAGTACACCATTGATTCCGACTGGCGCTTCCGGAGCACAGTTCTCACTCCCATGTTTATTGAGACTCAGGCCACCCAAAGTGCTCTCCAGACTCGGACCCAGGAGGGATCCATCCCAGGTCACGGAGCGACGGCTAAGCAGATACGGGCCACCCAGCAGCAGTACGACTTCACACCCACACAAGCCACAGGTAACCGTCAGGCTGAACACCTGCCTGCTTTGCCCCGGGCAGGGTGACCTGTGGAAGCAGCCTCCGCCATAGGAACCGTGACCGTCAGGGACGTGAGGCCGTAAGAGCCACGGAGAAGTCACGTCAGTCTGAGGAGAAAGGGACTGACACTCCTGGAGGTGTGAAATTCGTAGAGTTAGAAAGTGGAAGAGGGCCTCTCGGGCTGGGAGAGAGGCAATAGGGAGCTAGTGTTTAAAGGATATAGAGTTTTGGGGGCTCTGGGTGGCTCAGTCAGCTGAGCGTCCAACTCTCGGCCGTGGCTTAGGTTCATGGTCGTAAGATTGAGCCCCGCGTCGGGCTCCATGCTGAGCGTGGGGCCTGCTTACGATTCTCTCTCCGTATTCCCCCATGCAGGCTAGTCAGTGGGCCTGCCTGCGTGCCCCCCCCCCCCAAGGAAAAGGATGTGGAGTTTCTGTATGAGTAGGTGGAAATGCTCTGGAGGTGAATCATGGAGACAGTTGCCCCACTGTGCGAATGCACTTGCTGCCATAGACTCATACACTTAAAAATGGGTAAAGGAGGGGCGCCTGGGCGGCTCAGGCAGTTAAGCATCCGACTTCGGCTCAGGTCATGATCTCACGGTTCGTGGGTTTGAGGCCCGCCTCGGGCTCTGTGCTGACAGCTAGCTCAGAGCATGGAGCCTGCTTCAGATTCTGTGTCTCCCTCTCTGACCCTCCCCTGTTCATGCTGTCTCTCTCGCTCTCTCTCTCTAAAAAGAAACAATTAAAAAAAATTTTTTTAATGGTTAAGGTAGTTAATTTGGTGTTCTCCAAATTTTACCCCAATAAAAACAGTGGAAAAGGATTATTTTTGACTGGGGAAAAAAAAGTTATGGTACATTTATGGTTTGTTTTGATTTTCTCCAGAAGAGTCTGTTTAATGCAACAAATTTAAAATCCTTTATCTCAAAAGCAAAATATTGAAGAGCTAAACGAAAATCATACTGTGTTTATAATCATTAAATTTTTCTTTCTTAAATTGTTCACCTGTTTCCTTTGATCAGCACAGTACAAGTTGCAGAGTAAAATACCGAAATCATTTAATATAAACATTCTGAACATTTTTCCTTTATGTAAATTTTGCATGTTCTGGTGGTTCCAGAGGTAGGAATGACTTGAGTGATCACCGTGGGTGTCTTATGGTATCAGTACTAGAGGTCGCGGATCTTAGAAGGGTGTTAGTGCTTGGAGGAGCGGGAGGGGCACGTTCCTGCCTCGGCCGAGGGCGCTGGGGCTCAGCCAGCTGCGCGGCGCCCCCCAGCGGGCAGTGGAGCTGCCCAGTGTCCCTGCTCTGACCTGCTGTCTCCCGGGAGGGGCCGTCCCCGGCCTCGGCCCATGAGCATGTGGAGGCCGGGGGG